>CM038680.1:190268314-190661603 GCA_021605205.1 Aegilops longissima | reverse complement strand
GGAGCGGGTCGAGTCCGTATCACCGCGGAACAACTGCAGCGTCCGGATCTGATTTATCTACTCGGTAATTCATCCGGTGACTTCACGGTCGCCAAAGAAGCCCCATACGTATACGTGATTAGTAAGCGGTTCAAGACATCAAACGAAAAATCAAGTGAACTAATGAACAGTGTGATTGATCAGACAAGTACCAAGGAGCAAGAAAACGTATGCGCTTTAGCAAGGGATGAGCGCGAAATCCGTTGCTTGTTCTTTCGGTAGCCTTCTTTCATTTCTGAATTTGCTTGCGAGCAGTCCTTGCATTAGTATGAGTTCGTTGACCGCGTAAGGGCGATCCATCTTGATGACGAATTCCACGATAACGAGAAATATAAATTAATCGTTCGATGTCTGCTTGTTCTCCCCTCTTCAATTCCCAATGAACAACATGATCTTGAGCTATCATTTGTTTGATTTGGTCGATCTGATACTTAGTTAACTCATTCATCTTGATGTTCCCACTGATACCTAATCGATAATGATGCATCTACTTCTACTTCCCCTAACCCTAACGATGGTTCTAGTTCCACTAATGATGGAACAAATCCAAATGTGAAAACTAGTGCACCTAAGCATTTATCATGGTATAATCCACCATTTTATATGGGGTGGTGGTAGTTCAAACGGTGGAGATAGTTCCAACAGTGGTTGGACTTCCTACTTGAATTCACCTATTGATAGATTTGTGAAAAATCGAACCAATTTAGATCAAAGAGGTCTAAATGGTTTTATTGCCAAAATAATAGGGTTTATAGGTCCAACAACAATTGTGCTTCCATTCTTTTATAACAGTTGGATGCCGAGGATAGGTTTGTTTTCCATGTTTGTTAGAGAGCCACACAACTTTCAAATAGGAGTTAGCGTACGACCATATACCACGTTTCACAATTATGGAACTCTAGTTATGGAATATGTATATATAAAATATTTGTTCCACGCTCAGGTAGGCTGGCGACAAAATAAATGTATATATTTGATAAGTTTAAAGAAATAAATGATTCTCTAGGTTTGTTTTTTATCGATAATATTTACTTAAGGGACACTTGTGTCGTTATTCAGCGATTCTCACATAGTGGTCTTGGTTTGAAATCCGTTTTGAAACGTGAAATCATAAACAAGTTGGTTGAAGTAGTAATACCATTTTCTGATGAGAATTCTAAATCATATGTGTACGGTTATTTTGCTTTTCTAGTATACGCAGGGTTATTTTGTACTGTCTGGTATAAGTATATACCTTGGGATCCATATATAAAACCTGCTGATTTAGCTCCAATGGCGAGGCATCAAAACCCAATCGTTTCCATTCGTATGTACATCCCACACGGCGAATCCTAGAAAAACATTTCCGTTCGTATGTGTATCACACACAGTTTTTGGTGTGGAAACGTTTGTGCAAGGTGGCCTAACGCAAACAGTTATCTGCCAGAAGCCGTGTGTGATTGTTAATTGATCGAACACGCCTACTTTCTAGGAACCATGTGGGTTGTTTGAGTACATCGCCCACAGTGTTGTCTAAGTAACCGTCTGCAATAGAAAACCCCAATAAGCAGGGTAATTAGCTTATTATTGATAATCCATGTAGTAATCAAATTGATATTTCTTATAAAACACACCAGATATTTCATACCCGTATAGCGACAACCAAGATTTCATAATCGAATTACATCAGATAGCTTCGGCACTCAGTTACGCCATTGCACAACAGCACCAAGTTTCACATGCAACATCAAAAACCTTTGGAAAGTAGCATCATACACGGTAAATAGACAGATGAATCTCATATGGGAAACTGCAGAAGCGGAAGGCAAATATTGAGCCTTCAGTGATGTTGAATGTCCGTGCAACTTTAGGCCAGTGGCTATGGATAATTGCCCGCCCAACCTTCGTCCTCTTCAGGAAGACTTCAATATTGTACCATGGGTGTTGAATGAATACCTTCCTTGCATCTTGACCATGCAGGTGGTTTGAGAGGTAATCATCGGTGAACTGCTTTGAAAAGTACTAAAAACAAAGATATGCATAAATCGCTATTATAAATTTTGAAATGGCACAAGGGGTAAAAACAAGGTAAAAGAGTTTGTACCATCCTATAGTTGAATGATGTCTTCTTCATTGTGCAAACAAAGATCTTGCTGTTATTCATCGCAAGTTTCGTTATCCTAACGATCTTTCTGAGTTTCTTGACTTGACTAATGATGTCTACTATGCAACTTTATTATTGTAGACACATGTTGGGCCTCCAAGCACAGAGTTTTGTAGGATAGTAGCAATTTTCTCTCAAGTGGATGACCTAAGGTTTATCAATCCGTGAGAGTTGTAGGATGAAGATGGTCTCTCTCAAGCGACCCTGCAACCAAATACAAGAAATCGCTTGTGTCCCCAACACACCCAATACGATGGCAAATTGTATAGGTGCACTAGTTCGGCGAAGAGATGGTGATAAAAGTGTAATATGGATGGTAGAAACATATTTTTATAATCTGAATAAATAAAAACAACAAGGTAGCAAATAGTAAAGGGCACAAAAACGGTATTGCAATGCTTGAAACCAAGGCCTATGGTGCGTACTTTCGCTAGTGCAATCTCTCCACAATGCTAACATAGTTGGATCATATGACTATCCCTCAAAGTGCAATAAAGAATCACTCCCGAGTTCCTATTAGCGGAGAACAAAAGATAGAAATTATTTGTAGGGTACGAAACCACCTCAAAGCTATTCTTTCCGTTCGATCTATCCTAGAGTTCGTACTAAAATAACACAACCTATTCTTTTCGATTGATCTAATCAAGAGTTTGTACTAAAATAACACCAAAGCAAATTCATATTCATAATACTCAATCCACACAAAGAACTACAAAGGGACCCCAAAGTTTCCATCAGAGAAAAGATAATAAAAACATGCATCAACCCCTATGCATAGATTACCCCAATGTCACCTCGGGAATCCGCAAGTTGAATGTCATAACATATATCAAGTGAATCAAGACGATACCTCATTATCACCTCAACTATTCATACCACAAGACCTACATCATGTGTTCTCATATTTGAATATTCAAACCGACAAGACAAAACTTCAAAGGGTAAAGATTCAATTCATCACAACAAGAGTATAGAGGGGAGAAACATCATATGATCCATCTATATTAACAAAGCCCATGATATAGATCATGAGAGAGAGATTAAGCACATAGCTACTGGTACAAACCCTCAGCCCCGAGGGTGGACTACTCCCTCCTCATCGTGGTGGCCGCTGGGATGATGAAGATGGCCACCGGAGATGATTCACCCCTCCAGCAGGTGCTTTGGGCAGGGTCTAGATTGGTTTCGGTGGCTCTGAGCCTTGCGGTGGCGGAACTTGATCTAGGTTAACCCGAAGGGTTTCGAATATTTGGGAATTTATTGTAGCGACCAGGACCTCAAATAGCCGATCTCGTGCAGCAGTGTCATCCTGGATCGGTAATGTCTTGACACGCACAAGATTTGAGGATTTATAACAGAGTAGCAATCACACACTTATTACATCGAATGTCTCAAAGAGAACTTATTACAATAAATATGGCTTAAGGCCATCTAAAACGATAACAATGGAAGGCTTGGAAGATAAAGTGAGTCCATCAACTCCAACGGCATCACCGAGTGAAAGACAACGACCTATGGCTCCTTACTGTCAATGCGAAAAGTCCGCAACATGATACGTTGCAGCCCGAAACGGTTCAGCACATGGAATATGCTGGCAATGTAACACGAAAGAGTAATGAACAGAATAATTGCTATCACTACATGCATATTTGGCTGGTGGAGGCTGTATGGGTAATATGTTTTGCGAAAAGCCAATTTTTTCCCTACAACAAAGGAATAAATTTTATTTAACTATCATGTTAGTTGTTAAACATTGAGAAGGTTCCTCCAACTCAATCCCAATTAAGCATCATCATTAAACCCAATCAAATTATATTAAGAGTGATGAGATCCACATGAAAATCCAAGATCTAGATACTCAAGATGTCCATAACAGGGGACACGGCTAACCATGATTAGTTTATACACTCTGCAGAGGTTTGCGCACTTTTCCCCACAAGACTCGAATACATCCATGGTCGGAGATTCGAGACACAGTCTTTCTGAAGCATTAACTCTCTACTCTGGGTAGACAGTACCACCTACAACCCACTACATCTGCTAGTCTACCTCTTCGAGAGCTTCACGCAACTTACTCAACTATGCAAGAGCCCATAATGGCTTGTGGCTGCACACGTAAGTTTCTAGCATGAATAATCTTATGATCCCTTTGAGCCTAGGTGGCGGGCCGTAGGATGATCACACGGGTCCTCCGGGGTATCCTAGGACAACAATGGATTCTCCAGGTGCCCACAAGCAATCCACCCAGATGTGTATTTAAGTAGCCACCTTAAGTTGAACCATTAATTAACAACCTCACATCCATCATGAATACACTCAAACCCAAACCACGTCTACGAGCATAGCATAGCAATATAAGCAACGTAGAAGTAACTCCCATGGGTTTGATAATAAACAGGTGAATAGGTACTACCTCATCTACTTTCCAAAACCCACAATTTAATCAGATCCTAACCATGCAAATGTTTGAGGATTGAACTAATGGAATAAAACTGGGTAGTAAAGAGGTATGATCAAAGTGTTACTTGCCTTGCTGATGATCCGCGAAACCTAGAGACTCGTAGTAGCACGCTTTGCACTCCGGGTACTCTATCGCAAACAAACAAGCATACAATAAGCACACAACTAGAAACACAGGTAAAACTCAATTAAGATATCTAACCAGAAAGTTCAACATAAGAACTCCGGTTTGCAAAAAGAATCAAATAAAACGAAGCAACAGAACTCAAACTGCGAAAGAAACAAGATCCATTTACTAATCTGGACCAAATTCAAATTTTACAGTAGAAAAATCTTGTTCAAGTTGGTTAAACAGAAAGAGGGCTTCGATACGAAGATCTAGGCGCTTGAATCGCCTGATTCCGATAAACGAGCGAAAAGATAAACTAAAATAAAAATCGGATCAGAAATCACGATCGAAAATAATCGCGAAAAATCCGAGAAAAAGAAAAACTGATGAATAGACTAACGAACGAACGTTCGATGTCTATGGTTAACGGGTGAAAACCGTTCGTTAAAACGAACATACGAATGGGCGTTAGCTAAATAATTAAACCGAAATAAAACCAATCTAAAATAAAAAAAGGAATCTAGGGTTTCAAAAAAAAAACGATCGGTTTTCTCGCGGTGGAGACACGGCGGCGACGGCGAAGCGGCTTCGGCGGGGGGTCGGGTGGCGGCGGCGGTTCGGCGGCGGGCTTTAGCGGCGCGGCGCTGAGGAGAGGCGGCGGTGGGTGGCTGCGGCTCGGGGCGGCGACAAGCGTGGCGGGGCGCGATTCCGCGACAATGGCGGGTTCGAGTAGCGCTAGGGTTTTGGGCGGGATGGCACTGTCTTGGGCCTCCGCGGCTTTAAAGGGCCGGCCGGGCTAGTGTCGAGGTCGGACACGACCGGGTTAGGTCGGTTCGTTTTTTTAAATAATTCCACTCAGAAAAAGGAATAAAAGAAATACTAAACGGACTCCAAAAATCCTGAAATAAATTTTCCCCGTCCTCTAAAAATCTAGCGGACAAGGTGAACATTTATTTGGGCCTCTAATGCAATTTTGAAAAACGCATATTTTTCCTAATTCAAATAAAATAGCGATAAAAACTCCAAATAAAATCTTATTTGATTTTAATATTAAATCTCCAATATTTTTTATTTTGGGGAAGTCATTTTATCCCCTCTCTTTTATTTTCATAAAAAGAAATATTCGAAGAGAAAATAATTAAAATCAACGATCCTCTTTTCAAAATTTGAGGCAACTCAAATATGAAAATAACGAAATCCCCAACTCTCTCCGTGGGTCCTTGAGTTGCGTAGAATTTCTAGGATCAAGCCAAAATGCAATAAAAATATGATATGCAATGATGATCTAATGCATAACACTCAAAATTGAAAATTTGGGATGTTACATTTATAATGCAAAGAGGGGGTGCAGGAGGCCACCGAGGTGGGCACAACCCACCTGGGCACGCCAGGTGGGCCTGGCGGGCCCTGGTGGGTTGTGCCCCCCTCGGGGCACCCCCCAGGTGCTGCTCTGGCCCAAAGGATGTCTCCTGGTCCATAAAAAATCATCGTGGAGTTTCGTTGCGTTTGGACTCCGTTTGGTATTGATTTCCTGCGATGTAAAAAAACAAGTAAAAAACAACAACTGGCACTGGGTCAATAGGTTAGTCCCGAAAAATGCTATAAAGTTGCTATAAAATGATTGTAAAACATCCAAGAATGATAAAATAACAGCATGAATACTTCATAAATTATAGATACGTTGGAGACGTATCAGCATCCCCAAGCTTAATTCCTACTCGTCCTCGAGTAGGTAAATGATAAAAGAAATAATTTATGAAGTGTGAATGCTAGCAAAGTGCAAAACTTTGATCAATGATAATTTCAATCACTTTTCCTAGCATCATAACAACAATTCTTTCTTATAAAACTTATCATGTCATAGTGGCTACCAATTCACATGTTAAGGTTAAAACAATGAACTCTCTTGAAACTCAACAATCTATGTTCTCAGTCACCAAGCAATTGCAATTCAACTTATTCAATAGAGTTTAAATAAGAGCTCCACATACTCAACTGTCATAATTTCTTCTATGATTGCTAACACTCACCGTGTACACGTGAGCAAAACATTTCAACCGGACACATGGAAAGATAGGGGCTTATTGTTTTGCCTCCCAACATATTCACCTCAAGGGTGATGTCAACAATAATAACTCACGCTTCCCATATTCAACTGGACATATGTGCCTAGATCTTTCCTCACCACATGATTCTTGCCAAAAGAGAAAAATAAAAAGGAATAAAGAGAATAACTTTGACTCTTTGCATAAACGTAAATACTGAAAAGTAAAAGATAGGCCCTTCGCAGAGGGAAGAAGCGGTTGCCATGCGCTTATTTGTTTGTATGCTCAATCCCTTAGTGCAAAAGAACGTCACATTATATTTCCCCTTATGATAGCAACCTTTATTATGCAGTCCTTCGCTTTTATTGCTTTGCCATCATAAGTTCGTATAACGCTCAATTTTCTCTTACACTAAATGATCTAAAACTTTTAGATGCAATTTTTATTGCCTTATTGCACCGATGACAACTTACTTGAAGGATCTTTCTCAATCCTTAGGTAGGTATGGTGGACTATTGAAAATAAGATTTGGGTTTAAGGGTTTTTGGATGCACAAGTACTATCTCTACTTGGTGCGGAAGTTTTGGCTAGCAAAGATGGGGGGCAAGCACCACATATTGAAGGATCTATGACAATATAACTTCTATGTGAATATGAACAGACATAAATCATTACATTGTCTTCCTTGTCCAACGTCAACAATTTTGGCATATAATATTTTTATGGGGGCTCACAATCACAAAATATTTCCAAGATAGTGTATTTGCATGTGAAAGTTCTCTTCCTTATACTAACTATTCGTGAATTGCTTGTATGACCTATATTGTGATTGTCAAGCCTCAAAAGATTTCACTTTCTAAACCCAATGTGAATCTACCACTAGGCATGATATGATTTCAATTTCATGACATTCAATTTATTCAACAATTTACTCATAGGATATAAGTGAATCACAAGAGTAAATGACAAGCTACTCCAAAAATATATAAGTGAAGATCATGCGAGTAGTTGAGTAAAGGGGTAGCTAATTGAGGACTCTCTCTTATTTAAAATTTTTTAGATCTAAGTATTTTATTAAAACATCAAGCAAAAAAAAACAAAATGACATTCCAAGAATAGCACAACTCATGTGAAGAAGCAAAAACTTAGGCTCAACCTATACTAACCGATAATCGTTGAAGAAGAAAGGTGGGATGCCTACCGGGGCATCCCCAAGCTTAGATGCTTGGAACTTATTGAAATATTAACTTGGTATGCCTTGGGCATCCCCAAGCTTGAGTTTTTGTGTCTCCTTAGTTCTGCTCATATCACGGTTTTCCTAAATCTCAAAAGCTTGATCCACACAAAACTGGACAAGAACTCGTGAGATAAGTTAGTATAAACCAATGCAAAAACCTTATCATACTCTAGTGTAGCAAATCACAAATATTATTATTCAACATTGCATACTAAATGCCTCTGCATATTTAATACTCCTATCCTCAAATAGAATCATTAAACAAGAAAACATATGCAAACATACACTACTAGGGATAACCATATACAAAGAATCTTAGCAGCAGCGTGGTTTAAAAACAAATGCTACTGCTAATTAGGAG
This sequence comes from Aegilops longissima, assembly GCA_021605205.1. Taxonomy (NCBI): domain Eukaryota; kingdom Viridiplantae; phylum Streptophyta; class Magnoliopsida; order Poales; family Poaceae; genus Aegilops; species Aegilops longissima. Next base: position 190,653,209 of record CM038680.1, on the reverse strand, counting down.
TAGTGAGCTCCATGAAACCGCGCTACTAACATCCCGATAGCAGTAGCGCTCTAAGTGAAACAAGCGCTACTACTATAATTGCCACGGTGTTGCCTCCAGGCTAGATATAGTAGTAGTGCCCTTCTCCTGGACACGCTACTGCAAAAGTACTCAGTAGCAGCGTTTTTCTTCAAAACTCGCTGCTGCTAAGTATCACCACAACTAATTAAGTTTGGTCCCATACTGCTAAGCGAACAACGTGTTTACCACCTTCAATATGTTACTTCTCAAACTAACTCGAGCACTTGGTCTTCATTGAACTATATGTGTAGGATTTGTGGCTGCAATATGAATCCTCGCCTTTACCTATACAGGTACGGTGAGGATTCATGTTGACTATTTAGATTCTACACAAAAAGATCAATGATGTTCAATGTATATTTTTGATGTTTTTACATGCTTAGACTTATAGCGTGTTTCCAGGACAAAGCGCTACTGATATTGGGATAAAAAAAGAAATAACTACTTCCTTTAGCAGTAGTGTTTTTTTCTCTAAAACGCGCGATAGCTAAATTAGCTATAGAGTGTTTCCTTAAGAGCGCTACTGCTAGTTCGACTTAACCACCCGCGGGCTCAAATTTTTGCTAAGTCCTCCCTTCTCCCCTATTCCCCTACTCCTTTGTCGCTGCCGCCCGAGCCCGAGCCTGCCCTCACCGCCGCCGCCCGAGGCCGCCCTCAACCTCACCGCCGCCGCCCGCCGCCGCTCTCGACCTCACCGTCGCCTCCCTCGACCTCACCGCCGCCGCCCGAGCCCGCCCAGGACTGCCGCCTCCCGATCCCGAGCCCGCCCTCGCCGCCCTACCTCCGTTGCCGAGCACCTCCCCGCCACCGTCTCTCCCCTCTCTGTAAGCCCCCACCCATCTCTCTTTGCTTAGTTAGTAGATGTTTTTAGTAGTAGTAGATGTTAATTTAGGGTTCATAGATAATGATTTTTAGTAGTAGTAGTGATGGTACTAGTTAACTAGGGCAATATGGTTAATAGTAGATGTTTTTACTATTGTATAATGTAGTTTTTACTGTTTTTAGTAAGTGTTTAAAATAATTTGTAAGTAAATTAATAAACTAGTTGAACTAGTTTAGTTTTAGTTGAACTAGTTTAGTAAGTAAATTAATAAACTAGTTGAATTAATAGAACTAATGTATTTTAGTAAGAAAATTAATATAACTAGTTGAACTACTTTATTTTTAGAAAGAACTAGTTTTTTTCTATTTATTGTAAGTTTATATTTGGTAAGAACTAGTTGAACATGTCATATTTGTTGTTATTTTTTTAGTTTAAGAAATTATTCGGGATGTATTAGTGATAACTTATAGGGTTTTTGTTTTTGCGGAAATCAAGGAGCCCCTCCATCATCCCTGCCGTCGTCCCCGTCACAGACCCCCTCCAACCTCGAGGTGAGACCAGCCAAATCTCCATGTCAATATGAGTCCTATAAGATATGATGTAGATAAAAACATGTATATCTTGTGTTGCTCAAATAGGATTTGTGGTTGCCCAAGTGGCCGGTCAGGTTACACCTTCGCGTGGCCTATGTTTTGCCGGGGTGTTGATTAATTTCCGTTCCGGCAAATTTCAGGTGCTCGATATGTCCTTTTTTAGCAAAGGTCATGCCGGATTTTTCTGTGAATTCTGGCATGACTTGTGCTAGAATATGTAGGAAATATCGAGTGGCCTGGATTTTCTAGAAAGATAATTAAATGATATTTCGGGTTGACTTTAAGTCTGTCGAGGCTCCACCATATATGAGAGGACGAAGAATCCCGACTGTTGCCGTGGGGGTCGTTTCACCTTCTTCTCCTTGTGCTAGAACATTGTTATGCACTAGGGGAAGGAGGAGTAACGACCATCACCGACGGTCGCAAATGTTAGAGAGGACTCAGTGAGGGAGAGTCTCCACCATGTATGGGAGGACGAAGAATCCCGACTGTTGTCGTGGGGGTCGCTTCTCCTTCATCCCCGTGTGCTAGACATTTTGGTGTAATGCACTCGGGGACGAAAGAATGAGCGATCATCACCAACGGTCGAATGTATACACCACGTGAGCTGAGAGTTTTCAAGAAAAGACTCGGTAGACCGATAGTCAACCTGTGATGAATAATGAACAAGCCGAGAGTTTTAATTGTACGAGTTTAATCTTTGAATTATGAACATAGGAAATGTCGTCGGACGAAGAAGGTCCCGGGGAGTGCTCCTGGTGCGGCGACAACCGTTGTTTCTGCGACAGGCCTCGCCTGGACGAAGGTCGGCGCTTCAGCACTAAGCTCGAGGAGGCCTTCGATTGTGATACGGTAAGCTATGACGCAAAGTGTTTTTTTCATAATTAAGCTCGACTACTACTACATCAACGTGTAATTTTCATCTTTTATAATTCGACTAGCTTATCCCATGCCATGCAAGACGTAATGTCTTAGAGAGGATGGGTTTTGAAGATCATGAGAGGAATGAAACAAAGAAAATTAACCTAAGGACCCATCATGGTATGGATTTTGAGGTAAATCTATACAATTCTGAGAGTGTATCCCATTTTGGTTGCCCGGGTTGGGAAGCACTTTGCAAGATGTATGATTTTCAAGAGGGTATGTTTGTCATCATGGATCTTGGTGATCCTGACATCGACCAAGACAATTTGGACATTTGGGTCCTTGTTGATACGCTTCCAATTCTACCGCTATGTGAGTTCCTCAAACATAGTTATTAAGTAATTTATATTGTTTATTTCAAAATAGTTGACAGCTTATTTCCATTGATAGCTTACTTTAATTCTTCAAAGAATGTGCGGAACATGGTAGACAAAACCAACTACACCGATGGCTCTGAGTTAACTTATCAGGAGAAAAGTCATCTGGTCGCATATTGTACTTATATTGAGAATTACAATGCCTTTTATCGAACTCCTCCAAATTATGGTCAATACGTGCCACTAGTGCACGTGTTGAACCATGATAACTTCCATGGAGATATTCTGGTAAGATTTTTTACTATTACGACATCCATGCATCTTTTGCATACTTCTAAAACTAGTACATCATGGCTAACTATGAAGTTATTACTATGTTTTTCAACAGAGAATCCCGATGGATTGTGTGCCTCATTTGATGTATCAGAATGGTCCCCTTGATGTTTTGAACATACAGCCAGGTCATCCTACGAATCTCACCTGTCCATACCGGATTTCTAAAACCGGTGAACACATGCTAATCTTAGAATGGAAAAAATGTATGGACATTCGTAAGGAGGTTCTTGGAAGCAACATTGTGCGAAAGGCAAGAATTGGAAACAGGATAATCTCCATTCTCCATAATGGAGAGTCAGGGGCTATCTTCTTTTATGCTATTTTACCTCAGATAATATAGTAGGTCCTAAGAGAATGTAGTAGGTCCTATGAGGTACAATATGTTTATGAGAGTTGATGATGATGAGTAGTTGTGATTATGTCTAGTGACCAACTTGTATGTGATGTCTCATTGATGAAAATGATGATCATGAGGAGGTGTTATATGACAATGATGTATTATGATGATAAGTTGTTAATGATATGATGATGATGATATATTATATCATTGGGTGAAAGAACCACGGATTAGTTTCAAGTGGATGTCCATCCACTTGAAACTAGTCCACGGTTCTTTCTCCTAGTGATGTAATAACACATTATGATGTAAAATCATTCTCTAAATTGCTGTGGTATGAAAACTTGTATAAAGGTGTATGAATACAACATGAAATAAAAAATAAATATGGAATAATAGTAGTAGCGCGTGCCAGGAGAAGCGCTACTACTAATTACCAGTAGCGCTCATAGTATAAAGCGCTGCTACTAAGTCGATATAGCAGCAGCGTGGTTCAACCCACGCTACTGCTAACCTTTAGCTGTAGCACCTTACCAGTAGCGCCGCACCCCGTGCTACTGATAGGCTTTAAACACGCGCTACTGCTAGGGTTTTCCCTAGTAGTGATAACAACAATCTGCCAAAACAGTACAATCTGTAAAGAATGCAAGAGTATCAGTACTTATTCAACTCCAAACATTACGAAATTCTACCACACTGTAGAAATTTATGAGAGCTTATTACGCAAAAAGTTTCAACATTTTATCACATTCTGACTTTTCTAGGGAATTTTTGTAACATCGATAAACTTTCTGTTTTCAAACAGCAACATTTAGACTTGAAAAATAAGCATGGCAAAGGCTATACTTGATGTTTTTATTGAAATAAAAGATGAAAAACATTATTATAAATAACAGAAAGCAAATAATATTAAAAATAAATTGACGCTCCAAGCAGAACACATATCATGTGACGAACGAAAACATAGCTCCAAGTGAGGTTACCGGTAATGTTGGAGACGAAAGAGGGGATGCCTTCCGGGGCATCCCCAAGCTTAGTTGCTTGGATATTCCTTGAATATTACCTTGGGGTGCCTTGGGAATCCCCAAGCTTAGGGTGTTGTCACTCCTTATTCTCCTCATATCGATGTCTCACCCGAAACTTGAAAACTTCAATCACACAAAACTTAACAGAACTTCGTGAGATAGGTTAGTATGATAAAGAGCAAACCGTTTCACTTTGGTACTGTCAAAGACAAGATTGATAATTGTTTCCACACAATGACTACTGTATCATATCATTCCACAATTTATATCGAGCAATATAAGCCATAGAAACTAGAAAGCAAGCAAACTATGCATTGAAAACAGAATCTGTCAAAAACAGAACAGTCTGTAGTAATCTGTACTCAAACCATACTTCTGCAACTCAAACAATTATGAAAAAATTAGGACCAAGTGAGAAGTTTGTATATTAAACTTCTGAAAAAATAATAAACTCAAAAGCACTCTTCTGTTAAAAATGAGAAATATTTTAGTGAGTGCAAAAGTTTCTATTTTTCAGCAAGATCAAATCAACTATCACCCAACATGATCCCAAAGGCTTTACTTGGCACTTTATTGAAACAAAAGCAATAAAACATGATCAATACAGTAGCATAATCATGTGAACACACAAACACAATAAGTAAAAGTGTTGGGTTGTCTCCCAACAAGCGCTTTTCTTTAATGCCTTTTAAGCTAGGTATGGTGATTTCAATGATGCTCGCATAAAAGATAACAATTGAAACATAAAGAGAGCATCATGAAGCATATGACTAGAACATTTAAGTCTAACCCACTTCCTATGCATAGGGATTTTTTGAGCAAACAACTTATGGGAACAAGAATCAACTAGCATGGGAAGGCAAAACATGCATAACTTCAAAACTTTCAACACATAGGGTGTAAACTTGATATTATTGCAATACCAACAAGCAAATGTTCGTCTCTCGTAATAATTTTCAGTAGCCTCATGAAGAAATTCAACAATATAACCATCACATAAAGCATTCTTTTCATGACACAAAAGCATAGAAAACTTATTACTCTCCACATAAGCAAATTCCATCTCATCAATAGTAGTGGGAGCAAACTCAACAAAATAACTATCATGGGATTGAAAATAAAAATCTTGATGACAAGTTTCATGGTTATAATTATTATTTATAGCATACATGTCATCACCATAATCATCATAAATAGGAGGCATGCTTTCATCATAGTAAATATTTTCATCAAAACTTGGGGGACCAAAAATATCATCTTCATCAAACATAGCTCCCCAAGTTATGGCTTTGCATATCATTAGCATCATGGATATTCAAAGAATCCATACTAAAAACATTGCAATCATGCTCATCATTTATACCAAACATTCTATTGAATTCTTCTTCGATCAATTGAGCATAATTTTCCTTTCCATCATTTTCACGAAATACATTATAAAGATGAATAATATGATGCAACCTTAATTCCATTTTTTGTAGTTTTCTATTATAAAACCAAACTAGTGATAAAAAAGAAACTAAAATATTAAATTGCAAGATCTAAAGATATACCTTCATGCACTCACCTCCCCGGCAACGGCGCCAGAAAAGAGCTTGATGTCTACTACGCAACTTTATTCTTGTAGACACGTGTTGGGCCTCCAAGCGCGGCGTTTTGTAGGACAATAGCAATTTTCCCTCAAGTGGATGACCTAAGGTTTATCAATCCGTGAGAGGTGTAGGATGAAGATGGTCTCTCTCAAGCGACCCTGCAACTAAATACAAGAAATCTCTTGTGTCCCCAACACACCCAATACAATGGCAAATTGTATAGGTGCACTAGTTCGGCGAAGAGATGGTGATAAAAGTGTAATATGGATGGTAGAAATATATTTTTATAATCTGAATAAATAAAAACCGCAAGGTAGCAAATAGTAAACAGGCACAAAAATGGTATTGCAATGCTTGAAAACAAGGCCTAGGGTCCGTACTCTCACTAATGCATCTCTCAACAATGCTAACATAGTTGGATCATATGATTCTCCCTCAAAGTGCAATAAAGAATCACTCTCGAGTTCCTATTAGCGGAGAATAAAAGATAGAAATTGTTTGTAGGGTACGAAACCACCTCAAAGAAATTCTTTCCGTTCGATCTATCCTAGAGTTCATACTAAAATAACGCAAGCTATTGTCTCCGATCGATCTAATCAAGAGTTCGTACTAAAATAACACCAAAGCAAATTCATATTCATAATACTCAATCCACACAAAGAACTACAAAGGGACCCCAAAGTTTCTATCGGAGAAAAGATAATAAAAACATGCATAAACCCCTATGCATAGATTACCCCAACGTCACCTCGGGAATCCGCAAGTTGAATGCCATAACATATATGATACGTCCATTTTGCATCATGTTTTCTTACTGTTATTTATAATGTTTTTATCCATAATAATGCTTTTTGGAGAAATTCTAATGCCTTTTCTCTCATAATTTGCAAGGTACACACCAAGAGGGAGAATTCCGACAGCTGGAAATCTGGACCAGAAAAATCTACGTCAGGCCACCTATTCTGCACAACTCCAAATGGGTTGAAACATCACTGAGATTTTTTATGGAATCTATAAGAAATATTGGAGCCAATAGTACCAGAGGGGAGCCACCAGGTGGGCACAAGCCACCTGGGCGTGCCAGGCTGTGACGCCCTTGATTCAATCGTACACTAATCATACACGCAAATGTGTACGATCAAGATCAAGGACTCACGGGAAGATATCACAACACAACTCTAGACACAAATTAAAATAATACAAGCTTTATATTACAAGCCAGGGCCCTCGAGGGCTCGAATACATAAGCTCGATTACACAAGAGTCAGCGGAAGCAACAATATCTGAGTACAGACATGAGTTAGACAAGTTTGCCTTAAGAAGGCCAACACAAAAGCATCTACGATCGAAAAGGCAAGGCCTCCTGCCTGGGAGCCTCCTAACTACTCTTGGTCGTCGGCGGTCTCCACGTAGTAATAGGCATCAACGGTGACATCTGGCTCCTGGGCTCCGACATCTGGTTGCATCAACCGGAAAGAAGAAGAAAGGGGGGAAAGGGGGAGCAAAGCAACCATGAGTACTCATCCAAAGTACTCGCAAGCAAGGATCTACACTACATATGCAACATTATCAAAGGAAGGCTGTATATGTGGACTGGGCTACAGAAAAGCCAGAATAGAGGGGAGAACCTAGTCCTACCGAAGACTAGCATCTTCTGGAAACCACCATCTTGCAACAACAAGAGGGAGTAGAGTAGCATAAAGTAAAGTAGTAGTAGTGTTATCAACCTCGGCCACAGATCCTTTCTCGACTCCCTGCGAGAAAGCAATCCCAGAGCCATACTATCCAGGTATCATCACAATCCACTTCTCATCACAAGTATCCAGTTCAAGTTGTATCGATCGGGATACAACTCCAAGTGTCTGTTACCGTAGGACAGGCTATCGATAGATGTTTTTCTTCCCTGCACGGGTGCACCAACTTACCCACCACGCTCGATTAACTCCAGCCTGACACACTTTCCTGGGTCATGCCCGGCCTCGGCCAAACAATATGCCGAAACCCAACCTAGGATTAATAGAGAGGTCAAGCACGCCGGACTAAACCTATGGCCCCAGGGGTCATGGGCCATCTCCCCGGGAACTCCTGCACGTTGTGTACGCGGACGGTGAGCAGACCTAGCTACCTCCTTAAAAAAAGCAGGTGCTTTCCAGTCCAACCCGGCGCGCACCGCTCAGTCGCATGACGTCTATTAAGCTTCGGCTGATGCATACGACGCAGAACACCCATACTATGCCCGCGTGATGGTTAGTGCTATCAGGCCAGAGGTCCTCGGATCAAATATCCAAATCGTAGTGGATTAGGAACGCGCCGTAATAAGCAGAGACTCACGAAAGATGTGACCCCGTCGCCCTGTCTCGAGGACTTGCGGCAAGGGCTAGGAATGCCAGGCCACGCCTCGTAATTATCTCATGGGCACCCTCCAGGTCAACCCGTCTCCTCATCACTCGCGGGTACCCCTCAGGGTCGACCCGCCCTTCCAAGTAATAGTTGTAAATTCCAAGTATTCATGTGTCCAAACATCAAGGGGAAAACCCGAGGAATAACCCCCGGTGTAATCATCAAGGTGAACGTATGAGGAACCACCCCCGAGGTTCACACTTGAGGGGTTGCACGACAGAGTCGTATCGGAAGTAGTTAAGGCAGAATCACCCTCGATGACCATGACCGAATAGCTACACTACAGGGTTAACATCAGAAGTGTTGTAGAGGTCTCACCCTCGGCACTCAATAGTAACCCAGTAGTATCGAGCAACTAAGGGGAAAGTGATGTGCGGTGCCGGGGTCTGGGCTTCGATCCCGTTGATCGGGTCTTCAATGATGAAGCAGGGGCAGCAAGGACAAGGTGGGGGTCACTGATGGATCACTAATCAACCTATGCTAAGAAGTTTAGGATAAGCAGGTAGGTAAAAATAAGCAGGTTACAAAAGCAGGCTATGCATCAGAATAGGAGCAATCAATTAGAGTAGCAAAATCTAATGCAAGCATGAGAGAATGGAATGGGCGATATCGGGATGATCAAAGGGGGAGCTTGCCTAGAAGCTCCACTGAAAGGGAAGAAGGGTCGTCGGTGACATAGTCGATCATAGGGACATCAACAGCGGTCTCGGGGTCTACCGGAGAGAAGAGGGGGAAGAAACAGTAAATACATAGCAAGCAAGAGCATAACAGGACAACAGGCAGAGCTAGACGTGTTCTAACGCGATGCTACATGATACCGACGAAGGGGGATAACATCCGAGAATGCTTTCCGAAAGTTTGGCATTTTCGGACAGACGAACCGGAGGGGGACGGTTGTAGGTTCGCTATGCTAGGGACATGTCGTGGACGAACGGACCGCGTATTCAGATTCGTCTCGTCGTTTTGAGCAACTTTCATGTGACCTACGGTTTATTTTATATTAATTTCCAAAGATTTAGCCATATTCTGAAATTATTAGATAAATAATTCGAAAAATAAACAGAAAAGAGCTGGGTGCACCCGGTGCAGTGCACCAGGGGCTGACAGGTGGGCCAATTGGCCCAGTTGACCCAGTCAACAAAGACTGGTCAGCAGAGTGAATAGTGCATGCAGGTCCCGCATGTCAATGTCACATGTGTTATTTCAGTTTTAACATCTCTTAGTTAGCAGCAGGGCCCGGATGTAATAGACACATTAGGTTAGTTACCTAGTTAAGCCTAAATTAAATTAAGTTAATTACGTAAGTAATTATTAGTTATACATTTTTATGTCCTCTTTTTTTAGGCGCGGGGCCTGTTCGACAGTGGCACAGAGGCCTTAGCGGGGCGGGCGCTGGGTGCGGGCGCCAGAAGGGACGAACCCAGCGCGCTGGGCGAAGGCCGCCGAGGCGCGGGCGCCGCCAAGGCAAGCGCGGAGTCGCAAGCGTGGAGGAGGCATGCGCGGCGAGAGGTGGCGAGGAGCAGGCAGGCAGGCCGCAGGCGCCGCCGGCGATGGGCAGCATCGCCGCCCGGCGGGCGACGACGGGCGCAGCCCAGGCGTAGCCGGTGCATGGACAAGTGGGGCCACGGGCGCGTGGGGGCGCGTCAACGGTTACGACGACCGCGACGAGGGCGCACGACGACTGCGGCGTCGGTCAGAAGAACGGGCGGCGCAGATGACAGCATAAGCCGGTGAATCAAGGAGAGGGAAGAGGAGGACGGACGGCGGCTCACCCCCGGTGCAGGGGAACCCCGGCGAGGCTCGATGGAGACGCGGTTGAGGAGTAGGTCGAGAACGACGCGGGTGATGAGGACGAGGCAGCGGGACAACATCGGGGAGAGGTGGCCTCGGTGATCCGGTGACGTCACGCCGTCGGGGAGGTGGGGTCCCGATCTAGAAGGAGGGGGCGAAGGAGAGGGGCGATGACGTCCGATGAGGACCGGCGGCGGCATGGGTGCAAGGCGTCGGGGGCGGCGGTTGCCACCGACGGGATCCGCGCGGGGGAGGGAGAGAGAGGTGGGTGAGATCGAGGGGAGTGGGGGGAGCGAGTGGTGGAAGTGGGTCGGGGAAGGCTAGGGTTTCGTGGAGTGGGGGGGTAAGGAGGCCCGGCTGGGCCTGGTGGGCCGGCCAGTGCGGCGGCCAGCTGGGCCATTCGGCCCAGCGTGGGGGTGTGTGTTTTTTTACATTTAAATTTGTAACTTTTCTGTTTATCATTTTTAGCCTCAGTTTTGCATTTTCTTTTAGTATCAAATGATTTTTGTTTTGAACAAAACTTGGCACATAAATCTAACACAATACCTTGAGATGGAATAAGTCTAATCATTTTTAGAAATTTCAAAAGGCCAATTTCAAATGCTGTTGGACCACTAAATAATTTCCAGGAGCACTTTCGGAATCCGAAAGATGTTGGTTCCAACATGACAAATACCTAGGGATCATTTGCCACACTTTGAACATTTTAGTTTTCAGGTTTGGCAAATATGAATTTTTGACTTTAGATTGGATTTGAATTTGAATTGTGATTTGGATCAAGTGAAGATTAGCACAGTAACATGATGACATGGCACCATTAACAGGGGATTACTGTAGCATGACACTGGGGGTGTTACAAATCTCCTCCACTACAAGAAATCTCGTCCCGAGATTTAAGGGGTGGAGTAAGGGGAAAAGACTCAGGAAGGACGGAGCTCAACACAATATAGTTACCTGGGGACTATCTCAGTGAACGTGGCAAGGAGGCATCTCTCGAGTTGAAACTCAAGAAAGTCATCGAGAGCAAGGTAAGAAGGTGCAATAAGAAGCTTCAATCGGGTAGGCAATCATTCATTGCCTGAAATAGAGTGCGAAAGGGGTTTCAGAGTGATGGGAATAAGTATTGTGCCTGAAACCAGAATTGATCACTAAATTACAGATGAAGCCAAGCGTGAGGAATAACACTAGAAACAGGGGTGTACAGAAGAGTCAGGTTTCGATCCTGTGGAACTGTGGGTTATGGGCCCACCATGTAAGTTAAAGGTAGAAGGGGCGCCGACAGCTTGCATGGTCATGATAGCGAGGCATGTCAGAGGATAGCCTGTCAGTTATGTTGGCAACAACGTTGGTACCAAGGGCGAGGGACGAAGAGAACCATTTTCCTGCTCGTTGAACGAGGCGGGCCAATAGGCAAAGTTCTCGTCCATCGGTGGTTACCGGAATGTCATCAACCATTGTAATAGGGTCTTACTGACAGAGTTGTACATCGAGGTGTTTACCTAAGCAGGGAATTACCTCTGCTCAGATAAGTTAGATTACGATAAAGGTTAAACAAAACAATGGAAAGGAAAAATGTGTTTAAACACAAATATCAGGACTAAATCCTTCCAAGGACAAGCAGATGGTGATATCCATGACATGGTAGTAAGTATAAAACCATTTAGGTAAGGGGAGAGGAATTTCATGACATTACCCAAACAAGAGTGTTTGAATAAGTGATCAAGAAACAGTTAGTATTGCGCCTCCAATGTGCTTAATGATGTTCGGAGTACCACAATCATGCTTCGGGATAGCATGGACATGGTGTTTCAAGCAAGATTGAATCTGAAGGTCACAAGAAGTACAAAGGAACAATTCCAAGAATGTCAAGGAATGTAAGATATAACCAAAACATGTCCAAGTCTGTATTGGCAGGAAGTCAAGGATGGTGTCGAAGTCAACACGAATCATCGACGGGCAAGGATGGTATTTCTCCTCAAGAATTCGATTGATGTCGTAGAACAAGGCAGTATATTGATGGTGATGACGAAATTTTTTGTCGAGAGGCTCTATGAAGATGCCATCAAGCAGCAACGACATCAAGCAAAAGGAATGATGAAGCGAAAGGTTATTGGAATCACGGGTACGACACAAACTTGAAATCAAGCTTGTTGTTCAAGGAAAAATGATTTGATAAGGAAGATCGACGTAAGCTTAGCTCATTGTCGAAAATTGTGCTTCGGGAAGAAGAACCAGGTAGCACAGTTAAAATTTGGCACGATAATGATATAGCCGATCATGCTAGGAATGACTTGAAGGATTATTAAACTCGTAAGTAATGAAAATTACTTAGAGTTATTGAATCAGAGTGTGGATTCGATTCACTTATCGGTGTTCTCGGTTGACAAACAACCCAGAACCCATGAAGTGACAAAGACAGGGTAAGGTAGTACTCCATCAAAAGTTCATAAGATGTAGTGCAATGGCATGATATCCTCGAGATACCAGGGGTAATACTTGAAGGTAGATCATAATAGAGGTTGGGTAGGCATATTGACCTACAGAAGACAAGTGATTTAACTTGTCCAAGAAATGGGACCAAAGAAGAACAATCATGGTCGGAACCACGGTTGCAATGGATCAATTCACCGATACCAGATGATATTATATCAAGGAAATAGTTATTATTACAAGAAGCTTCCATGATAAGTTCCACATCGTGTCCATGGGCATGAACACAAAGTTCAAGGTCGACTCCCACTTCTTCAATGTATAACCTTCCATTCACTTCCCGTTTTTCAAAAATGGCATTAGTTGTTGAAAGTTTTAAATGGTGCAATACCAGATAAGTATGACCCGTGAAAACTTTCGGGTGCACACATATTAGGGAAGGCGTTGGTTCAACCCATCGGGGCATCTTAGGAATAAATACCACATACTTCAGGACCAATTAATACATGCTTGAAGCAGAGCATGATTGACAAAAGCATAAGATACAATTTACGAAAGGCCTTATGTATCGGGGGAGAATTCACAAGGTGATAGAATATGAAGGACACTGTCGGATAAAATCCAACATAGGATCTGGTGATCCACAATGGAGCTGAGGTGAGTATCGGTGCTCAATCAGAGGAAGAAAGAATGCAAAGGCATGATTATAGAAATATCTGGACAATTCCAACGCTTAAATACAAAGGAATTATGATTTCCAAATCAAGGGATCAGAAGCAAACACTCTGATTAAGGACGGATAAATAGAATAGGCTTAGAGGTACAATCGATGGTAATTTGATTGGTTGAGAATCAACTCTTGGTCAAATGACGTCCAAGTCAGAAGGATGAATTCTATGATCCGACTAAGGATTGCGAGGATCTGCAACATATTGAATCAACAGAATCAAAAGGATAGTGACAAAGGATGCCAATAAGATTACTAGACTTATGGGATTATCCATAATGCAAGCAAGTAAGAATTGTAAGAACAACAGGCTATTGAGGATTATCGGAAGATCGAATAGTATTTCAAAGACTTTTGTGAGACATATGAACAACTGGGGATGAACGAATCCTCGATAAGTGTGAGGAATTATTCGTAGGGGGGTATTGAGGCGGAAAAGAAGATGCAAGGCAGAAGGCACAAAGGATTCTCGGAAATTCTGAAGTATTTCAAGGTATCTTGTAATAACAAGAGCAACCTGAAAATGATGTATGAACGACAGGTGTATGTAGCTATACATAGGGGTTGACGGTGGAAATGAATTGCAAAAGTGATGAGCACATGTTCTTGGGAGAACATCGTAGAGTATCTTCGAAGTCTTCTGGCGAAGCAAGCGATCATCGATAACGTCGGGGCTCTCCGGGAGGAAGTGGCTACGAGAGCCTAATGTTAGAGTTAGTAAAATGTTTAACCTGAATAGACGAGAGATCGGAGTCCCAGAGTATAGACGAGAAATAAAAGATCCTAATACCACCCAATGGTGACGTGGGCCCGTAAGCCACACAACCATGTTAGTAAAAGTTTTTTTAAGTGACTAGACTCGACTTCGGCGAAGGAGTTGGAAAGGGGGCAGTCGGCGCTGATACCAACTTGTGACGCCCTCGATTCAATCGTACACTAATCATACACGCAAATGTGTACGATCAAGATCAAGGACTCACGGGAAGATATCACAACACAACTCTAGACACAAATTAAAATAATACAAGCTTTATATTACAAGCCAGGGGCCTCAAGGGATCGAATACATAAGCCCGATTACACAAGAGTCAGCGGAAGCAACAATATCTGAGTACAGACATGAGTTAGACAAGTTTTCCTTAAGAAGGCCAACACAAAAGCATCTACGATCGAAAAGGCAAGGCCTCCTGCCTGAGAGCCTCCTAACTACTCTTGGTCGTAGGCGGTCTCCACGTAGTAATAGGCATCGACGGTGACATCTGGCTCCTGGGCTCCGACATCTGGTTGCATCAATCGGAAAGAAGAAGAAAGGGGGTAAAGGGGGAGCAAAGCAACCGTGAGTACTCATCCAAAGTACTCGCAAGCAAGGATCTACAATACATATGCAACATTATCAAAGGAAGGCTGTATATGTGGACTAGGTTGCAGAAAAGCCAGAATAGAGGGGAGAACCTAGTCCTATCGAAGACTAGAATCTTCTGGAAACCACCATCTTGCAGCAACAGGAGGGAGTAGAGTAGCATAAAGTAAGGTAGTAGTAGTGTTATCAACCTCGGCCAGAGATCCTTTCTTGACTCCCTGCGAGAAAGCAATCCCAGAGCCATACTGTCCAGTTATCATCACAATCCACTTCTCATCACAAGTATCCAGTTCTAGTTGTATCGATCGGGATACAACTCCAAGTGTCCGTTACCGTAGGACAGACTATCGATAGATGTTTTCTTCCCTGCAGGGGTGCACCAACTTACCCACCACGCTCGATTAACTCCGGCCGGACACACTTTCCTAGGCCATGCCCGGCCTCGGCCAAACAATACGCCGCAACCCGACCTAGGCTTAAAAGTGAGGTCAAGCACGCCAGACTAAACCTATGCCCCCAGGGGTCATGGGCCATCTCCCCGGGAACTCCTGCACGCTGGGTACGCTGCCGGTGAGCAGACTTAGCTACCTCCTTAAAAAAGCAGGTGCTTACAAGTCCAACCCGGCACGCGCTGCTTAGTCGCATGACGTCTATTAAGCGTCAGCTGATGCATACGACGCATAACTCCCATACTATGCCCACGTGATGGTTAGTGCTATCAGGCCATAGGCCCCTTGGATCAAATATCCAAATCGTAGTGGATTAGGAACGCGCGGTAACAAGCAGAGACTAACATAAGATATGACCCCGTCGCCCCGTCTCGAGAACTTGCGGCAAGGGCTAGGAATGCCCGGCCACGCCTCGTAATTATCTCGCGGGCACCCTCCAGGTCAACCCGTCTCCACATCACTCGTGGGTACCCCTCAGGGTCGACCCGTCCTTCCAAGTAACAGTTGTAAAGTCCAAGTATCCATGTGTCCAAACATCAAGGGGAAAGCCAGAGGAATCACCCCCTGTGAATTCCACTCGATGTAATCATCTAGGTGAACGTAATTGGAACCACCCCGAGGTTCACACTTGAGGGGTTGCACGACAGAGTCGTATCGGAAGTGGTTAAGGTGGAATCACCCTCGATGACCACGACCGAATAGCTACACTACTGGGGTTAACATCGGCGTCTTTGTAGAGGTCTCACCCTCGGCACTCAATAGTAACCCAAAGAGTGTCGAGCAACTAAGTGGAAAGTGATGTGTGGTGCCGGGGCTTGGTCTTCGATCCCGTTGATCGGGTCTTCAATGATGAAGCAGGGGCAACAAGGACAAGGTGGGGGTCGCTGATGGATCAGTAACCAACCTATACTAAGCAGTTAAGGATAAGCAGGTAGGTAACAATAAGCAGGTTACAAAAGCAGGCTATGCATCAGAATAGGGGCAATCAATTATAGTAGCAAAATCTAATGCAAGCATGAGAGAATGGAATGGGCGATACCAGGATGATCAAAGGGGGGGCTTGCCTGGAAGCTCCGCTGATAGAGAAGAAGGCTCGTCGGTGACGTAGTCGATCACAGGGACATCAACAGCGGTCTCGGGGTCTACCAGAGAGAAGAGGGGGAAGAAATAGTAAATACATAGCAAGCAACAGCATAACAGGACAACATGCAGAGCTAGACGTGTTCTAACGCGGTGCTACACGATACCGACGAAGGGGGATAACATCCGGGAATGCTTTCCGAAAGTTTGGCATTTTCGGACAGACGAACCTGAGGGGGACGATTGTAGGTTCGCTATGCTAGGGACGTGTGGTGGACGAACGGACCGCTTATTCCGATTCGTCTCGTCGTTTTGAGAAACTTTCATGTACAAAGTATTTTCATCTGACCTATGGTTTATTTTATATTAATTTCCAAAGATTTAGCCATATTCTTAAAATTATTAAATAACTAGTTTGAAAAATAAACAAAAAAGAGCTGGGTGCACCGGTGCAAAGGCACCCAAAGAAGGCACCGAGGGCTGACAGGTGGGTCGGTGGCCAGATTGACCCGACCAACAAAGACTGTCAACAGAGTGAATAGTGCATGCAGGTCCCGCATGTCAATGTCACATGTGTTATTTCAGTTTTAACATCTTTTAGTTAGCAGCAGGGCCCGTATGTAATAGACACATTAGGTTAGTTACCTAGTTAAGCCTAAATTAAATTAAGTTAATTAAGTAAGTAATTATTATTTATACAATTTTCTGTTCTCCTTTTTTAGGCGTAGGCCTGCTCGACAAAGGGTACAGAGGCCTTGGCGGGCGGGCGCTGGGTGCGGGCGCCGAAGGGGACGAACCAGCGCTGCGGGCGAAGGCCGCCGGCACGGCGAGGCGCCGCCAGGCAAGCGCGGGAGGCCTTGGCGTGGAGGGGCCGCGGCGGCGTGAGGTGGCGAGGAGCAGAGGGCAGCAGCCGCAGCGCGCCGGAAGTGGCAACATCGCCGCAGGGCGCGAGCGATGCGCGGGCGCAGCCTGCATAGCCGTGCACGACAAGCGGGGCCCGCAGGCGTGAAGCGCGTCAACGGTCGCGACGACCGCGACGAGGGTGCACGACGGCTGCGGCGTCGGTCAGAAGAACGGGCGGCGCGGATGACAGCCTAAGACGGTTAATCGAGGAGAGGAAAGAGGAGGACGGACGGCGGCTCACCCCTGTTGCAGGGGAACACCGGCGAGGATCGGTGGAGCCGCGGTTGAGGAGGAGGTCGAGGACGACGCGGGTGATGAGGACGAGGAGGCGGGACAACATGGGGGCGAGGTGGCCTCGGTGAACGAGGGGGCGAAGGAGAGGGGCGATGACGTCCAGTGAGGACCGGCGGCAGCGCGGGTGCAAGGCATCGGGGGCGGCGGTTGCCACCGAAGGGATCCGCGCGGGGGACGGAGAGAGAGGTGGGTGAGATCGAGGGGAGTGGGGGAGCGAGTTGGTAGAAGTGGGTCTGGGAGGCTAGGGTTTCATGGAGTGGGGGGTAAGGAGGTCCGGCTGGGCCGGGTGAGCCGGCGGTCTGTGGGCTACCAGTGGGCCATTCGCCCAACATGGGGGTGTGTGTGTGTGTGTGTTTTTTTTTACATTTAAATTTGTAAGTTTTCTGTTTATCATTTTTAGCCTCAGTTTTGCATTTTCTTTTAGTACCAAATGAGTTTTGTTTTGAACAAAACTTGGCACATAAATCTAACACAATACCTTGAGATGGGATAAGTCTAATCATTTTTAGAAATTTCAAAAGGCCAATTTCAAATGCTGCTGGACCACTAAATAATTTCCAGGAGCACTTTCTTAATCCAAAAGATGTTGGTTCCAACATGACAAATACCTAGGGATCATTTGCCACACTTTGAACATTTTAGTTTTCAGGTTTGGCAAATATGAATTTTTGACTTTAGATTGGATTTGAATTTGAATTGTGATTTGGATAAAGTGAAGATTAGCACAGTAACATGATGACATGGCACCATTAACAGGGGATTACTGTAGCATGACACTGGGGGTGTTACACACGCCCCCCTGGCGCGCCCTGGTGGGTTGTGGCCTCCTCGGCCCACCTCCGGTGCCCATCTTCTGGTATATAAGTGGTTTTGACCTAGAAAAAATAATAATAATTCTTTTGGGATGGAGCATCGCCGTCTCGAGGCGGAACTTGGGCAGGAGCACTTTTGCCCTCCGGCGGAGCGATTCTGCCGGGGGAACTTCCCTCCGGGAGGGGGAAATCATCGTCATCATCATCATCATCACCAACAACTCTCCGATCTTGGGGAGGGCAATCTCCATCAACATCTTCGCCAGCACCATCTCATCTCAAACCCTAGTTCATATCTTGTATTCAATCTTGTTACCGGAACTATAGATTGTTGCTAAGGTGTGACTAGTAGTGTTAATTACATCTTGTAGTTGATTACTATATGGTTATTTGGTGGAAGGTTATATGTTCAGATTCATTTTGCATATTAATACCCCTCTGATCATGAGCATGTTTGTTGATTGTGAGTAGTCACTTTTTTCTTGAGGTCACGGGATAAATCATGTTGCAAGTAATCATGTGAACTTAATATGTGTTTGATATTTTGATAGTATGTATGTTGTGATTCCCTTAGTGGTGTCATGTGAACGTCGACTACATGACACTTCACCATATTTGGGCCTAAGGGAATTCATTGTGGAGTAGCAATTAGATGATGGGTTGCAAGAGTGACAAAGCTTAAACCCCAGTTTATGCGCTATTCCGTAAGGGACCGATTGGATCCAAAAGTTTAATGCTATGGTTAGAATTTATTCTTAATACTTTTCTCGTAGTTGCGGATGCTTGCGGGAGGGTTAATCATAAGTAGGCGGTTTGTTCAGGTAAGAACAGCACCTAAGCACCGGTCCACCCACATATCACATTATTAAAGTAGCGAACGCAAATCAAACCAACATGATGAAAGTGACTAGATGAAATTCGTGTGTACCCTCAAGAACACTTTGCTTATCATAAGAGACCGTTTTGGCCTGTCCCTTGCCTCAAAAGGATTGGGCTACCTTGTTGCATACTTATTGCTACTATTGTTACTTGCTCATTACAAATTATCTTGCTATCAAACTACTTGCTACTTATAGTTTCAGCACTTGCAGACATTACTGTCGGCCCCTGGGAACGGGGATATCCAGACTTGCCTGCCTGTGGCCCAGGGCGTGGCTCCACCGGTGGCCTGGTATGGCCCATCTTCATAAACAACCACTCAAGACCCTCGCGAGGGGCCAAGCCTCACGAGGCGGGCGACACCAAGACGTCCCCTGGGGAAGCCTCGCTAGGCTGGCACCCGACGAGTGGAGATATCTATGCAAGGGGCACCTCGCGAGGAGCTCGTGACGTGAGCCATGGCGACCTAGGCCAGGCGGGCACCAGCAGGCACAGAGTACCCGTTGCCTCTTTGGTACTAAAGGGGCAAGCGCAGGCGAGGAGTCCTGAGGCGTGAGGCAAAGGTTTCCATATCGGTGCAACAAGACCAAGACCAGCAGGACAGAGGTCATCGCGGAGCGCACGACGGTGTCACCACCAGAGCCTTTGGCAGGCGCAGACCAACTTTTGTCAGGATAGCTTGTACTAGTTGTCTCCCTTCAAAATTGACCGTTGTGGGATCCCTTCCCGCCTTATATTTGGGAAGAGGACCCAGGCCTCTATAAATAGGACTAGCCACCACCGTGGGAGGAGGATCTCATCTTGGACGGATCATTCAGTCCATCCTCACACACACAAGCTCACCGAGCTCAAGAACACCTCTCCTCAGGAGGCTATTCATCCCTTGTACTGTTCAACCTTAGCCTACAAGGCAATCCACCACACCACACTTGAGTAGGGTATTACACCACAACGGTGGCCTGAACCAGTATAAACTCTTGTGTCTCTTGTTCCTTGGGTTCGGTGGGCTAGGCCTTGAGATCATTGCGAGAGTGAGCTTGGGAGCGAGAGATCTTCGTGCGCACCCCAGTGTTCGAACCTCAAGGGTTTGCCGGAGCCCAGAATCCGACATTTGGCGCGCCAGGTAGGGGTGCGTTGAAACCTTTCTTCCATTGATCCACGCTGTCAGGTGGTAGGTGCGACATATGCCAATGGGTGGCTTATCATTGTGGGAGCCAATAAGACATCGCCGGTGCCTGGAAATGGGATAAGGCGAAGACATGCATGCCGGCGGATCTTACCCAGCTTCGGAGCTCTCCGAAGAGATAATACTCCTACTGCTGCTCTGCGGGGTCTCCACATGATCACTAGATCAACAAGTAGCTACAAGAGGCTCCTTGAGCTGTTCGGTGAGAGGAAGAAGAAGAGCAAGGCTAGCTCTCTTCTCCCCTTAATGTGGTGTCTAAAACTATCTGAGAGATCAACCCTTTGCATGGGTGCCCTGGGGGGTTTATATAGGCCTACCCCCCAGGGGTACAATGGTAATCCGGCTAAGCATGGGCCCTAGCCGTCAGTGTCTATGTTCGCCGGCTTCTCCGCCGGCCGCTGGGGCCCGCCGACTGGTGGGTCCCGCCGGCTGCCGGCCTCTTGGTCGACAGGCAGGTCCCACCGCTTGGTGGTCTTGTCGGGGGCTGGTTACTATTGCCTCACTCTTGATGACGAGGGCTTTGTCGAGGTAAGCATGGCTACAATGCCGCCGCCTAGCGGGCTCTCACTGTAGCCTTACCTCGTCTTGTATCCTTAATGGGGCGCCTCCTTCGAGGGAGGGAGCAAGCCAGCTATTGGGAGCCGCCACATCCCAGCCGACTGGGAGGCTCGCCGCCTTCGGCGTCTCTCGATCAAGGGGCCTGCCGCCATGGCCGACCGACAGCTCGTCAGGTGACATCATGGTCAACATGGCGACAGTGCCGCGCCGGACGGGTGATGGCTGCCCCGTACGGCGCACTGTGGCCAGGCGTGGTCCGGGATTCGGGGGTGGCAGGCTTCATCAGAGCCACGCCTGCCTCATCGCCGCACGTGAGTGCAGAGTTTGAGGGTACGATCTTGGCCGCCTGCTGGGGGCCGGCTTCTTGGAGTCAGCCTTCTCGTGGCCGGCTTCTTGGAGCCGGCCCTCTCGTGGCTTTCTTCATGAGGGTTTTAGGTCCGGGCCGCCTCCCAGTAGTCGGCCTCAGGGACAGCCGGCCAGGGGTAGGCGGCCCTATGCCTAGGGTGCTTGAAGGCTCGATCGGCCTGTAATTTTTCTGAAGAGCCAGGGGGAGCCGGCTAGGCTACCCGTGGTCATTTACTCCGATAGTAGTCCCCGAAGCTGGTTGGGCTTCGAGGTTGAAGAGAGGACGAGAAGCTCAATCAGCTTCCTATCTTGAGGAGCCGTCAGCTAGGAGCCGACTTTGATTAGGTGCGCCGTCTTTGGGAGGCTTTGAAGCTTGAAAGCGGGAGCCAGCTGGCGTGCGAGCCAGGCTGCGAGCTGACCGCCTGCCGCCTGCGTGCCACATGGCGCCCTTCGGCTGGAAGGGCCTGCCAGCCCACGCGCGCGACGGGACGTCGCCGCAGACAGGGGCCCGCCACTGCCTGGACTCGGCCCGTGTGTGGATCTTCTGTGGCCCGAACGGGCCGCTCGCCTTCCGATGGCAGTTTCCGCACGCTGTTAGGGCGTAATAATCGCGGGACATTGGGGAGTGGGTGCAGTTAATCCCACGTCCCCCCACGCTTCGCCTCCTCGGCTTCGCCGCACGAGGCTATAAGTAGGGGGAGGAGGGGAGCGCCAGGCGCTCGCACGCTCGCCCTCGCTCCGCCATTTTCTTCTTCTTCTCTCCTCTCCATCGCCACAGCTCCTCGTCGCCGCGCTGCCCTTCCGCCAATCCTTCTCGGCGCGCCGTAGCTTTGCGCAGCTGAATCGCGCGCCCTCCGCCGCCGCGCCTCTCCATCCTCATGGCGCTGTCCAGCTCCTGGGATGGCTCCAATGTCCACGAGGACCACGTCGATTTCCTCCGCAAGACACGGTGGTTGCCAGGCACGGATTATGTGCGGGTCCGTCTCGCGCCGGAGAAGGAGATCTCACCGGCGCCGGAGGAGGATGAGCGGGTAATCTTTTGCTCGCACTGCCTGCGCGACGTTGGCCTACCGGCGAGCAGATTCTTCCGCGCCTTTCTTGAGTTCTATCATCTCCAGCTGCAACACCTTACTCCAAACACGGTGATGCTGCTGTCGGCCTTCGTCACTATGTGCGAAGGCTTCCTTGGCGTCCTCCCCACCCTCGAACTCTGGGGGGAATTCTTCCAGTGCAAGCTCGGCACCGTTGTCCTGGGCGTGCCCGCCCCATGCGGTGCCTTCATCGCCATGCGGAGATCGGGCGACAATCCGTTTCCGCCCATTGCGCTGATCCAGTCAATGAAGCTCTGGCAAAAATCTTACTTCTACGTGAAGAACGTCGTTCCACAAGGCAACTTCGTCAATCTGCCGGCTTACATAGCCGGCCCGCCTGCTGGGAGGCAGCCTTCATGGTCCTACCGAGCCAGGTCGCTGTCTCCGGCTGGAGTGCCGCCGCCGCATGGCTCGGGTGATGGTCCGACCGGAAGGTTCGACCGGGCCGGCCTGCTAGCCGCCTTCGTGGAGTGCCGGGTGCTCCCACTCCAAGGCCGCCCTCATATGATTTGCCAGATGAGCGGTCGTTTCGACCCAAGTCGGTTAAGCACCAAGGAGATGCCTCATGACGAGGTATCTTACATGGTGAATTATATCGCCAACTTCAAGCTCACCGAGGAGTGGCGGTACGGCAAGGAGTCGTACTCTCGCGCCAATCCTCCGCCTTCGGTAAGCTTCCGTTCTTTTCTCTTCTCTTGTTGCCGAGTTCATAATGGCTGACTCTTGATCAGTCGGCCCGTTCTTAGCAGAGCCCCCTCCTTCAACCGGCGGCCCGAGCCGCGGGGGTGGAGCACCGGTTCATCCCCGACCGCGCGACGGACGACTTGGACGACCCTGACTTGGGGGCGGCCGCCCTGGACAACGAAGTCGTAGGGGGAGGCGGCGAGGCAGGCGGCGCCGGGCTCAGGGCCGTCTTCGAGGACTGGCCGGATGACGACGAGGCCGAAGTTGTTCCGCGCCGTCAGCCGGCGTCCGATCATCAAGGAGCGGGCTCATCTGCCGCGCCAGCTGTTCGTGGTGGCGCTCAGAAACGCCGGGCCACGCCGGCCCTCTTTGGCAGTTGGACGAAGAGGCCCAAGGGTTCTGCGGCGGCGACCAAGCGGGACGAGGCGGCCGCGAAGGCAGCCCGCTTCCGCAAGGTGGTGAAGCAGCCACAGGCGGTTTCGGTGTAAGTGTCGATTTTCTCATGCCTTTCTTTTTTCTCTTCGGTTGATATTCTTCTAAGCCCTTTCCTTGACTTATCAAACAGGGCTCCGCTTTCTCTTGAGCGGCCCCCTGCCGCCTCCATAGTTGGAGCGGCGGGAGGGTCTGTGAGCTCCCATCGTGTGGATCCCCGTGCCGATCTCCTAGCGGCGACGGAGCGGAACGTGCGGGAAGCGCGGGAGGAGCGGGAGGCGGAGGAGCAGAGGGCCGCTCAGGAGACGAGGGAGAAGTCGGCGGAGGCGCAAGCCGACGCGGCGGCCAAGGCTCAGGCGGAGGCCGCGGCCGCGAAGAGGGAGGTGGAGGCCCTGCGTAACCAGCCTCCGCAGCTCATCATCCCCCTTCGCAGCATGGCCCCCGATATTCCGGTACCCCCGCCGGAGGAAACCAGCCGTGACCGGCCGTCGATAGAGAGGGAGAAGGACGACGCAGTCGTCCTGGAGGGGGAGGCGGCACCGTCAACGCCCACTGGAACGGGCCAAGGCGGCCGACCTGACGTGCCGCCTGAGCAGCCGGCTGGAGGCGAGCCGACTATGGGGGCGGATCTTGTGGTCCTGTCGTCGTCTCGTCGGCGCGCGGGGAAGGCGACTTCAGCGCCAGAGCCACCGAAAGCCACGGGCTTTAGCTTGTCGGCCCAGGATCTGGAGACGGCCAGCACCAGCTCGCCCGGGTGGACGCCGGGCGGTGGGACGGCCGTGTTGAACGTGGCGGCGCAGGATGTCCGGCACCGGCTGCAATCCCAAAGCCGCTAATGAAGCAAAGATATACTCAAGAGTTTTCATGCGATACGAACGCCATTCGGTGAGTCCTCCCGCCTTCGCCGATTGTTTGATTTCTACTGCAAGGCGTCGGTACCCACTGAGTGTAGTCCTCGAGATTCGGGCCGACTGCTGAATAGTCGGGTCGGATCTTTACTGACGACTTCTTCCTTATCGCTTTTTTTTCTTCTTCTTCATATCTGCAGTGGCCAATGCCGACTTGAGGGAGCAACTAGGTGTGGTCCAGACCGCCCTTCGCGCCAAGGAAGCCGATTGCAACGCCTTGGCTCAGGAGCGTGATTGCTTGGCCAAGAAACTGGCCGACCAGGAGGAGAGCGATAAGGCGGCCCTGAAGACGGCGCAGGACAGCGAGGCTGCCCTCAAAGCCGAATATGAGACCGAGGCGGAGAGCTGGGTCGAGGCGAGGCAAGCGCTGAGCAAAGTCTATGGCCGGATTGAAGATTTGATTGACGGTAGGCCGCCTTCTTCTTCGTCCCTTTGCTTGCCCCCTGGCATTTGATCTTTCTTCTGACTTGTGCTACTTCTTTCTTCTTTGTGCAGATTACTTTCCTGGTTACTCTGTTGCCGCCAACCAAGCCATCGAGGCCCAACGCGATGCACGACGGCAGGCTGGGGTTGAGATCGCGCCGGATGCTGGCCGGTCACTTGAGGAGGAGCTTCTGGCGATTCAAGCACGCCTGCAGCCGGCTCACCGCATGCTCCGCCGTCTTCAGCGTGCCGGGGCGCAGGTGTTGGCCGCCCTCTGGCCCGGCGAGGTGGTTCCCCGCACCCCCAGTCGGACTGCCGACTGGCTCGAGGTAGCAGTCGGCCGCTTCGAGGCCTGGAAGGCTTCGGCAGCTCGGTCCGGCACCAGGCGGGTGCTAGAGTTCGTCCGAGCTTGGTATCCTGGGCTGAACTTGGCCCAGCTGAGCACCTGGCGGCAGGAGGCCGACGAGGAGCTAGAGGCGGTGCGGTCGACTATCATCCAGCGCGCCTCGGCGATCGTCGATTACACCGACACCAGTGCCTTTGCTCCTGAGGTAAATGATGACGGCGTCGCTCAGCTGGAGGAGTGGTTCGGGCTGAACCCGGCAGAAGGTGAAGACTCAGCGGAGGAGATCGCTTCCTGCGACGAGGGCGAAGAGGAAGAGGGGGAGGATGGTGAAGACATCGTGCCAGACGGTGAAGCGACCAGCCAGCCTCAGTTTGATCGTACCTCCAGCAATGAGGCGTGCGCAAGCGCGCCGCCTGCAAGAGGTGACGATCATGCTGAGACTCGCCAGCCGGCCACTCCTCCAGCCAGCACTGCCGTCTCCACCAACCTGCCCGACTCGCCTGTTGCTCCCTTGGCCTGATCCGCCGTCTTTGCTTTCCTGCTCGTTACTCTTTGAACAACTTTTATTAAATTTGCGCAGTTCCACCCACTGGGGGTGTATTCAAACTATGTTGAATGCTGGCCTTTTGAAGGCCTTTTGTGTAAATATAATCATGCATGTGCTTGACTTCCGTTCATATTTGCTTTTCATCCTTTTGGTTGTTTCCTTTGCCGCCCTCCCTTGATCGCCGCCTTCCCAGCCGGACAGCTGCTCCGCAGTCTGTGGCTGGGGAAGGGCTTGGCCGTTTTGGGAAGACAAGTACTCGAGCTTTCTTAGTTTGTAGCAAGGTGAACGGGAAGCCGGCCAGCCGGCTGCTCTGACAGCCGGTCGGCGGGGTGGTAGGCCGGCTTGTGTTATATAAGTTCGTTAGTCCTTAGCCATTTTTCATGTGGACATCCTTTCCTGCCTTTGGCTCTTGCCAGCCGTACAGTCGATTCTTCGAGCTACGACTTTCGACAAGAGAGGGCTTGGGTGCTGGCACACTACTTGTCTGACTGCAGGTAGAACTTGAATATAACTCAAGGCGGCAAGTCCCCGGGCCGACTGATCAAACCCGGTGCCGGACAAGAAAACAAATGTAGTAACATAATCATAGGCATGATACTCATCATACATAGATAAAAGGGGGTAGTCTCCGAGTGCTCCTCGGGGGGCCCGTTGTCTCGTACTTAATACAAAAGGTAGCGTGGTACATACTGCATTTTAACTGTAAAGTCTTCGGAGGAGATTGGCGTTCCATGGTCGTTCCGACTCCTTGCCGGAATCATCTCTCTTGCGTGCCTTCGGCTTCTGCGCGTCGATCAGGTAGTAGGAGTCGTTGCCTAAGGCTCTGCTGATGACGAAGGGGCCTTCCCAAGGGGCCGAGAGCTTGTGCTGGCCGGCTGTTCGCTGGATCAGCCGGAGCACAAGATCACCCTTTTGGAAGGATCTTGGCTTGACTTTCCGGCTGTGGTAGCGGCGTAAACCCTGCTGGTAGATGGCGGACCGGCAGAGGGCTAACAGCCGGCTTTCTTCCAGCAGGTCGACGTCGTCTTCTCGTGCTTCCTGGGCCTCCGCCTCTGTGTACATGGTGACCCGAGGTGAGTCGAACTCAATGTCAGTTGGGATGACAGCCTCGGCACAATATACAAGGAAGAAAGGGGTGAAGCCGGTTGACTTGTTGGGGGTGGTGCGCAAACTCCAGAGGACGGCCGGCAGCTCATCGAGCCAACAGCCGGTCGAACGCTCCAGTGGCACGACCAATCGGGGCTTGATGCCGGAGAGGATGAGGCCGTTTGCTCGCTCGACTTGGCCGTTTGACTGCAGGTGGGCAACGGACGCTAGGTCCTGTCGGATGCCATGTGTCGCGCAGAAACGTGCCAGTGCTCCTTTGGCAAAATTCGTGCCATTGTCGGTGATGATGCTGTGCGGTACGCCGTACCGGGTTGTAATATCTGCGATGAATGTCATGGCAGTCGGCCCATTCAGTTTCTTGATCGGCTTCGCTTCAATCCACTTGGTAAATTTGTCCACGGCGACGAGCAGATGTGTCATGCCGCCGCGCGCTGTTTTGAACAGGCCCACCATGTCTAGTCCCCAGACGGCAAAAGGCCAGGTGAGGGGGATGGTCTTGAGTGCAGAAGCCAGCAGGTGTTGCTTGGAGCTGAAGACTTGACACCCTTTGCAGTGTTTGACTAATTCCTTGGCGTCATCCAAAGCAGTCGGCCAGAAGAATCCATGGCGGAAAGCTTGGGCGACGAGTGATCTTGAGGCCGCGTGGTGGCCGCATTCGCCTTGGTGAATGTCCTTGAGGATTGCTATGCCCTTCTCTGGCTCAACGCAGCGCTGGAAGACTCTAGTGACGCTGCGCCTAACAAGCTCTCAGTTTATTATCGTGTATGCCCCGGCTCGGCGTTGGACTTGCCTTGCCGAGATCTCGTCAGTCGGCAACTCTCTGTTTACCAGGAAGTTGAGGATGGCCTGGCCCCATGATGGAGTTGTGACTTCTTCTATTGCCAATACGGCTACTGCGACCAGGGCGGGTGGGCTGGGTGGTGAAGAGTTTGAGTCGGCCACCGCCTGTTGTGTCGATGCAGTCCCCGGGCCGAATGCGGTAGTCCCCGGGCCGGGTGCGACTCTGGCAGTCCCCGAGCCGCCTGCTCGGTTCCCCAAGTCGGATCCGACTGCGTCGGGGTCAGGCGGTACGAAGATGGACTCAGATTCTAGAGATGGCTTGATAGACGGCTTGAGGAGGCGTTGGAGAGAGACGCCGGTTGGTATAGCTTGTCAGGTGGAGCCTATTCGTGCCAGGGCATCTGCTTGCTCATTGTCGGCCCGTGGCACATGGAGGAACTCGCATCCTTCAAAATATCCACTGATTTGCTGAACAAGGAAGCGGTAGCTCACCATGTTTGCGTCCTTGGCGTCCCAGTTGCCAGATGATTGCTGGACTACCAAATCCGAGTCACCATAGCATAGGATCCTGCGGATGCCGAGTTCTTTGGCTAGCTAAAGCCCGTGTATGAGCGCCTCGTACTCGGCCACATCGTTGGAGGCGACAAAATGAATTTGCAATGTGTATCTGAGCTTGTCGCCCTTGGGAGAGGTGAGGACGATGTCGGCTCCCAAGCCGGTGCGCATCTTGGACCCATCGAAGTGCATCCGCCAATGAGTGGAGTCGGGGGCCGGCGACAGGTACTGGGTCTCGGCCCAGTCGACAAGAAAGTCGGCCAACACCTGGGACTTGAAGGTGGTGCGGGGCTGGTAGAAGATCGTGCAAGGAGCCAGCGCAATGGCCCATTTTGCCACCCGGCCGGATGCATCCCGGCTGCCTATGATCTCGGCGAGCGGGGCAGTACATACGACCGTGATGGGGTGCTCTTGAAAGTAGGGCTTGAGCTTCTTGGCGGCGAAGTACAAACGATAGCACATCTTCTGGTAGTGCGGGTAGTTCTTCTTTGAGGTGGACAGTACTTCGCTCAAATAATACACCGGCCTCTGGACTAGCTGAGCTCAGCCTTCTTCTGGGCGCTGGACCACGATAACGGTGCTGACCACCCGGCTAGTGGCGGCAATGTAAAGGAGCATGGGCTCTTTCTCAGTCGGTGCCGCCAAGACAGGCAGCGTGGCCAGCATCTTCTTTAGCTCGTGGAAAGCTTGGTCTGCTTGGTCGTTCCACTCGAAGTGAGTGGACTTCTTCATGAGTCGGTAGAGGGGGAGAGCTTTCTCTCCCAGCCGGCTGATGAAGCGGTTCAGGGAGGCCAGGCATCCGGTAAACTTTTGGACATCTTGTAGCTTGGTAGGAATCTCCATTCTCTCTATGGCCTTGATTTTCACTATGTTGCATTCGATGCCGCGTTCGGATACCAGGAAGCCTAGAAGTTGGCCGGCTGGTACTTCGAACATGCATTTCTCGGGGTTGAGCTTGATCTGAAACCGGCGCAAGTTTTCAAATGTCTCTCTGAGGTCTTCTAGAAAGGTCCCGCGCTTCTTCGTCTTCACGACAATATCGTCTACATGGACGTGGTCATTTCTGCCGAGCTACTTGAGGAGGCATTTCTGCATGCAATGCTAAAAAGTGGCACCGGCAATTCTCAAGCCGAATGTCATAGTCAGGTAGCAGAAAGCTCCAAATGGTGCGATGAAGGCAGTCTTCAGGCGGTTAGCCGGATCCAACTTTATCTGGTGGTAGCCTGAGTAAGCATCCATGAAGCTCAATAGCTCGCATCCGGCTGTGGAGTCTATCACTTGATCAATCCTTGGCAGGGCGAAGGGATCTTTGGGGCAGGCTTGTTGAGGCTGGTGTAGTCTATACACATGCGCCACTTGTTATTCTTCTTCAGCATGAGGACCGGGTTGGCAAGCCACTCTGGAAAGAACACCTCCATAATGAAGCCGGCTGCCAGAAGCCGGGCTATCTCTTCTCCTACAATCCTTCTCTTTTCCTCCGACGATCGGCGGAAGGGCTGTTGACTGGTTTTGCATCTGCTCGGGCGTGTAACTTGTGCTCGGCGAATTCCTTGGAACACCGGCATGTCCTTGGGGGCCATGCGAAGATGTCCCGATTCTCCGCGGAGGAAATCGACAAGCTCGCCTTCCTATTTGCTGTCAAGTTAAGCCCCAATGACGGCAAACCTTTACGGGTTCTCGGGTCCAGGTATCTTCTTTGTTTCTTTGGGCGGCTGGAAAGAACCTTGGGCATCATATTCCTTGGGGTCGGGGAAAGGGCGGCTGCTTGCCGCCATATGCCACGACTTCGATCCACATCTTCTTCTCTTCGGCGATCACGAGGGACTCGTCCAGCCGGCTGCTAGCTGCCGCACACTCGGAGGATTTCTTGTAGTCTCCGGCTATGGTTATGATGCCCTTGGAACTCGGTATCTTCATCTTGAGTTAGGCGTAGTGGGGTACAGCCATGAACTTGGCCAAAGCAGGTCGGCCAAGCAACGCGTGGTAATGGCTCTCCAGATCCACTACTTCAAACCATACTGCTTCTCGGCGGAAACGTTCCTTGTCCCCAAAGAGAACATCTATCTTGATCTTGTCGATTGGTGAGCAGGACAGGCCGGGTAAGATGCCATGGAACACAGTCCGACTAGGCATGAGCTGCTTCGTCTTGATGTTCACTTCTCCATGGTGTCCGCGATGCAGTATGTTGATGCTGCTCCGCCATCTATCGGCCGCGCGGGAGAAAGCAGGCCTTCGCCTTTACATTTGCAAGGGTGGCGTCCAAAACCAATGCGTAATAGCGGAGGCGGCATCACCTCGGGTGATCAGCCCAGCTCGGTGATAGGCCTTTCAGACCGATTGCATGAACTCAGGGGTTGTTGGGGGCGACCACGTTGACTTCTTGGTCTTTGTCGGCGCCCGGCTCGCCAGATCTTGAGCTGGCTTATAAAAACGGCGTGGCGGCATGCTCGTCGAGAACTTCGTCTTTAACAGCCCGATTGTTGGTCGGCGACGGCTCTTTGAGGGCGAAGCGGCGACCGGCGGCGGGGCGGCATCAGCCCCGCCTTTGGAGATTCGTGTGAGCAAGTGGCATTTCGAGTCGTGTAGTTGGGCCTTCCGTGCGGCTGTGGAACTTCACGAGGGGCATCAAGGGCTTGCTCGTAGGAAAAGCGGCTGCTAAGCCGGCTGCCGCCCTACGCTTCTTAGGCGCGGTCATGCCTTGGGCTGTTAAATCTTATTGTGGCCACACCCAGCTGGTGGAAGGCGACATAGAGGCCTTGTGCTTGTTGTCGTTACGATACGTCGTCGGCTTTGGAGTCTCCGGCCAGCATCTTAAGTCGGAGTGAGCACCTTCCGGGCGTCTACTCGGAGCTCGGTCTTCATCGAAGAATCGGCCGTGGCGTACTTGTCTGCTATGATCAGCAGCTTGTCGAGGGTAGTCGACTCGTCGGAAGAGGTCGGTGCTTGAGGAGGTGCCTTCTCGGCATCCGACGGTGAAATACTCTATGGCCTGAACCTCGTGCACCCCTTCACGGGGAGTTGCGGGCTCATTAGCGTGAGGTAGTCGTGAGTTGATTCATTGGGCCCTTGAACACACAAGGAGAGCTATCGGGGCTTGGGAGCCTGTTTGTAGGTCTTTGGTGAAGTTGCGGATGAAGGCTTACGTGAATTCTAGCCAGGCTGTTGATGCTGTAAGGCTTGAGGCTGTTGAGCAGTCTTGTGTGATGCCTTGGAGCATGAGGGGCGTGCTTCCGGCAACACGCTGTTGCCGTTTGCTATCTGAACCTTGATGGAGTAGTCGACCAACCGGTCTTCCGGCTTCATGGAGCCGTTGTACTTGGGCGTGTCTCTTGGGAGTGAGAACCCTTTGGGGAATGGCTCGTCGCGGATGCGGGGGCCAAAGCAAGGCGGTCCGACATCGTATTCTTCTTCTAGTGCCAGGGATCGCACTAGGCGGTCGATCCGATGGCGGGCGTCATTCTCGCCGACTCCTTCGCGGCCCCCTAGTCGGCCGCCGAGAGTCGGATGCGTGACAAGCGGCGGGGTGGGATATCTCTCCCCACGAGGCGGAGGAGGAGGTGGGTCGCCTCGTCGTTCCACAGCTCGGCGGCCTTACGTATTGCGCTCGATGGAATTCCGGGTCGGCTGCGGCTAGCAGCCAGCTCCTTCTTGCCTTGCGCGGGTGTTGCCCGCAGTCGGCGTCCGTGACGTCGCACCGTGCTCTCGGCATGGGGGAGGACTTACAGCGTGGACGCCGGCTTCATGCCGCTCTGCGGCCGCGTCGATCAACTGCTGGATGCGTATGGTCATGTAGGGGAGCTCGTCGGCCCCCAGTCCATTCAGCTCGTCCACGGCCGACTGAGCGGCATGTAGGTTCTCGAGGGGCATGGCATAGACTGTGCGGTCTGCTCCCAGCATGTTGGCAATGGCCTCGCCGCGCTTCTTGACGATGCCGACTCGTCTTGGCCCGTCAGGAGGCGGCGTGCCAAAGGCGGCCTTGATCGACTTATTTGGTGAGCCTCGATGAGGCGTCTCATGGAAGGCTAACCGGCCCTCCGCAATGAGGGCAAGGCGGAGTGCCTCTAGTGTCTCGGCGTCGGCGTCGGCCGGGATGGGGGCAGACAAGTCGTGCAGCGCCGCTTGCAGGGCGTCGTGGGCGTTCTCACCAAAGGCGACGCCGTGGCTGATGACCAGTACCTCGGTGATGGTGCTGCCGCTGCTGTCAGCTTGAGGAAGAGGGTCGTCGAATATCACTACGTTGGTGGGGAAAGCGTCAAGCGACGCTGTGTCGGAGTCGACAGGCATCGGGTCGGTGGAGCCAACCGACTCCAAGTCCGCAGCAGGCTCGCTGGAGACGTGGAGTTGGTCGAGGAGGCTCACGAGGCGGCTCTCGGGGCAGCTTTGTGCCAGCGTCGGATCTTGGCTCGTCGGAGCGAGCCTCGCCAAGAAGATCGGTGAGGCAGCTCACCTTGCGAGGTCGTGACGCCTTGGCGCGCGTCGAACAAGCGCGCCAGGCGTGCGGGCTGGCTACGCTGTTGGGAAGGAAAAGGTTCCCGTCGAGCAGGTCTTGAGACGATGGTGCACTGGCCCCACGGTGGGCGCCAAATGTCGGGTGGTAGGTGCGACATATGCCAGCAGGTGGCTTATCGGTGTAGGAGCCAATAAGACATCGCGGTGCACAGAAGCGGGATAAAGCGAAGACATGCGCGCCGCGGATCTTACCCACCTTCGGAGCTCTCTGGAGAGATAATACTCCTACTGCTGCTCTGCGGGGTCTCCGCATGATCCCTAGATCAACAAGTAGCTACAAGAGGCTCCTTGAGCTGTTCGGTGAGAGGAAGAAGAAGGGCAAGGCTAGCTCTCTTCTCCCCTTAATGTGGTGTCTAAAACTATCTGAGAGATCAACCCTTTGCATGGGTGCCCTGGGGATTTTATATAGGCCTACCCCCCAGGGGTACAATGGTAATCCGGCTGAGCGTGGTCCCTAGCCGTCAGTGTCTATGTTCGCCGGCTTCTCCGCCACCGCTGGGGCCCGTCGACTGGTGGGTCCCGCCGGTTGCCGGCCTCTTGTTCGACAGGCAGGTCCCACCGCTCGAGGGTCTTGTCGGGGGCTGGTTACTGTTGCCTCACTCTTGATGACGAGGGCTTTGTCGAGGTAAGTGTCGGTGTCAAAACTGGCGGATCTCGGGTATGGGGTCCCGAACTGTGCGTCTAGGCGGATGGTAACAGGATACAAGGGACACGATGTTTTACCTAGGTTCGGGCCCTCTTGATGGAGGTAAAACCCTACGTCCTGCTTGATTAATATTGATGATGTGTGTTACAAGAGTGGATCTACCACGAGATCAAAGAGGCTAAACCCTAGAAGCTAGCCTATGGTATGATTGTTGTTCGTCCTATGGACTACAGCCGTCCGGTTTATATAGGCACCGGAGAGGGCTAGGGTTACACAAAGTCGGTTACAAAGGTAGGAGATCTACATATCCGTATCGCCAAGCTTGCCTTCCACGCCAAGAAAGTCCCATCCGGACACGGGGCGAAGTCTTCAATCTTGTATCTTCATAGTCTTGGAGTCGGCCGATGATGATAGTTCGGCTATCCGGACACCCGCTAGTCGGAACTCCTCGGTAGCCCCGAACCGGGCTTCAGCGACGACAGAGTCCGGTAGCGTGTATTGTCTTCGGCGTTGCAAAGCGGGTTCTCCTTCAAACTTCATGTTCCCGTCGAATAGTGTCCGGCTTCCTTATAAATGTTGCGCTCCTTGGCTTCTCGTCCAATAATGGCCTTCTTCCACGCGTCGTCACGAATCACGAAAGGCTGGGGTATTTTACATTTGCCCCTAGCCGTGCGAGCAGGCACGCCTATAAGAGGCGAGGATCTAGATCCAGCTCACACCATCCTCCATCCGCAAGTTCTCATCGAGCGCCTCGACAAAAATCTATTCCATCATGGATAGCCGGCCGGCTCCTCCTCGCGCTCCCTAGCCTAAGCCGGGAGATTGGGGGAGATGCTCAGTTCCACACAGCGAGCTAGTGGCACTCCAAACCGAGGATATCTTCCCCATCTTTCATGGTTCGGTTCGAGCGGACTAGCCACCTACAAGGGTGGAAGCGGTGGAGGCGTCTAACCCTTCAAAGGGGCGGGTATGCTTTGTCCCCTATCTAATAAGGGACTCGGATTTCCATACATCCATTTCTCAGGGGCTCCTAGAGTTCTCTGGACTCCAGCTTCACCACCTCACGCTCGCCTCCATTTTGCACATCGGGCTTCGTAGCTCTTTGCGAGCTGTTCTTTGGCATCGAGCCCCATTTTGCGGTGTGGAAGAGATTGTTTTGTCTCGTACCCGTTCTCATGAGGGTCGATATATCAAGTGGGCGGAGCGAAATATGGCGCATCGCGGGACGGATATCTATCCGGCACCCGAAAGCGTCCGAAGACTAGCCTTGAAATGGTTCTACATGGAGGCGCGCCCTCTGCGGATCGTTCGGATCGGCCTCCGGAGTTCAACAATGCTCCCTTGAAGAAAGCGCTGAGTTGGCGCCCGAGCCCTCAATGGGAAGATGATAGGGCGTCCATTATCGATGGGCGGATTAGATTCTTGGCCCACTCCGGATTGACCATGATTGGAGTCATGGCCACGTGCATTATCACGAGGTTGCAGCCACTCCAATATAGGGGCCACCCTATGTGGGATTTCAGCGGGAAGATGGCGCCACCGTCATGGCCGCAAAGGGCAGGCTCGGCAGCCGATCGGCAAAGATCTGTCCGGCTTGTACAAGGGAGAGGAGGAGGACTTCCTCCGCGCGAATCCGTTGAATGGATTCTCTATGCATAACCCTCGAAGCTGGGTAGCGGGCGTTCATCTACCCGATCCATACTTTTAAAGTAAAGTATCTTACTCTGTGATTTCGGCGAGGAGCTGCCCGGGGCGTGGAGGGCATCTGACCTAACTCCACAGCCGAGGATCCGGAGCGATCCCTTGATCCGACCTCGAAGAGATCTGGACATAAAGGTGGAGCTGATTGGCGGGGTGTTCCTGGCGTAGCATAGACAATGCCCTAGTCGCCATTCGGTGACTACGGTTTGTTTCGGCCTCCCGGTGACTCGACCGAGGTCTTGACACCATCATTTGACCCATGCTCAATTCTGACCATCCCATCTTGATGGTGCATCGCGGGAGGTGCCTTTAAGGCGGGAAGCGAACCAGCGGCCCGGCCAACAAGGGTCGATCCGGCCCGGCCGGAAGAAGAGGAGGCAGCGAACGAAAGCGTCGCCGCAGCGATCGAGCACCGCTATTTTAAGGAAGGATCCCGGAGGTATATTAATGCTCATAAATTTTCCGGAAGAGCGCTGCTGGGCGGTGTCACGAGAGGTTGCCAATCAAGCCTCCGCCAGCCATGCTCCTCGCATGGTCCGGGAGGAGAGCAAATACAAGGCATGGCCGGACACTCCTCCGGCGGAGGATGCCGACAGACTGTCCGCCACCGGTGCGAGGTGGAAGCGCCATGAATCACGAGGCGTCGCCGGACAGTTCTTCGTGTGGCGTGTTTCTCCCGGGCGTTAAATGCCTTTGATCACGGAAGCGCGCACCTCCGTGCCGCTCAAGATGGGTTAACGAGCCACGAGCGGTATGTGAAAGACATACGGGTAAGTAATTTTAATAGTTATATATGCGGCAGCCCGAGACTTAAAATAGTTGAAATAACTGATTTAAGGATCAATTATTATCTGAGGATCTTACGGAGAAGAATACCCGTCTGTCCCGGGAGCTCCAAGAGTGCAAGGCCCAACTTGAGGCCGCCTTGGCATACGAGGGGAGCCACGAGAGACCCTGGTAAGGCGTGCTTTGAAAAGATAATTATTTAACAAAGTGCGGCGTGAATCGACAATAACATTCAGAGGGCGTCGGACTAGATCCGGACAAGCAATAGCTCTTGTGTCGACCAAAAGGCGGCGAGAGGTGCTTATGAAGGTGCGGCGGGAGAAACAAGCTCCAAGATGCCCACACCCAGCGAGGAGAAGAGCTGAAAGGTGTTAGGGCCCAGCTATGCAGCTCCGTGAAGGAGAATCAAGCGGCTTCGTCGCGGCATTTATAGTAAGTGCTTGAACAAATTCCTTTGAAAATAAGAATTCGGCGAGGAAGTCGATTGACAGAAATATGTCTTTAGGTGTGCTCACAGGTCGCCCTGCGGAGGAAATGCATGAGTCAACGGGTGACCAACTTCCCGAGCTGGTGCAATTGCTCGAACGTGTTCGGCAGGCGATGAGTGGCGTCGTTCATGCTTTATGGCCATCTGTCTCCCTACCCGAGGGCCTCGGTGAGCTTGCTGAGAAGCTTCAGGGAGCACGGCGACGCCTCCGTTTGTGGAAGATATCGGCCTGCCGTCATGTAACGCCCCGGATTCGATGCGCCAGGTGTCTTCCAGTTATTCGTCGTCTTTGCCATGTCATTTGCTTGTGTGTTGCACTTTGCCATGTCATCATATGCATTTCATATCATGTCATCATGTGCATTTCATTTTGCATACGTGTTCATCTCATGCATCCGAGCATTTTCCCCGTTGTCCGTTTTGCAATCCGGCACTCCTATGTCTCCGGCGCCCCCTTTTACCTCTTTTCGTGTGGGGTATTAAACTTTCTCGGAATGGCCGAGGTTTGCCATGACCTTGGTATACCACCGGTGAACCGCCTGTCAAGTTCGCGTCATTGGAGGTCGTTTGGTACTCAGCAGTTAACAGGGTAACCATAAAAAGCCTCTTTGTCTTGCAGCCCAACACCCTTCAAAGTGGCCCAAAACCCAGCAAACTCCCTCCATGCTCTCGATGCGTTCGATCACGATCGCGTGGCAGCTCCGCACCTCATTTGGAGTCTCCTAGCTCCCTCTACCTATATATATGCCTCCCCTTCCAAATTCGCGGTGCAAACCCTAGCCTAGCCTCTCCCTCTCCCATTGGGACCGTCCGGCCCATAGCCGGGCGTGTCCGCCGCCTCAACCACCTCACCCGTCCAATAGGGCCTTGAGACCTCAGCGCGCCGCCCCTCCTCCACTCCCGGCCGCGCCACGTGGGCGCCGCCGCCGTCCCGCGGCCGTGGCTGCCAGTCCCAGGCGAGGCCCGCCCGGCTTTGATCCGCCGCCGCCGCCCGGCCATGGCGCGCCGCCAGCCCAGCTGCTTCCGCCGCTTGCGACGCGTCGCCAGCGCCTCCCGCCAGCCGCCGCCCCCGCCTCGGACCCATGGCG
The DNA here is from genome assembly GCA_021605205.1 of Aegilops longissima. Lineage (NCBI taxonomy): Eukaryota > Viridiplantae > Streptophyta > Magnoliopsida > Poales > Poaceae > Aegilops > Aegilops longissima. The sequence goes on along the minus strand of CM038680.1, from coordinate 190,615,898 downwards.
CCTCCTCGACCTGCCACCGGCCCGCCCCTCGCCTCGCCGGCCCGCCACTGCGCCGCCCGCCACCGTCGGACTTCGGCCCGGCAGCGCCCGCGCCAGCCGCCCGCCTCCGGTCCTCGGATCCGGCCGAGATCCGCCGGATCCGGAGCCCCCGACCCTCCCGGCCGTCGTCCCGGCCATCTCCGGCGCCGGATCCGCGTTCCTCTCCGGCGCCGACCTCACCGGAGTCCAAATTCCACTAAGTCCCCGAAATTGTTGCATTTTTGTTGCATTTTCATCATGCCATAACTCTGTCATTGTTGCTCCGTTTCATGCGTGTAATATGTCAAAATGTACGCCTCAAAGAGTAGATCATTTCATTCCATTGCATCATTTTCATTTGAGCTCATCTTCATACCCGAAATTGTGTTAGAAGAGTGCTATGTGATGTTAGTTTCTGTTTCTTAACAGAACATGCACTTTTGTCATTTTTGCCATGATTGATGTGTGCATCCTATGAACTTGAGTCCTACATGTGTTTTGTAATATGCCATTCCATCTTTACAGGGGTGTATTCCATGTATTTTTGTTATCTTTGTGGTGACTAGCACAAGCATGCAAACTAGGCTTGATGATGTTGCTGATTTCAGCCCTGTTCTGCTGATATTTTTATGGCATGTTAACTTGATGCTACCGAGAGATCCATGCTTATTTTGAGATACTTCAGTAAGGATGTTTTGAACATATGGTTATGCTCTATCCATCCATGCCCTTGTTTGCAATTATGGAGTGCTATAGCTTGAGTCAATTGAGCTCTACTTTTGCTATAAAATGTTTCCTGGCAGGTTGTTTACATGTTATTCAATTTTGCCAATGTTGTTGTAGTTGATACGTGTATGCTATGATGTTGTTCTTGCCATGTATAGCTTCCATGCCATGTCTTCTTACTGTTGGTTGCCTTGCCATGCCATGTATTGCTTTGTGGTGAGTGGTTCAAGCTCACCAACATGCCTACTTATTGTTGTTCCTGCCATGTTCAAATCTGTAATATAACTTGCCATGTTTACATGGGTGCCATAATATCTTGTGTTCCTTTTTGGCTTATGGTCAGTAAAGGACTTGTGTCCTATGCAATTAGTAGATTAATGCCATGCCATTGTTTGCCATGTTAAGTTCCTGTAGCATGTTGTTTCATAGCTCTAAACATTGCAACCTGATGTTATTTCTGCAAAGTCTGAAACTGTTATTATTTTCAATCTTGCCATGTGTGTTTGAGCATGTTCTAGTGATTTCTGGAGATAGATCAGTGTTCATGTTTTGTAATGCTTTACCTGTACATCATGCCCATGCCTTTTGTTTTCTTTTTGAGGTCCTGTAGCATGTTATTTTGATGCTTGCAATATGCCTAGTAGCTGTTTTGGACAGATTGTTGCTATGACTTGTATTGTGTGTATGTGTTGCACCGTTGCTCCGTTTTGAGTGTGCTCTATATGAAACTTGCTTGATTTTGGATGTAGTTTCATATTATCATGTTGCATCCTTGTTTTGAGGTGTTTGTTTGATGTTTGTATGCATTTTGGATCAATGCCATGCTTATCTTGTTTTGCTCATATCTTCTAGGCCGTAGCTCCGAATTAAATGAACTTTATATGTAACTTGACTAGAATTCGTGTAGATCATCTTGGTGCATTTTAAATTGCTGTTTAATAACTTGAACATAAAGTTATTCAGATCTGGACCAATGTCGAAGTTCGCATATGAGGACTTACGGAATTGTTATATGTTGTTTCGGCCTCATTTAAACTTGCTTTGATGTGTTGCTCTTGTTTGCATCATCTCTTGCCATGAGTAGCTTCATGTAGCTTTGTCATGCATCATGCTTTGTTGTGCATCATGCCTTGTTCATGTGTGGTGTGTTTACTATGTTGTGTGCTTCTTCTTGTTAGTTCCGTTGCGTTGCGATCGTGAGGATTCGTTCGTCTCACGCTTGGTTCGCTTCATCCATTCGTCTTCTTCATGGACTCGTTCTTCTTCCTTGCGGGATTTCAGGCAAGATGACCGCTACCTGGATCTCACTACTATCATTGCTATGCTAGTTGCTTCGTTCTATTAGCTATGCTGCGCTACCTATTACTGTTTATCAAGCCATCCCAAATTGCCATGTCAGCCTCTAACCTTTTGCACCCTTCCTAGCAAACCGTTGTTTGGCTATGTTACCGCTTTGCTCAGCCCTCTTATAGCATTGTTAGTTGCGGTGAAGATGAAGTTTGTTCCTTGTTGGAACATGGAGATGTTGTTCCTTGTTGGAACATGTTTACTTGTTGGGATATCACAATATATCTTATACTATTAATGCATCTATATACTTGGTAAAGGGTGGAAGGCTCGGCCTTATGCAGGTGTTTTGTTCCACTCTTGCCGCCCTAGTTTCCGTCATATCGGTATTATGTTCCCGGTTTTGCGTCCCTAACGGTCGGGTGATTTATGGGACCCCCTTGACAGTTCGCTTTGAATAAGACTTTTCAGCAAGGCCCAACATTGGTTTTACCATTTGCCTCACCTATGCCCCTTTTTTTCCCTTGGGTTTCGGGCCCGAGGTCATCTTTATTTTAGCCCCGGGCCAGTTCTCCTTCAGTCTTGGTCCAAACCGGCGATGTCCGGCGCCCCCACAAGCAATCGGGGTTTATGCCAACCCGGCGTCTTGCTCATCCGGTGTGCCACGAGACCGAGATATGTGCAGCTCCTATCAGGATTTGTCGGCACATCCGGCGGCTTTGCTGGTCTTGTTTTATTCTTTGTCGAAATGTCTTGTAGCAGGATTCGAGACTGATCGGGTCTTCCGGGAGAAGGAATATCCTTCATTGATCGCGAGCTTATCATGGGCTAAGTTGGGACACCCTGCAGGTATAAACTTTGAGCCGTGCCAGCGGTTATGTGGCGAGATGGGAATTTGTTAATATCCGGTTGTAGTAAACTTGAAGCAAACTCTTCTAAAATACACCAACCGTGTGCGTAACCATGAGTGTCTCTTTTGGGGTTGATCGAGAGGAGAACACGGTTTCGGGTTATGTCGGCGTAAGTAGGAGTTCAGGATCACTTCTTGATCATTACTAGTTGACGACCGTTCCTTTGTTTCTCTTCTCGCTCTCATTTGCGTATGTTCGCCACCATATATGCTTAGCCGCTGCTGCAACCTCACCAACTTACCCCTTCCTTTCCCATTAAGCTTTGCTAGTCTTGATACCCATGGTAATGGGATTGCTGAGTCCTCGTGGCTCACAGATTACTACACCACCGATTGCGAGTACAGGTTTGCGATGATCATGGCGAGAGCGATGTTTGCTTGTGTTGGAGTTCTTCTTACGCTTCTTCTTCGATCGGGGATAGGTTCCAGGTCGGCAGCCTGGGCTAGCAGGGTGGATGTCGTTTGATCTTCCGTTTATGTTTCATCCGTAGTCGGATGTTGATCTTGTATTTGATGTTGATGTATTCTTGTGGCATTTGTGCCTTATGTATGTATCCCCATCTATTATGTAATGTTGATGTAATGATATCCACCTTGCAAAAGCGTTTCAATATGCGGGTCTATCCTTGGTGGGACCGTCGAGTTCCTTTGGATAGGGTCACATATTAGGCGTGACAAGTTGGTATCGAGCCTCGACCGACCCTAGGAGCCCCTTGATTGATCGTGTAGTTTGGCGCTTGTTGAGTCTAGAAGAAAACTGTTTTGAGTCTAGTTATATCGGAGTAGGAATTCTTTTACTCCTCTGCCCTTAAATCGCTCTGGCCAGGAATCTTGACGTAGGTGTTTTGAACTACTCCTCTTCCCCTTCAAATTTTTTTTCTTTAGGATCACGCAGTTGGTTTTCCGGTAGTTGTTACTCAGATCTTTTTATCCGGTGCATCTCTCGTCAAGTCGACTCGAGCCTCTTCATCTTTGAGTTCAATCATCAGTTGTTTTTCTTTTCCCACCCGCCCACCCTTCTTCTTCTCAGAACCGGAGTCCGTGATCGAGTATCCATCCTACTCGTGTGAAGTTTTTTTTGCTCTCTCTCCTCAATGATTTCAACCGGTGTTTTTCTCTTCAAATTGTTCGTCGGTTTTGCCCTTCCAAGTTGCCTTTGTTTTCCCGCCCTCCCACCCTATTATTCCCGGAGTTCGAGTTTCTTCCGACCATCAATTTCATTCGTGTGGAGCCTCTTCAGTCTTCCCTCAGTTATTTCAACCGGTGAATTCTCGTCTTGTTTGTCATTCTTCATCTCTTTCTTCTCCGGTGGACTCAATTCAAGTTTTTCGGGTTAATCATATTCTTTTCCTCCGAAGTGTTCTCTTTGCTCGTTCGCCTCTCGCCAGTTTATCCTCCCGGAGTTCGTAAGACATCTCAGGAGATTCGTCTGTGTTCCAATTAATTCGTGGTTGTCACCTCATTCAAATCTTTCAATTGTTCCGGTGCATCATCTAAATGTTCAACAATCCTTTCCAACGGTGTTATCTCTTCAGTGGGCCCTAACCCACAGGTCTTTTCCCAGGATCTTACCTGACGCTTCTAATTCCCCGGAGTTATTCTCAATTCTTTTCAAGTGTGATGTAAGAACGGATTTCATCAGTCACATGCCTTTTCCAAGATCGATTTCAAATCATTTTTCATTGTTGCCTCAACCTCTTCGCTTTTCGTTTCCCCGGAGTGCCTTAACAATTTTGGTGGTGTTTCTCGTCGTCATTTGAAGACCGAAGTAGAGTTTCTCTTAAATCTTCTCCGTTCTCCCGGAGGTTCATGGTGCTAGCTCGATGTTATCATATCTAGTTGTTTCCAGTTGTGCAATTCTTTTCATCCATCCGGAGTATTTCAGGAGTTGCTTTTCTGTTCCAATCATCCGAAGGCCATCTTTTCGGAAGATTTCTTCATCCTAAGTTTTTCAAATTCGTTCTCCAATTATTCTATATCCGTGCCCCTTCGTTCGTCTCAATATTCTTCCGGTGCTGCGTTCAAGCATTCGTTAATCAGTTCGCGATCTCTTCGATCTCTTTTCTCTAAATTCCCTCAAGTATCTCCGTGCTTCTCTAATTCTTCCCGGTCATTCATTCTCTTTCGTTAGTCATTTCCAAATTCTTACGGTGGTTCGTTCAAGATTCTTTTTCCTTGTTTATCATTTTAATCCATTCACTCTTTCCAATCCTACCGGTGGTTCATGAAGTCTTTCTCAAGTTTTGTGCTATGTCACTTCTCAATCCTTTTCAATAAGAATAAGTATTATGCAAAATCCATTTCTGGTCATCAATTTAATTTGATGAAGGATAAGCATACAATAAATCTTATTCTTATTTCATCCAAGTGAGTAATTTTTTTTCTTCGGAGTTTGTTCTTGATGAATAAATTCTAGTTCCAAGTGTTTTCATCTTTTCTTTTCCGGAGTTCAATTATTTCCTCGGCCATCTCGTCGGAACCTCCATCTAATTCATTGCAGGCTCATCTTATTCTTTCTTCCTTCATTATATCTCGCCATCCTTTTGTTACCGGAGTTCTTCATGGTGGTTCTTCATGATTTAATTCTTTCTTCAAGAGTTTCATCAATATTTTTGGTGGAATTCAAGTATCTTTTCTTCTTGCATCTCTAAGTGTAATTAATTCTCCGTATTCTTTAGAATTGGAGTTTTGCATTTCTTTGTTCTTCTCAGATATTCAAATCCACTCAATCCTTCCTTCTAAGTTCTTTTCATTCAAATTCTTTCAATTCTTCCGGAGGCATTGCGTTGTTTATCTCGTCAAGTATCATTCCATCCTCTGAAGTTCATGTTCTAATTTTTCAATGTTCAACCGGTATGCTGCCTAAATCCTTTCAATCTTATTCGTTTATTTTCTCATTCTAACCACTCCGGTTAGAACGAGTTGTTTCATAGTCTATCTGATTCTGTGAGCTTTCGATTCTCGTCATTCTCATCGTTCCCCTCTTCTTCTCGAGTGCTCCCGATTCTTGGCTTCTTCTCTTGAGTTTTTGTTTCACCTCATCCCTTTTATCTTCCGTCTCGGTCCTAAGATCTCGGGACGAGATCTCTTGTTCATGGAGGAGTGTTGTAACGCCTCAGATTCGATGCGCCAGGTGTCTTCCAGTTATTCGTCGTCTTTGCCATGTCATTTGCTTGTGTGTTGCACTTTGCCATGTCATCATATGCATTTCATATCATGTCATCATGTGCATTTCATTTTGCATACGTGTTCGTCTCATGCATCCGAGCATTTTCCCCGTTGTCCGTTTTGCAATCCGGCACTCCTATGTCTCCGGCTCCCCCTTTTACCTCTTTTTAGGTATGCGGGTATTAAACTTTCTCGAAATGGCCGAGGTTTGTCAAGCGGCCTTGGTATACCACCGGTGAACCGCTGTCAAGTTCGCGTCATTGGAGGTCGTTTGGTACTCAACGGTTAACGGGTAACATAAAAGCCTCTTTGTCTTGCAGCCCAACACCCTTCAAAGTGGCCCAAAACCCAGCAAACTCCCTCCATGCTCTCGGTCGTTCGATCACGATCGCATGGCAACCGCACCTCATTTGGAGTCTCCTAGCTCCCTCTACCTATATATATATGCCTCCCCTTCCAAATTCGCGGTGCAAACCCTAGCCTAGCCTCTCTCTCTCCGCGGGACCGTCCGGCCCATAGCCGGACGTGTCCGCCGCCCTCAACCACCTCACGCCCGTCCAATGGGGCCTTGACACCTCAGCGCGCCGCGCACCTCCTCCCTCCCCCACGCGCCACGTGGCGCCGCCGCCGTCCCGCAGCCCGCCTCCGCCCGAGCCGAGCGGGGACCGCTCGACCAATCGCTGCCGCCGCGCCCGAGCAGGCGCCCGTCCGGAACCCGCCCGCTTCGCCGCCGCGCGCGCGCGTCGCCGGCGCCTCCCCCCCGCCCGCGCCCGGCCGCGCCCGCCGCCTCGGACCCGCGCCGCCTCCTCGACCTCGCCGCCCGGGGCCGCCCTCGCCTCGCCCGGCCGCCTGCCGCGCCGCCCGCCACCGTCGGACTTCGCTGAGCCGCGCCCTCGCCAGCCGCCCGAAACCACGCCCGCCTCGGTGCTCGGATCGGCCGGGATCCGCCGGATCCGGAGCCCCCGACCCTCCCGGCCGTCGTCCCGGCCATCTCCGGTGCCGGATCCGCGTTCCTCTCCGGCGCCGACCTCACCGGAGTCCGCCCCGACCCGGACCCACCTCGCCATTGACTTTTTCCCCGAGGTCCAAATTCCACTAAGTCCCCGAAATTGTTGCATTTTTGTTGCATTTTCATCATGCCATAACTCTGTCATTGTTGCTCCGTTTCGTGCGTGTAATATGTCAAAATGTTCGTCTCGAAGAGTAGATCATTTCATTCCATTGCATCATTTTCATTTGAGCTCATATTGATACCCGAAATGCTGTTAGAAGAGTGCTATGTGATGTTAGTTTCTGTTTCTTAACAGAACATGCACTTTTGTCATTTTTGCCATGATTGATGTGTGCATCCTATGAACTTGAGTCCTACATGTGTTTTGTAATATTCCATGCCATCTTTACAGGGGTGTATGCCATGTATTTTTGTGATCTCTGTGGTGACTAGCACAAGCATGCAAACTAGGCTTGATGATGTTGCTGATTTCAGCCCTGTTCTGCTGATATTTTTATGGCATGTTAACTTGATGCTACCGAGAGATCCATGCTTATTTTGAGATACTTCAGTAAGGATGTTTTGAACATATGGTTATGCTCTATCCATCCATGCCCTTGTTTTCAATTATGGAGTGCTGTAGCTTGAGTCAATCGAGCTCTACTTTTGCTATAAAATGTTTCCTGGCAGGTTGTTTACATGTTATTCAATTTTGCCAATGTTGTTGTAGTTGATACGTGTATGCTATGATGTTGTTCTTGCCATGTATAGCTTCCATGCCATGTCTTCTTACTATTGGTTGCCTTGCCATGCCATGTATTGCTTTGTGGTGAGTGGTTCAAGCTCACCAACATGCCTACTTATTGTTGTTCCTGCCATGTTCAAATCTGTAATATAACTTGCCATGTTTACATGGGTGCCATAATATCTTGTGTTCCTTTTTGGCTTATGGTCAGTAAAGGACTTTTGTTCTATGCAATTAGTAGATTAATGCCATGCCTTTGTTTGCCATGTTAAGTTCCTGTAGCATGTTGTTTCATAGCTCTAAACATTGCAACCTGATGTTATTTCTGCAAAGTCTGAAACTGTTATTATTTTCAATCTTGCCATGTGTGTTTGAGCATGTTCTAGTGATTTCTGGAGATAGCTCAGTGTTCATGTTTTGTAATGCTTTACCTGTATATCATGCCCATGCCTTTTGTTTTCTTGTTGAGGTCCTGTAGCATGTTATTTTGATGCTTGCAATATGCCTAGTTGCTGTTTTGGACAGATTGTTGCTATGACTTGTATTGTGTGTATGTGTTGCACCGTTGCTCTGTTTTGAGTGTGCTCTATATGAAAATTGCTTGATTTTGCATGTAGTTTCATATTATCATGTTGCATCCTTGTTTTGAGGTGTTTGTTTGATGTTTGTATGCATTTTGCATCAATGCCATGCTTATCTTGTTTTGCTCATATCTTCTAGGCCGTAGCTCCGAATTAAATGAACTTTATATGTAACTTGACTAGAATTTCGTGTAGATCATCTTGGTGAATTTTAAATTTCTGATTAATAACTTGAACATAAAGTTATTCAGATCTGGACCAATTTCGAAGTTCGCATATGAGGACTTACCGGAATTGTTATATGTTGTTTCCGGCCTCATTTAAACTTGCTTTGATGTGTTGCTCTTGTTTGCATCATCTCTTGCCATGAGTAGCTTCATGTAGCTTTGTCATGCATCATGCTTTGTTGTGCATCATGCCTTGTTCATGTGTGGTGTGTTTACTATGTTGTGTGCTTCTTCTTGTTAGTTCCCGTTGCGTTGCGATCGTGAGGATTCGTTCGTCTACGCTTGGTTCGGCTTCATCCGTTCGTCTTCTTCATGGACTCGTTCTTCTTCCTTGCGGGATTTCAGGCAAGATGACCGCTACCCTGGATCTCACTACTATCATTGCTATGCTAGTTGCTTCGTTCTTCGCTATGCTTTGCGCTACCTATTACCTGTTTATCAAGCCATCCCAAATTGCCATGTCAGCCTCTAACCTTTTGCACCCTTCCTAGCAAACCGTTGTTTGGCTATGTTACCGCTTTGCTCAGCCCCTCTTATAGCATTGTTAGTCGCAGGTGAATATGAAGTTTGTTCCTTGTTGGAACATGAAGATGTTGTTCCTTGTTGGAACATGTTTACTTGTTGGGATATCACAATATATCTTATACTATTAATGCATCTATATACTTGGTAAAGGGTGGAAGGCTCGGCCTTATGCAGGTGTTTTGTTCCTCTTGCCGCCCTAGTTTCCGTCATATCGGTATTATGTTCCCGGATTTTGCGTCCCTAACGGTCGGGTGATTTATGGGACCCCTTGACGGTTCGCTTTGAATAAGACTTTTCCAGCAAGGCCCAACATTGGTTTTACCATTTGCCTCACCTATGCCCTTTTATTTCCCTTGGGTTTCCGGGCCGAGGGTCATCTTTATTTAGCCCCGGGCAGTTCTCCTTCAGTGCTGGTCCAAACCGGCGCGATGTCGGCGCCCCTGGCAATCAGGGTTTATGCCAACCCAACGTCTTGCTCATCGGTGTGCCACGAGACCGAGATATGTGCAGCTCCTATCGGGATTTGTCGGCACATCCAGGCGGCTTGCTGGTCTTGTTTTATTCTGTCAAAATGTCTTGTGGCCGGATTCGAGACTGATCGGGTCTTCCCGGAGAAGGAATATCCTTTGTTGATCGTGAGAGCTTATCATGGGCTAAGTTGGGACACCCCTGCAGGGTATAAACTTTCGAGAGCCGTGCCTGCGGTTATGTGGAAGATGGGAATTTGTTAATATCCGGTTGTAGTAAACTTGAAGCAAAACTCTTCTAAAATACACCAACCGTGTGCGTAACCGTGAGTGTCTCTTTTCGGGGTTGATTGAGAGAAGAACACGGTTTCTGGGTTATGTCTGACGTAAGTAGGAGTTCAGGATCACTTCTTGATCATTGCTAGTTGACGACCGTTCCTTTGTTTCTCTTCTCGCTCTCATTTGCGTATGTTCGCCACCATATATGCTTAGCCGCTGCTGCAACCTCACCACCTTACCCCTTCCTTTCCCATTAAGCTTTGCTAGTCTTGATACCCATGGTAATGGGATTGCTGAGTCCTCGTGGCTCTGAAATTACTAAACCACCGATTGCGGTACAGGTTATCACGATTATCATGGCCGAGAGCGATGTTTGCTTGTGTTGGAGTTCTTCTTACGCTTCTTCTTGATCGGGGATAGGTTCGGTCGGCAGCCTGGGCTAGCAAGGTGGATGTCGTTTGAGCTTCTTTTATGTTTCATCCATAGTCGGATGTTGATCTTGTATTTGATGTTGATATATTCTTGTGGCATTTGTGCCTTATGTATGTATCCCCATCTATTATGAAATGTTGATGTAATGATATCCACCTTGCAAAAGTGTTTCAATATCTGGTCTATCCTTGGTGGGACCGTCGAGTTCCTTTGGATAGAATTAGCATATTGGGAGTGACTTGTCGAGGCGCCCGAGGCTGGGCCATGGTGAAGACACGTTACCGAAGGCTGACCCAAACCACATGGTGGGGTCGGACTGCGGGGCTGATGGGAAGGAGATCCTGTGAGCTTGATGTGCGGCCAAGTAGAACGGCGCGAAATATTCCCAACAGGGATATAAATTAGACAGCTGTTAGATGGGATTGAGGAGGAGTACAATCGGTCGGTTTGCGATGTAATTTGAAATGATATGTAAAATGCCTTCTAGCGGATTGTAGATCGTTTGTCTTTGCGGACCGTTTAAGCTTCAACCTCGGGACCCAACAGTGCAGGTGTGTCCAGTATACCCTTACGGTTATAAAGAACCGGGGCATGCATGGAGACAAGGCGTCATGGTCATAATTGCTTTATCGGACAAGTGCCCAACTAGTTATGTTATATACATGGTTAGTAAGAAACATCTTCCAAGGAGAATAGTTCCGTTAAGGGTTCCTTTCCACAGGAGGCATGCCCTAAAGTGCAATGCGGACTGCGAAAATAGCGAGAAAAAATCATCTGGGGCAGATAAATAAGTAAGTAATAAATCATCTTTCAAGTCACCGACCGAATATTCTCTTAAACGCTAGCTTTCGGCTTCACCCGGTCGAGGTACACATCCGGTGACCAGCATTAACAATCGCAGAGGTGCTCCTTTACCTCCTAGCCGAACAATCGGGAGCGTGGGGGTAAGCACGAGGCGAACAGCCCAACTTGGCCAAAACTTAAGTCATATCGATGCATACAATGGTGAATAAAAGGTACATGCGGAAGTATGACACATGTATTGGGCATGAAGCCCGTATGAATAAGCTTACATTAAAAAAGCCCCAGTATAATGAGTGCTAGGAGCACATCAAGTGTGTCTTGAACAAAGCGCAAATCAGCCTATAAAAGTATTGAAAAAAAAAAGTGGGAAGAAGGAGGGACAAGAGGCGGTAAAAAATATAAAAAGGGTGGGCGAGGGAGTGAGGCGAACCGGAGTCGGCGTTAAGCGTAGAATCTTGGAGGCGGGCTGGGTTCCATGGGTTCAGCTCGAGTCGGTTGTCGGATCGTTACGTGGGCGGTATGCTCCGCCGGTCGGGACTTGAGTCGATGATGAAGGACCTTCCCACTTGGGCTTAAGTTTGTCCTTTTTCTTGTCCGTGAGGCGTAGAACAAGTTCGCCAACATTGTAAGTTTTGGCCCGTACTTCTGCTTTGATATCTTGAGCCTGCTTTGCGATAAAATGCGGAGCGAGCCTTTGCCACGTCCGCTCCTCCTCTAAAGCGTCAAACTGTCCTGCCGATCCAACTCGGCTTCTCTTTCTTCGTACATGCGCTTTACGGGTGAGTCATGAATTATATCGCAGGCGAAGCGCCTCTGCGCGTATCTCATGAAAATGGTGTGAATCCGATGAATTCGGTTTGGCGTGGTCCGCAGCCCCGAGCATGGAGTCGAGCTCCTCTACCCGGTCGTGTTAGATTCCTTGAGGACCGCACTAGTCTGGGCTTGATGCGCTCATGATTAGACCATTTGCTCGCTCGACTTGACCGTTAGTTTGGGGGTGATAGGCTGAAGCGTAATCGAGCTTGATGCCCATGTTTTGCACGAGTTTAACCTCGTCGGCCGTGAAGTTCGTGCCGTTGTCGGTGATGATCTTGTGGGGGCGCCAAAGCGGTGTACTACCGGATATGAAGTCTATCACGGTCCGGATTCTGCCGTTTTAACGGCTTGGCCTCAATCCATTTGGTGAATTTGTCCACCATGACCAATAAGTATTTGTGCTTGTGGGTTCTCCCTTTAAAGGGTCCAACCATGTCAAGCCCCGGACATGACGGCCACGTAATGGGTATAGTTTTGAGGGCGGTGGGTGGCATGTGGCTCTGATTAGCAAAGAGCTGGCAACCGATGCATCGTTGGACTAAGGCCTGAGCATCTGCCGGGCTGTCGGCCAATAAAATCCTGTCTGAAGGCCTTGCCTACAAGGGCCGGGCTGTAGCGTGGTGCCTGCTTGAGTCGGCGTGAATTTCAGCCAGGAGATTTACGCCCTTCCTCTTGAGATACACCTTTGAAGGACTCGGTTGTGCTTTTCTTATAAAGTTCTCCCTCATGGACCTTGTAGGCTTTAGATCGCGAACTATGCAGCGGGCCTCATTTTGGTCTTGGGAAGTTCTGCCGCATTAAGTAGGCTAGGAATGGTTCTGTCCAGGGGCAATTACTGCCATTATTTCGTGAGCTGAAGGTGTTATTTCATTGGGTGAGCCGCCGATTGTGTCGAGAATAGTGCGAGTTAGGTAATGCAGCTGGCTCCGGTTATTATTTCGGACTCCTCTTCCCATAATCTGGATGGCTTAAGAGCCGTTCGGGAAGATGTTTGGAGGGGCGGCGTCTCGTTTAGCGCCGATGCGTGCTAACTCGTCTGCTGCTGGTTATTATCCGGGCTACATGGTGGAATTGAGTCCTTGAACCAGGTGACATTTTAGGGGCGGCGTTGCGGTAAGCTGCCATTTTGGATCTTTGGCGTCAAAGTCTCCATTTACTTGGGATATTGCGAGGTTTGAGTCCTCGCGCACCTCTAGGTGTTGAATGCCCATGGAGATTGCCATCCGGAGGCCATGTAGAAGGGCCTCGTATTTGGCTGCGTTGTTGGAGTCCATGTACATTATTTGAAATGCGTATTGGATTGTGTCTCCGGTTGGGGGCGTCGAGAATGACGCCAGACCCCCAAGCCAGCCAACATTTTGGATCCATCGAAATGCATGATCTGGTTAGATGCAGCCGTACTCTTTAGGGAGTTCGGCTTGGTCCATTCGGCGACGAAGTCAGCGAACCTGCGACTTTATAGCTCGCCGTGGTTTTGTAGGTTATGTCAAATGGTAAGGCTCGATGGCCCATTTGCAATCCTGCCCGTTGCGTCGCGATTGTTTATAATATCGTTGAGAGGTACTTGAGGCCACCGTTATTGAACACTCTTGAAAGTAGTGTCGCAGCTTCGGGATGCCATGAACACCGCATCGCTATCTTTTGATAATGTGGGTGCAGGGATTTGCATGGAGTTAGAACGGTGGATCGTAGTACACTGGTTTTGAAGAGAATCTGTGCCCTTACATTTCTCGTTCAACGGCAGTACCGGCTGACAACTTGATGTGTTGCTGCGATATATAATAACATAGGTTCGCCCAGGTTGGGCGGCGAAACTAGATTTGTTGCCGTATGGCCTTTATTTCTTCGAGTTGGTTGTGGCAGCATCCGTCCATTGAAATGTTGGTCTTGCGGAGGAGGCGATGAGGGCGAGCCTTTTCTCCCAAGCGGAGATGAAGCGACTTAAGGCCGCTACGCATCCGGTTAGTTCTTGTATCTGCTTGAGGTCTTTTGGAATATCAATTGTGAGAGCTCGGATTTTGGCGGGTTTGCTTCAATTCCTCTACGGATCGATGAAGTCCAAAGCTTTCGGCTGATGCGCCCGAAGCGCATTTTCGGATTGAGCTTAATGTCATATGCTCGGAGGTTGTCGAATGTTACCCTCAAGTATTCTACTAGAGTTCCGGCGTGTTTGGTCTTGATGACCACATCGTCTCGTATGCCTCTACTTTTTTGCCTATCTGGGTAGCAGACATGTTTAAATCATGCGCTGATATGTTGCGCGGTGTTTTGAGTCGAAGGGCATTGTGTTGAAGCGAGAATGGCCCATGCGAATAATGAATGCCGTTGCGGCCTGATCTTTCTCCGCCATCTTGATTTGATGGTATCCGGAGTATCGTCGAGGAAGCACAATGAATCGTGCCCTGCGGTAGCATTGATGATTTAATCGATCTGAGGGAGGGGAAAGGTCCTTTGGACATGCCTTGTTAAGGTCTTTAAAATCGGCGTAGAGGCGCCAGGTTTGTCCTTTTTGGTACCATTACTAGATTGGCTAGCCAGTCCGGATGTTTATATCTCGATGAATCCGGCTTCTAATAGTTTGGCTAGCTCCTCTCCCATTGCCTGTCTTTTGGGTTGGAAAATCGCCGAAGAGCTTGTTTGGTGGCTTGAATCCTTTTAGGATATTTAGGCTGTGCTCTGCCAGACTGCGTGGGATTCTGGCATGTCTGAAGGGTGCGAGCAAAATGTCCCAATTTTCGAAGGAATTCTTGTAGTCTTGGCTTCGACATCGAGGACTTAATTGTGCCCCAATGGAGGCCGTCTTTGTGGGTCCGTTGGATGGACCTGAAATTTGACTATTTAAATGCTGGTTTAAAGAGGTGGACTTGGACCTCTTATCGAGTATCACATCGTCCCTATCCACCGTGGAAGCGCGCCGTAGTTAGTTCCTCTGCCGCTAGGGCTTGGACAATCCCTCTAGGGCGGTCTTGGCTGTCTTATTTTCAGCGGTGCTATATCTGGATCAACGGCAAGAGTGATTGTCCCATTAGGTCCGGGCATTTTGAGCTTCATGTACCCGTGGTGGGGTATAGCTTGGAAGATTGTGAATGCCTCTCGCCCTAACAAAGCGTGATATCCGCTGCCAAATGGGGCCACTTGGAGCGTGACCTCCTCGGACCTGTAATTGTCGGTGGGCGAACACTACATCTAGTGTGATTTTTCTGTGCAGCGTACTTCTCGACTAGGGATTATCCCTCTGAAGGTTGTGCTGCTTCGCTCAATCTGACTCGATCAATTTCCATTTTTGAAGGGTTTCCTCATAGATGAGGTTTAATCCGCTGCCGCCATCCATGAGTACCTTAGTAAGGCGAGCCGTCCACTATCGGATGAGGGCCAATGCGGTGGTGCTCTAGCTGTTGAATTTAGGTTAAATCATTTGGCGTTGAAGGTGATAGCCGTGTCGCTCCATGGATTTGTTGTTGCTACTTGGTAGACTTGGCGAGGCTGCGGATTGTTCGTTTCCGCATGTTATTTGATCGAAAGTCTCGAAGCTGTTAATACCGTCTTGGTACTTCTTGGGTTGGTTGCCGGGGCTAAAAAGCCTCGCCACTTTTGGCCACCTGCCGTAGTATCCAACCGCTTTCGAAGGCTGTGTGTTGGAGTGGCGCCCTCCGTCTTGTGGATTTTGCAGGGTCCGTTGAGCCATCCCTCGATGCAGTTCCATTACCCTTAGGGGTTTTGCTTTTGGTTTTTAACCCGGTGCTTGAGTATGAAGCACCCTTTTATTTCGGACTAGGTTTGTATTCAGGGCGGATTGTCCCAAAACCTAGTTTGGTTTTCGAGCACTCTCCATCGCGCATGATATTTTTGTGCGATGGTCGCTAGGTCGTGGCGTGAAACTTTCGACGACTGATGGCGTTTATGATTCCCTTGTCGTGCAATTATTGCGAAGATTGAAATCGCGCTTTCTTCACGGCAGTCCTTTATCTGTTCATAACCGGGAGAATCGGCCCGATGATGATGTCTTTGTTTCATCGGGCTCTTGCCGTGTTGAGATAGATCGCTTATGTTTGGGTGGTGGGTGGAATTAAGTTTGGAACCCGCCCGATCTGAGGATTAAAAGGCCAAGCTTCGGATTCGGAGCTTGGTTTCTTGGCGCTTCCCAACAAATCTGGTCCGATGCGACTTTAGGTTCGATATTTGATTAGCGTCGAATCCCCGCGGGAATCCGGCATGGAGGATCGGAATCGGACATAGTTGGATTTTAACATAGAAGAAGAGTCGCGCATTGTTCCTCTATCACGACAACGTGGAGGTAACACAGGAGAGTTAATTTCTCTCGGATCGGTTTTAAGCCCAATCTGATCGTAGTCGATAGCGACTCGAGGCGGCGTCACGATCAAGAGCTTCGTTCGGAGGAGAGCTCAATCGGATCTAGCTGCTCGGTGAATTCTGAGCTGGCGTGAAGATCGCTTTCAATGACTTGAGAGGTCATTAGTGGGCGGTGGCGAGCAGTGATCATGAGAAACCGCCTGGCGGATAGTCGGCCCGACGGCCAAAGCTCCCTTAATGACGGCGCCGTCTTTAAAAGCGGAAAAGGCATCCTTCCTGATGGTGGCGGCACGAGGAACTCTCAATGAAAGCACCAATGTCGGTGTCAAAACCGCGGATCTCGGGTAGGGGTCCCGAGCTGTGCATCTAAGCGGATGGTAACGGGAGACAAGGGACACGATGTTTTACCCAGGTTCGGGCCCTCTTGATGGAGGTAAAACCCTCGTCCTTCTTGATTAATATTGATGATGTGTGTTACAAGAGTGGATCTACCACGAGATCAAAGAGGCTAAACCCTAGAAGCTAGCCTATGGTATGATTGTTGTTAGTCCTATGGACTACAGCCGTCCGGTTTATATAGGCACGGAGAGGCTAGTGTTACACAAAATCGGTTACAAAGGTAGGAGATCTACATATCCGTATCGCCAAGCTTGCCTTCCACGCCAAGGAAAGTCCCATCCGGACCGCGGGACGAAGTCTTCAATCTTGTATCTTCATAGTCTTGGAGTCGGCCGATGATGATAGTTCGGCTATCCGGACACCCCTAGTCCGGAACTCCCTCGATAAGCATGGCTTCTGATGCACGCCGCTTTGGCGAGCTCTCACTGTAGCCTTACCTCGTCTTGTCTCTTTAATGGGCGCCTCCTTGAGGAAGAACAAGCCCGGCTATTGAGGCCGGCCACATCCCGAGCCCGACTAGGGAGGCCCGGCCGCTCTTCAGGCGTCTCTCGTGAAGGGCCCGCCGCTGCGGGCCGTCTTGACAACTTATCGTGGGTGATGTCATGGTCAACATGGCGGCAGTGCAGCGCCCGGGCGGTGATTGCTGCCCGTCTGGCGCCTTTGGCCTATCGTGCTCGGTTCGGGGTGGCGAGGCTTCCTTTGTAGCCGCCCGTCTCATCGCCGTTCACGTGGGTGCGAGTTTGAGGTGCGATCTTGGCCTTTGCTGGGGCCAGCTTCTTCAGGTCGGCCTTCTGGTGGTGGCTTCTTGGGTCGACCCTCTCGTGGCTTTCTTCATGAGGTTTTAGGGCGGGCCGCCTCCCGATAGTCGCTTCTTTGGGGCGGCTTCTTGGGTCGGCCTTCTGTGGCGGCTTCTTGGAGCCGGCCCTATTAGCTTTCTTCATGGGGTTTTAGGGTCGGGCCGCCTCGATGGTCGGCACGAGAGACAGACCGGCCGGGTGGCGGCCCTATGCCTAGGGTGCTTGAAGGCTCGATCGGCTGTAATTTTTACGAAGAGCGAGGGAGCGGCTGGGCTACCGTGGTCATTACTCAACACGCTCCGTTGCTCCGCCGGATCCATGGCTGACGCTCGCCGAGCCCGTGTTAAGCACCGAGCTGCCCTCGCTGCCCGCGTCACTCATACGGCTCCCGTTGGCGGACCTCCCCGCCATTCTTCATCACCTGCTCCCAACGCTGCCACCAGCCCGACCGAGAACGAGCAGCAATATTTGTTGTTGCACCCCTCCGTGCGGCGGGACGGACGCACTGCCACCCCGTCGCTGACTCCGGCTGGCTCGCCGTCCCACGCTCGTCGCGCTCCCACGGACGCTCAGGCGGCGCTGCTCATGGCACGCGAGCTCCTGCATTACCGCTCGGTCAACGACCACATGACGACTGGATCGACCGCATCGCCGAGCTCATTAGCGCCGCTGGGGGCTCCCCTTCACCATCCCTCTCGCTACCACGACCACCTCCAGCACTGGGAGACGTCGCCCACGGAGCGCCTCCAGCACCTTCGCATCAAGACGCTGCCCTTGCACCAAGACGCGCGGTCCCGCGGCGTGACCCGCCACGCCGGGTGCCCGTGCACGAAGAAGGAAGCTGCCAAGAAGTCCCCCGGCGGCAAGAAAACGCTCCTGCGCTCCCAGCACCACTGTGTCAAGACCGCACGCCGCTTGCTGCGGCGGCGCATGGAAATCAAGATTAGGCTCCGCCCCCGTGACGGGCTCCGGTGACCACAGTAGGCTACCGTGCCTTCACTCCCGAACTGAGCAGCGTCGTCTGGCCCGACAAGTTCAAGCTAGACCTGCCTCCACGCTACGACGGCACCCTCGACCCCACAGAGTGCTTGCAGCTCTATGAGCTAAGCATCGAGGTGGCCAACGGCGACGAGAACTTCATGGTGAATTGGTTCCCCATGGCCCTCAAGGATGGCGCGCGCTCGTGGCTCCTGAACCTTCCCGCGGGATCGATCTCCTCCTGGGGCAAGATGCACGAGCGTTTCGTTGCCAACTTCCAGGGCACTCGTGACCGCACGTCGGCCGAAGGCTACCTGCGGCGTATCAAGTAGCAGCCGGGGGAAACTCTACAGAAGTACATCCAGCACTTCAACAGCGTCCGCCTCAATATCCCCAAGGAGACGGACGAGTCCATCATCTCCATGTTCTCCGATGGTGTCCGCGATGTCAGGATGAAGGAGGAGCTCGCCATTCATGAGGAACTATGCACGGCCCTGGAGATGTTCAACATGGAAACCAAGCGCCCGAGGGCTGAGGAGGGGCGCCTCTCCCTCCTAGAGCTCCCAGCTGCAGATCAGGAAGATAAGAAGGACAAGATCAAGGACGTGAAGCGCAAGGGGGCTGCCGAGCTCGCGGTGGAGCCAGAAACGAAGCGCGTCCGCGACCACCCCGAATCATCCAAGGCCAACCACCCTGCGCCTTGCACAACGTATACAGCCACAACACCAGCGACTGTCAGGAGCTCAGGGCCATCGCAATGGGCACTTTGGTCGACACCCCGAGCGCAAAGATCGAGGCTACCGCTGAGGAGGAGGACGAGGTGGAGGACGCTGGGACGACCGTGGCCCCCGCCAGGAGTGGCGCGACCGACCTCATGAGGACCGTTGGCAGGATCAGCCTCGTGAGTACCGACCACAGGGCACCGCAGGCCTCCCTCCGCTGCCACCACCACCAAGAAGGAACGATGACCATCATCAGGACGAGGGGGCTGAGGGCTTCCAGGAGCCGCGCGCCATCGCCTATATCTTGGGTGGCGCTCAAGCCCCAGCCTCTCAGCATATCTTCCAGCAGTTTGCTTGAGAGAACGCGGCCCTTCCCAGGCTCGAAGCCACGTGCCCGCTCAGGTGGTCCAAGTGCACCATCACCTTCAGCTCGTCAGACCAGCTCAAGTGCGCGGCAACAACCGGCGCCCTCCCGATGCTCTGCTCACCCGTCATCAGCAACGTCCAAGTCACCAGGACCCTCATCGACGATGGCGCAAGGCTCAATGTCCTGTCTGTCAAGACATTCGATAGCCTCCAAGTGCCATACGACCAGCTGCAGACTATCAAACCCTTATCAGGAGCGACCAACGGCTCCACCACCCCGATAGGGCGGGTCCGCCTCCCTATCACCTTCGACCAGTGTGACAACTACCGTACCAAGCTCATCGACTTTGATGTCGCCCACATCCGCCTGCCGTACAATGCCATCCTTGGGTATCCAACCTTGGCCAAGTTTATGGCGGTGACCCACCACAGCTACAATGTCCTTAAGATGCTAGGGAGCGGCGGCATCATCACGGTACCCTGTGAAGAAAGAGATGCGGTGTGCTCCCTCGAGCGCTCCTACCAAGCTGCAGCGGCCGAAGACACCGACAACGAAGGCACCTGGTGCACTCCTGAGGCCATCTTCAAGAAGAAGCAGTAGCTACCCTACCCAGGGCCTCAGGAGAGCGGCGTCCCCAGCGGCACCACCTCAGGATCTGCGCCCGCAACAGGGGCGCCTCCCTCCCTCACATAGGAAGGTGCGTCTGGCGCCCTCCTCAGGCTGGGCTCAGGGGCTCTCTTCTGGAGGGCCTCAGACCTGGCCAATGTCACGAGGGAGGCGCTCGGGCACCATGTGGAGGCATGCTTCGCCGCACATTTCCCTCAATAGGGCACGAGGCGTGGAGCGCCTAGTGCTCAGGAGTTCATCACCAAGGCGATCCAGGAGCTTCAAGAGGCAAGGACAATACGTGGCGACCGTCGCCCACCACCCGGTGCAGTTCCCCATCCTGGCGAGGACGGCGGGCTGGGCGTCTGCATCAACATTCCAGGGCTCAACAGGGCCGCATCTTAGGGACGTTTCTGGCCTTCGCGCATTGGACGGTGCGAGGGTCCACCTCACAGCTACGTTTGCATGCCATTCGGCTTGCCGAACGCAGCTTTCACCTTCTAGCGCCATCTGCGGAGCATCCTGACGGCTTAGGAGGCTAGGCATCACGCCGTCCTGGAGGAAATCGCGACAGTTCTCTAGGAGCCACTTGGGCCCGCGGAGCCTCCCGAGGCTCTGGACCTTGGCGGCTCATGAGGAACAACCCTTCGGAATTCATCTTCGGCTACTCCAACATCGCTCCAGCTACGGTAACAGGTGATTCTTCCAGTTCATTCAGTTGGGGGCGCCCCTCGGGCAGCATTATCCCCAAGTCACACGGGTCTATCCCTGCGACGTGTATCCTTTTGCATATTTAGCTCACTCTGTTGGGGGCGCAGATTACCCACAAGTGTAGGGGATCTATAGTAGTCCTTTCGATAAGTAAGAGTGTCGAACCCAACGAGGAGCAGAAGGAAATGACAAGCAGTTTTCAGTAAGGTATACTCTGCAAGCACTGAAATTATTGGTAACAGATAGTTTTGTGATAAGGTAATTTGTAACGGGTAACAAGTAATAAAATTACATAAGGTGCAGCAAGATGGCCCAATCCTTTTTGTAGCAAAGGACAAGCCTGGACAAAATCTTATATAAGGGAAAACGCTCCTGAGGACACATGGGAATTATCGTCAAGCTAGTTTTCATCATGCTCATATGATTCGCGTTCCTTACTTTGAGAATTTGATATGTGGGTGGACCGGTGCTTGGGTACTGCAATTCCATAGACATGCATCCCACTTATGATTAACCCCTATTGCAAGCATCCGCAACTACAAAAGAAGTATTAAGGTAAACCTAACCATAGCATGAAACATGTGCATCCAAATCAGCCCCTTACGAAGCAACACATAAACTAGGGTTTAAGCTTCTGTCACTCTAGCAACTCATCATCTACTTATTACTTCCCAATGCCTTCCTCTAGGCCCAAACAATGGTGAAGTGTCATGTAGTCGACATTCACATAACACCACTAGAGGAAAGACAATATACATCTCATCAAAATATTGAACGAATACCAAATTCACATGACTACTTATAGCAAGACTTTTCCCATGTCCTCAGGAACAAACGTAACTACTCACAAATCATATTAATGTTCGTAATCAGAGGGGTATTAATATGCATAAAGGATCTGAACATATGATCTTCCACCAAATAAACAAACTAGCATCAACTACAAGGAGTAATCAACACTAGTAGCAACCCGCAGGTACCAATCTGAGGTTTTGGGGCAAAGATCGGATACAAGAGATGAACGAGGGTTTGAGAGGAGATGGTGCTGGTGAAGATGTTGATGGAGATTGACCCCCTCCCGATGAGAGGATCAATGGTGATGATTTCCCCTTCCCGGAGGGATGTTTCCCGGGCAGAACGGCTCCGGCGAAGCCCTAGATTGGTTCCGCCAAGGTTCCTCCTTATGGCGGTGGTGCTTCGTCCCGAAAGCTTGCTTATGATTTTTCCGGGGCGAAAGACTTCATATAGCCAAAGATGGGCACCGGAGGCTTTCCAGGGGGCCCACGAGGCATGGGGTAGGGCGCGCCCCCCACCCTCGTGGATGGTGGGTGGCCCTCCTCCGGTACTTTATTCTCCCAATATTTTTTATATATTCTAAAACTGACTTCCGTGGAGTTTCAGGACTTTTGGAGTTGTGCAGAATAGGTCTCTAACATTTTCTCTTTTCTAGCCCAGACTTCCAGCTGCCGGCATTCTCCCTCTTCGTGTAAATCTTGTAAAATAAGAGAGAACTAGCGGGTGCGCCTGCGTATTTGCGCGGCTAGATTTTGATAGATTTATTCATTGTACCCTCTATGCATTTTCGTTTAGCTTTGTATATGGTTCTTTGTATCTCCATCTATTCTTTCGTTCCTTTTCCATTTATTTTTTCCATTGATGTCATTTGACTACATTGCTATAATCAATCAGAGAAAAACTAAAAGATCTATCCTTGTAATGAATTCATAAATACCTTTTCTACATATTTTTATTTAGTATATATGGATGATTGGTTTACAACTTTCCATTTATTTTTATTTTTTGAATTTTTATCAACTCAAATTTCCATTTGGTTTATTGTATATTGTACATAATAATATACTCGGGACATATTCATAATATTATTTTACTTCGCATGATTGAAGTTACTACACTTTTCTCATGTATTATTGAACCACTATTTTTTTCTCATTATTTACCAAATGTATGATTTATATCCATTTGATGGGTTTGCTAGTATATGTGCATTTGGATGGGTGGATTTCTGTGTATATTTCATTGCAAAAAAACGTTTGTGTACATATTTTTTATAAAATTTATTTATCTAGATGGATTTATGAAATTAGGTAATTTCAATTGAAATTTAGAAAATTGGATTAAGAATGTTCGTCGTATCAAGCCTACACCGGCTGTTTGGTATTGATATAGGCCCATTAGATTAATTTGGATAACCACGGTGTTTTCTATGGACTTGGTCAAACTTGTTTAAGTTTGACTCAGGGCAAACCTAGATCTTCAAAAAAATTTGCACCGGAAGGAATATATAGATGCATGTACCTGTTTATTACTCAAGTCGATGTGATGACTATATAAGTTTTTTTGCACTTGGAGGTCATGACATTATTGGAAGATTGCTTTGACGGTACTAATTTTTGTGAAGGAAACATACATGCTTCATTGGAGAGTTACAGCAAGACGGTTGATTAGAGTAGATTTGAGTGATTATGTCACAATATATATTTTTTTAACAGTATATGATTGTTTATTCACTAAAAAAGGTATATGATGGGATATATTTCTGTGTGAAACAGTGTCATACTCGTTGATGTGCTTCACATGCAACATTTTTCTCAACTGTGACTAACAATTTTGATGTAGTGTTGAACGGGGTGATTATCTAAGCTATATATAATATAGCATAATAGGATCCGAATTGCATAACACGTTGATGTCGAGCTGAAATCGAATTCATATTGAGTAAGGAATTATGAAAAGAAATCTGAACCCAACTATTTTTTTGAGAATCAAATCTGAGCGCATCTATTGAGTAAGGTATACACCAAGCGATCGTCATGCAGGCCCATTGAGGATCATTTTTCGAACAGGTTACCCGTGTAACACTCTCGTATTTTCCTCACTGCCTCGGTTGATCCCCTTTGTCTCTCTTCTCTCGACTCATAGACTTCCCCAAAGGGATGTTGGTGGTCTCCTCGCGGTGAAGTTCAATCTCGTTCTTTGGCGACCACGAATGGATCCACGATGAACCTCCGCTCCTCTTCTTGGTTTTAGTTCATCTGATTATGCATCCTCTGGTCAAGGCTTCAAACCCTAGCCATTGTCGTTCGGATCGAGGCGGATTAGAGTTGCAGCACGGACTGCTCTGCGTAGTGGTTCTCTCAGGCGGAGTAGGATACAGGTATGAATCCCTCCGTATCTTCTCAGCAGTTTATCCATTCTCCTCTTTTCCAAGCTTTATATGAGCAGCATGGGCGGGCTGATGTTATTGTGTTGACCTTCTCATGGCTTGTTCGATTGCTACCAAATGTTAGTGTTCATGATAAACATCATTCCTAATGCAGATTATGTCTTATATTTCATAAACATCACTATAAAATAGATTTATTTATTTGTTGTCGCCATGTCCTAGCAAGAAGACTTTTAACTTGTTGAATATAATTTTGTTCATATGTGTCAGTCTGAAAAGGCTGCATGAGATATTGATGTTTTACTTCCGCAAAGAAAACAATATATTTGTTTCTCCTACTTTTATCTTCTGTCTTACCACTTGTATTCTTCCTTACGGTGCCACGAATAATGGATTTTCCTTTGGCATGGCCGAAGACAAACTCTTCATCTTCATGCCTTTGTAATCGTTATTGCAGCCGGACTTCTACCACTGCAAGTGCTATTGATCTGCGTCCTCACTAATCCAAATCAGCTCTTGTACTGTTCCTGAAATTTTTATATTACTTGTACTACTGGAACTTTTCTAAAATTCAATGCGATAGAAGAATTGTCACCAAGAACATAAAACTCAAGAAAGTGTATGTGTGAATGTATTTCAAATAATTACAATATGATATGCTTTTCATAGTGCTAATGTCTCGTCCTTATACTGGTAGATACTATGAATAAAGCATTCTATTTTCCCCTTCTATTGGCAGATATATAAATATAGCATTCATTTTTTTCTGGAGTAACGATATAGTGCTATAACTTTCAATCTTACAATATAATTACTATCCTTTTTATATAACTTGGTAATGCAAATAGGTTGCCTCAATATCTATTTGATAAGATCCCCAATTTTCTAGATAACTTCTCGTTCTCCTAGGCTTTGCTTCCCATACTTCATCATCATCTTCAAGCCTTGTGTTTTTTTACTATTGCTACAAAAGATTTCTTGTTTCCACCGACATTTTTTCCTTTCGTTCTGACAAACTTGTCTTGGTGCATTCATCCTCTGAGTCATCTGATACTACATCAGATCTCAGTCTCCTCTTCTTGTCACTGCATAGTTCATGTGATGATGATGGTATTTTTTCCCTGGCGCCCATCTTTCATTGTTGAAGTTCCATTACTATTGACTGGTTCCACTTTAACAGGAACCAATTCACATGATAATTTTGTAGCTAAAACTTTATTGTTCTGTGACTGCAAAATAAATAAATATTTTCAAAATTAGACAAATATTTAAAATTTAGAAGTGTGTATTGTGAAAAAACAAACCACCTTTTTGTCAAGCATGTTCTGCTTCTTCATTTCATGTTTTAACACGGTGCCCACTTCATCATCCATCGATTCCTGTGTAAGATGTATAGTTAGAGAATTATAAACTTGATACTTTGTTTTTCAAGGAAAACAACTTTACCTCCTCGTATTTATCATTCAAGTAGAGTTTCTCGAGCCGATCATCAGGCACAAATGTTCTATTAACTAATTTTGTGTGCCAAAGATGATGTTACTATCATTGAGCTTGAATCGAAATATAAGTCTTTTTCCACAGGCTTCATCTGCGTGAGCAATCCAACGACATCTGTATATTTGGAGATTAATTACATGGCTGATAGAAATATTAATAGTTGAAAGTCATAGGTACAATTATAACATACCTGCGCATTGTATATCTTTTTCTGCCCGTTCTTGTAGTGTTTCCTTGGTTGTGAAACTGAAGTAAAAATCTGGGAAAACCTTTGCAGATCCTTTAACCTCCTTTACCTTTGTGTTGTATGCAAAAAATAATTTATTTTCATTGCTCGTTGGATGACACTTTGTAGATTCCACAACCTTCAAATTGTTGAAAGCGTAAATAGACTGCTCTTTAATTTTTGATCTAAAAGTGTCTGTTAGGTTCTTCCAAGTAAAAGCATGAATTGTTTGGACCTATGAAAACAATGGGATATACTTAAGAATTGTTGCTGAAACAGATAGAACAATGTGCGATTACTTATATATAGAAAGAAAATACCTCTTCATCCATCAAAATCATATCTAGGCTGATTAGTTCATCGGTTGTAGGATTGATCGATTCCCACATAATCATTACTTTCACTTGTCCGTTCCAGTTTCCCCCCTTGTTCTTAAGTCACTCGACTTCTTGTACGCCATAATGCTCCTTCTTCAGAAGGAACAGAAAAATAGTTCACAATTTACAAAGTAACTACAAAAAAATATTTGAAATAAATGAGTTTATACTAAATAATAATTACCAAACTCTCTGATTCATGTGAGAAGTTGGTCGGCAAGACTGCATTGGACGTCAAGTTGTACATTGATGGTGTGTCGTCGTCAGGAGTTGAGTTGCATGTCCGGCCGTCGTTCCAGTTTACTTCGGCTCCTACAAAATTTGATAATCTCCTTGGCGTGATGTGCATTGGGTGGCTAGGGTTTGGTGGCGTGATATGCTTTGGCTGGCTGGGGAGGGCTTGTATATGTTGGTTGGTTTGGATAGCCTATTGTAGCAGACACCATGTTGAGTTTACTGTTGTAGCTTGACACCGTGTTGAGTTTCCTTGTCCTATTTGCATGTATCTATATGTGTCCTTGTCTATTTTTGTTCGGCCATCATGTTGTGACATTCTTTGTCTCTTTGGATTTCCATGTCGAACACTTCGACATGTTGGGCCGTGTATGATTTATTATTTTTATTATATGGACATACGGATTCTTTCCTTCTAATGGATGCAAGGCATGAGGACGTGTTGGATCGTCCTATGGGTGTTCGATGAAGTTTTTTTTGCATCGTCCATTGTACGTGTCATATGAGACGTGTCTATGGGCACCTATGTTGTTGTACGTAACTCTTGAAATCTTTTAATCTCAATCATTGTAATTTAGATCAACGGGTAATATTTTTTTAGCCTATGTGGATTAATCTAATGGCTTGTTTGCCTTCTGTCTTAATTAAATAATAGATAGATAGGCATAAGTATTGTGACATAATGTGTAATAACAGCTCATAATGCAATAAATATCGATATAAAAGCATGATGCAAAATGGACATATCAACTCCCCCAAGCTTAGACCTCGCTTGTCCTCAAGCGGAAGCCGATAACAAAAAATATGTCCACATGTTTAGGGATAGAGGTGTCGATAAAATAAAATACGGACATGAGGGCATCATGATCATTCTTATAACAGCAACATATATATATATATATATATATATATATATATATATATATATATATATATATATATATATATATATATATATATATATATATATATATTGTCATATGATTTCTTATGCTAAAGTAACAATCTATTCACAATGTCAAGTATGAATCAGAAACTTCATTGAGAACTAACAAACTATGATCTTGGTCATTGAAGCAATTGCAATTTATCATAACATCAAAAAGAGTCAATATATAAGAGTTTTTCAGCAAGTTCACATACTCAACTATCATTTAGTCTTTCATAATTGCTAACGCTCACGCAATACTTATGGGTATGGAGTTTTAATCGGACACAGAGAAAGACAGGGGCTTATAATGTTGCCTCCCAACCTTTTACCTCAAGGGTAATGTCAACAATAATAGTTCATGATAACTTACATCAATTGGATATATATATATATATATATATATATATATATATATATATATATATATATATATATATATATATATATATATATATATATATATATATATAGGATCTTTTCAACACAATGTGCTTGCAAAGGATAAAATGTAAAAGGAAAGGTGAAGATCACCATGACTCTTGCATAAGGCATAAGACAAAAGTAACAGATAGGCCCTTCGCAGAGGGAAGCAGAGGTTGTCATCAGAAAATGCCAACGGAGGCCGAGCTCCAGGGAGCTCAGTATTTTGAAAAAATCAAAATTTATATTTCAAAGTTTCAGAAAAATTAAAAAAAAATAATCCACAATAACTTAATAGATTTCCGCACGAACGTGTAAGAAAATTATTTGAATTTGTTGTGATTTATAGGCTGTGCAAAAAAACAAATATCCGGCCCAACAACAAAAAGTATTGGCCCATTTTAGAAATACGTTTTTGTCTTTTTTTTGTACGCCACGTGTGAAAGTATTTGGTTTTGAATTTTTGCACAGAAGCAATACACATGTGTGAAAGTGTATACAAATAATTTTAAATTTTTTTCACCTTTTGGAAATTTGTATTTTCAAAACGAGCTCTGTGGAGCTCGGCCTCCAAAAGCCCTCACCCAGGTTGTGATGTGCTTTTATGGTTGGATGCACGAAATCTTAATGCAAAAGAACGTCACTTTATATTGCCACTTGTGATATGGACCTTTATTATGCAGTCCGTCGCTTTTATTGCTTCCATATCACAAGATCGTATAAAGCTTATTTTTTCCACACTAATAAATCATACATATTTAGAGAGCAATTTTTATTACATGCAACAATGACAACTTACTTGAAGGATCTTACTCAATCCATAGGTAGATATGGTGGACTCTCATGGCAAAACCGGGTTTATGGATATTTGGAAGCACAAGTAGTATCTCTACTTGGTGAAAAGAATTTGGCTAGCATGAGGAGGAAAGGCAAGCTCAACATGTTGGATGATCCATGACAATATACTTTATAGCATGACAATATACTTTATAGCATTACGTTGACAATATACTTTATATGTTTTTTCGGATGTAAAAAAACATAACCCATTACGTTGTCTTCCTTGTCCAACATCAACTTTTTAGCATGTCATATTTTAATGAGTGCTCACAATCATAAAATATGTCCAAGAAAGTGTATTTATATGCGAAAACCTCTCTTTCTTTATTACTTCCTATTAATTGCAACTGTCGGTGTACTAGAGTAGGGGTACCCTAGTATCCCGAACTTGTGCACGGCGATTCTGGCGCCTTGCAAGCAAGGCTTGCCGGGTGACCGCCAAGGTCCTCCGTGGTTCCTTTGGAGCCATTCAAGAACAAAGCATTCAAGCCAAGGAGACAAGGCCCGACAAGAGGAGCTTGCGGGAAGGCCAACAAGGCATGACCAAAGTATTTAAGCCAAGAGGACAAGACCCGGCAAGAGGAGCTTGCCGGGAAGATAACAAGGCATCTCAAGGAACTTGCATGCGGCCTTGCGCGTCCAGCGAGGCCTGTGGCGACAAGCTTCCGGACGCGACAAGACAACGACCGCGGCAAAGCGCTTGCCACGGCAAACTACCACTCTGTGCCAGCGCTCCGGCACATCCATCAGCGTGTATGCATACAGGACCTTTCGGTAGCAGCGTGGCAAGAAAGCTGTCTGACCAGGCGGTCTTGCGATGGCATCTTGGCGTGACAAGATTGCCATCGTGGCAAGCGGTGGCGTCCACAGCGGTCCTTTTGCCTTTGTTTGGGCGGCGTGAAGCGGGCATTTAATGCCTTTGTCCCCTGCCGTCAGGGTTAGGTATGATACACTGTATAGGTAGTTGTACCAACCGCAATTCCTTTTCCATATTTACCCTTGTCTACGTTGCCACCTGTCGGAGACCCCTTGAGCATATGAAAGGAGGCCCATGTGCAACGTAGAGGGAGGGTTCGAAGGCAGAAAACACTCATACTAGGTCTCGTTAGGAGCTGGTGTGTACTGTAGCACTCAGCGCTCCCAAGCAAGAACTCAATACACTCAGACATGCAGCAGTAGGAGTGTTATCTCTCCGGAGAGCTCGAAGCTGGGTAAACTGCTGGTGTGCTTTGCCTCGATCTGCTCTTCGTGCGATCTCCGCCCCCCGAACGAAAAGGGCCGGTCCGCGGATCCCATAGGTGTTCGTGGATCAGTTCCCAGACATCTTTGGCGCGCCCGGTAGAAGCGTCGAGGTTGTGTGAACCTGATCCGGCGTTCACCGACTAGATCTTCATTTTCTTCATCGACATGCCACGAAGAAGAAGGCGGCGGCTACTGCTCCGTCCACGTCGATCTCACCACCACGAACAAGCGGGTGGAGGGGTGAAACCCGGCGGAAGCGGGCGTTGACGAGGCCACGGTGCTGCCAAGTCCAAGGACAAGGCTGCGCGAACCTCGGCGTCCATACATGCACCGCGCCCATCTCGGGGCCTTGAGACCGGCAGCGTCATGGTACTCACGGTGCCATCGTTCGTTGGGCCAAGATCGAGCTGGTGGATCTCGGGGTGCTCAAGACCAGCATACTGCGCCAACATCTTTGGAGCGAAGCGAGCCTGCGATGCGCTGGGCGGATCTGCTCCTTCTAACATAGTTAGAAGTCGAGCATATCCGCTCCTCGCCTGTTCGCCCTTGCCGCCCACCACTCCGGCGAAGCGTTGGCGCGAGCTCAACTGCTCTGGATTACCCTCAACAGCGAGACAAGATCGATGAATGGAGGCCACCATTCAGCGTCTCATCGGCCTCGCCAGCGGCGACCTCCGCGGCAGCCGAGTACATCGCTGCCACGGCGGGACTGCCGAGCACGAGCCGATGGCGAAACGGTGGGGTGCAACCACCATGCACTCTCCACCCGAAGGCCAAGATCGCCGACTCGCGGATCCACCTCGGCAGCGACTCCACGCATCGCCGGATCCACGAGCTCGTCGCGATCAGCGCCAAGTTTTCACGAACAACAGCAAGAGGACGCTCGAACTGCATCGGCGCCAAAAAGCGGCATCAATCGGACCAGCACGCTGGACCCCTTTGTCGACATGCATGCACCGGAGAACCAGCGACAAGTGAGCTGCGTTCACTTTCGAGAGCTGCGGCAAGTCGATGGCCCGGCACGAAGAATTTCAAGCCAGGGCGTGCGGAGAAATGCGGCGGCAAATCGCATCTGTCGGAGTTCCTCGGCATCTACACCATCGCGGTGCGAGCTGCGAGGCGGGGCGACAAGATCTGGCCAACTACTTCCGCGGTGCTCAAGCCCAATGTCGAGATCTGGCTCATGCACTTGCGGACAACTCCATATCCTCTGGGCAGACCTATGCCATCGGTTTGTCGGCGCCTTTACGGTGACCACAAGCCTCATAGCCAAGAAGCGACCTTCATCTGCTCGCCCGAAGGAAGGAGAGCCCTGCGCAAGTTCATTCGAGAGATTCAGCAGCGTACGGCACAACATCCCGGATGTCCACCCTGCCCTTGATAATCAGCGCGTTCCATCGAGCGTGCGAAACCGCAGAGATCTGCGGGAGGAGATGGCGATGTGCAAGATCGAGAGGCGTCGATGAGCTATATGCCCTAGCCGACAAGTGTGCGTCTTTGAGGAAGGAGGAAACTCCCGGAGAGAATCTGAGCGGGAGGATCGATAGTGAGGAAGCTGCCCGGCAAAGAAAAACCGGCGGCGGAACAACAGGAAGAAGAAAGGCAAAGGTGTGCTAGTCGTTGAGCAGTCCGGCAACGGAGGTGGCGCCAAGAAAGCCAAAGCTGGTAGCTCGATGGGGAGATTGCCGCAAGCACCAACTACCGGGCTGTGGCGGTCGCCGACAAGCGGGGCGGCACCAACAAGCGATCTTGCAAGATCCACCACACCAAGGGCCATGACCTCCAGCTACAAAGGGTCGAGCAGCTTGTCGAGCAGCAAAAGGCTGAATCTGACGGCGCGACAAGGAGAAGGCCGGAAGGTCTTTGGAGGAGCGGCAAGAAACGCCCGGCGAGGAGGGCCAGCGGCAAGGCCAAGCGGCGGCAAGGAGACAGACCTCCAGCGGCGCGACAAGGATGAAGATGCCGGCGACGATGAAGATATGGATGATGGCGAGACCGATGAGCAGGAGTTCGAGAAGCCACGGAGGTCTTGTGCGTTAACGGTGGTGCTTCTGCGCATACTTCACACCGCCAACTCAAGCGGTGGATGCGGGAAGTCAATGCGGCGAGAACCATCCGTCGAGTCCGCAAGCCTCTGAAATGGTCCAGCACGCCTATCATCTTTGATATTGAGGACCACCCTGATCGCATAACTGCGGTCGGGTGCTCGCCGATGTTGGTTTCACCAACTATCCGCAACCTCAAGGTCACTAAGATGCTAGTTGACGGCGGGGCCGGCTTGAACCTGATCTCCTCCCGGTACTCCAGAAACTCCAGATACCTGATGGCGAGCTCGAAGAGACCGGCACATTCCAAGGAATCAATCCGGGAAGGAGCAAGCCGAAGGGAAAGATCACGTTGCCGGTGACGTTTGGCAGCGAGTTGAACTTCAGGACTGAGAGGGTAACATTTGACGTTGCTGACTTTCCATTGCCTTACAATGGGATTCTCGGTCGTCCAGCACTCGCCAAATTCAAGGCAGCCTCTCACTATGCATACAACATGCTGAAGATGCCAGGCCCGATAAGTGTCATCTCTGTCCCTGGCGACAAGAAGGATGTTCTTATCTGTGCCGACAAGATCTACCGGGAAGCAGCAGCCGCAACAGATCGCAAATCACTTGCCGTTGAAGCTCCCGGGGCAAAGAAGAAGACCAAGTCCGGCAAGAGTTCTGATGCCCACTCCGGCAAGCGCACCTCTTTGGAGTGCTGTGCTACCGTTGAGGACGCACCATCGAGCTCCACCGGCAAGTGTAAGAAGACAATGGCAGCTCCACCAGAGACCAAGAAGGTGTCCGCCAAGGAGGATGGCACTGGTGGTACCTTCACCATTAGTGCCACTCTCAACCCTAAATAGGAAGGCGTGCTCGTTGCTTTCCTGCGGGCGAACGTCGACGTATTTGCGTGGCAACCGTCTGACATCCCCGGTGTTCCCAGGAAAGTAATCGAGCACCATCTTGCCGTCTGTCCTCATGTGCAGCCCGTCAAGCAGAAAGTCAGGAAGCAGGCAGTGGAGCGCCAAGAATTCATCGCAGAAGAAATCAAGAAATTGGAAGCAGTAGGCCTTGTCAGAGGTGCTCCATCCTCGTGGTTGGCCAATCCTGTAGTCGTGCGCCAAAGGCAAGCGGAAATGGCGGCTTTGTATCGACTTTACCGATGTCAATAAAGCTTGTCCCAAAGACCCATTTCCTTGCAGCGCATCGACCAGATTATTGACTCCACGGCGGATGTGATTTGCTTTCATTTCTTGATGCATACTCAGGATACCATCAGATCTTCATGGCAGAAGAGGATGAGGAGAAGACCGCATTCATCACCCCATGTGGCACCTACTGTTTCGTACGGATGCCTTTCGGTTTAAAGAATGCTGGTTCAACATTTGCAAGGGTAGTCCATGATGCTTTTGAGCCGCAAATACACAGAAATGTGGAAGCCTACATGGATGGCATAGTGGTCAAGAGCAAGGACAAGGTGACTCTAATTCAAGATTTAGACGAAACCTTTGCAAATCTGCGCAAGATCAACCTCAAGCTCAACTCTGAGAAGTGTGTGTTTGGAGTCCCCTCTGGCAAGCTTCTCGGGTTCTTCGTGTCTCAGCGGGGAATTGAAGCCAATCCCGACAAGATCAAGGCCATTGAGCAGATTGAAGCACCAAAGCGCGTCAAGGATGTACGAAGACTTGCCGGTTGCATAGCTGTTCTCAGCAGGTTCATCTCTAGGTCTGCTGGCGGCATACCGCCATTTTCAAGATATTGAAAAAGGCAGGTCAATGAAATGGACTCGAGCGGAGGCTGCCTGCGCAGGACTTAAAGAGATACTGTCCTCCACTCCAACGCTTGTCGCACCTAAGCCACAAGAGAAGTTGCTGCTATATATAGCGGCAACCAATCAAGTGGTTAGTGTTGCGTTAGTAGCGGAGAGGGAGGCGGATGATGAGCCGGCAACCATGGCAAATGCATCCAGCGACAAGCAGGGGACTTCACCGGCAAGCTCTGGTCCCGACAAAGATGGATCTGTGTAGGCGCATGAAAAGATGCAGAAAAGAATGGTGCAGCGCCCAGTTTACTTTGTCAGTTCCCTTCTGCAGGGGGCTAGGTCAAGGTACTCTGGTGTGTAGAGATTGCTTTTCGGCCTTCTCATGGCCTCGAAAGCTGCACCATTACTTCCAAGCACATGAGATCCACGATCGTCACTCGTTTTCGGCTGAAGAGGATCTTGCAAAATCCGAAGCAACAAGCAGGATTGTCGGTGGGCCTTTGGAACTGTCAAGCTTTGGCCTCAAGTTTGAGAGCACTTCAACTATCAAAGCGAGCATTGGCGGAGTTCATAGCAGAATGGGCGCCAACACAAGATGAAGAAATTCGAAGCGAGCATCCCGTCAAGGAAGCAAGCAAAGAGTGGCTAATGTACTTTGATGGTGCCTTCTCGCTGCAAAGCGCCCGGTCTTGGCGTGCTACTTGTTGCACCACGGAGAGCACCTCAAGTCGTAGTCGGATGCACTTTCCCAAGGAGCAAGCAACGAACAATCTGCAGAGTATGAAGGTTTGCTTGCCGGTCTCGAGATCGCAGCGGACCTTGGGATCAAGAAGCTCATTATCGGGGTGACTCACAGCTTGTCGCCCGCCAAGTAAACAAAATTATCGAGTCCGTTGATGGAAGCTTCGTCGATGAAGTGAAAGCTAGAAGAGCACTTTGGCGGCCTCTGGATGGAACATGTTCCAAGAGCTCGAACGACATTGCCGATGGCACTGTCGAAGTCGCCGCCTTAAGTTACACAATGGAACCGAGGATCTTTGTGCTCAAAACTGACTCAACCGTCATAACGCCATCAAGCTGGACGAGCAAGAAGAGGAAGTCGATTTACGGAGACTACTTTCGGCGAGCTCCACGAAGCCGCCGCCAAGAAGGTCCTCAAGATCAACACCAAAGGGTCTTGAGGCGATCTGCTCCGGCAAGCCCTAGGGTTTGTTCCGTTGAAGCGAGGCGCTCCCGACAAGTTTTGCTCCGGCAAGCTTGCGAGAGCGTCAAGCTCCGGCTGAGCCGCGAGTTCTCGCCGTAGAAGCGGATGTTCCCTTGGCGAGGATGTGCCTTTAGTCCTTGTTGTCGAGCCGCAAGCTCCGGCATGGGCACAGCAGATTGTCCGTTTCCTTGAGAGGAGAACTTCCGAAGAGCAAGAAGAAGCGAAAAGAGTAGCCCGGCGGTCAAGTATGTACCAGTTTGTCGACAAGCCTGCTATGTCGAGAAGAAGACTCAACGACATGAAATTGAAGTGTATTCACGGGAAGGCGGACAAAAGCTGTTGGCGAAGATACATGGAGGCATATGTGGTCACCACATTGGCGCAAAACACTTACCGGCAAAGCGTTCGGCAAGGTTTCTTTTGGCCGACAGCCTCGGGATGCAAGCTGCACAAGTAACCAAGTGTGAAGCGTGCGAGATCCATTCCAGCGAGATACACCAGCCAGCTCAAGCTCTCGGGCGATCCCTTTATCACAGCCATTTTCGGTTTGGGGCTCGACATCCTCGGCCCCTTTCCCGAGCTGTCGGGGGCTTTGAGTACTTATGCGTTGCAATCGACAAGTTCACAAAGTGGCGGAAGTGGAAGCGATGAAGAAGGTGACAGCACGGTCGGCGATCAAGTTCTTGGGTTGATTGTTTGCCGTTTGAATCCCTAACAGGATCATCACTAACAACGGCGCGCAATTCACGAGCTGCACCTTCATGCGATCGTCCAAGATCTTGGCGCCAAGGTGCGCCGCTTACATCGCTCATCCGAGAAGTAGCGGTCAAGCGGAGAGGGCGAATGCTGAAGTGTTCTTGCGGGCTCAAGACCGGGACTTTCGACGAGGCTGCACAAGTCGCGGAAAGAACTGGATTGAGGAGCTGCGGTGGTTCTTTGGTCGATCGGGGCGGCGCCAAATCGAACCAGCGGCGGACACCTTCGCTCTAGTCTATGGAGCGGAGGCAGTTCTCCCCACGGAACTTCGTATATGTGTCACCTCGAGTGCTGCGCTTATGATGAGCTTGAGCAAGAGCGATTGCGACAAGATGGCCTTTTTGCTCCTTGAGGAGGACCGTCTTGAGCCGCTGTCGAGCTGCTCGATACCAGCAAGCTTTGCGCCGCTACCATAACCGCAAAGTTAATGCGAAAGTCTCGAGGAAGGCGACCTTGTTCTTGGCGCGTTCAGTCCGCCAAGAATTCCAACAAGTTGGCCTTGAAGTGGGAAGGCCCTTATCGGGTGAAAGCGAGTCACTAGGCTGGCGCTGTCCGCCTTGAGACCGAAGATGGCATTCGGTGAGCAACTCACGGAACATTGAGCATCTTCGTAAGTTTTACCGTGAGGCGCGGTTGCGGAACCTGTTCGGCAACCACCTTTAATACAAGTCTTGCCGATGTTGCATGTAATCCTTTATGCAAGCGAGCGCAGACCCGTGCATAAGTAAAACTCATGTGCTTCGCACATCTTGTCAATTTCATGCTTTCTACTCTTTTTTGCATGCGTTATCTGACACTTTGTGTAGCGCCAACCCCCGGTAAGCAATAACGAGCCATAATGCTCCATATCTTTATTTTCTCCTCTTTCTCTTTCTTAAAGAAAGGAAGGTTCCCTCGCCCACAAGTTTGCCGGGGGGAAAGGAGAAGATAATGGTGTGGACCAAGCGTCGCTCAAGGAAGTTTCGCCTTACCGGGAAGCAAATGACAGAAAAGCTAAGTTGCTAAAGTTTGAGCAATCAGTTTTAAATTTTTAAGTTATCTTCCTCGAACGACCGTACTTTGTATGGAAAACCTGTGCGCGGAGGAACCAACTCGTAGCTAGTTGCGCCCTTACTTTGTTTCGAGTCCGCTCAACAACTTAAGTGAGCTGCGACTAGTTGCGACAAGGTTTCTTGTCGGTAGCGGCACCGCCAGCAGGCTGCTGACGTCCCGCACTCAGCGCTCGCGGCTCGGGTGCCTGCGCCGACAAGTTCCCTAAAAGCGTAGGGCGAAAACATACAAAGGAAGGAATCAAGTAAAGGAAATAACATAGCAATCGCTACCCGAAATAGAGTTATATTACAAGATAGCTTGTCGCAGCTCTAATAGATTGTTCTCATAACATGACCAGCAGCGGCAAGAAAAGGAGAAAATGGGCGGCCTAATCTACGCGATCGCCCTCAACCCTCTTGATCCCGCTCACCTTGTCCACAATGGGTGCGACAAGGGTCTTGAGCGCTTCCAGATCAGCATCCGGCGGCAAGGTCACGAGGGCGTTGGTGAGGTTGAGGCCTGGGTTGCGGAAGGCCACCTTCACCAGCACCTTTTGAAGAGCTCCCGCGCAGATCATGCGCGACTCGTCGGCCAGCTGCTTTGGGATCTTCTCCCGGAGTCGCTGGAGGGCCGTCGCCACGCCCTTGAAGAACAAGCTGAGCTTGGCGCTGGGTTGGAGGTGCTCATCGGCGAATACCCGATATCCTCCATCCCAGTGCGCCAGACTCCACGCCGATGATTGCAGCAACATCCACGAGACCCTCGGTCCGGTGCTCCACATTCTCCCTAAAAGTGTTACAGGCGGCGGCCTTTTCGACAGCGCCTCGTCGGCCTTGATCTTCTCCTCCAAGGCCACCTCCCGCTCCCTGGCGCCGTCCAGCGTCTGAGTCAAAGTAGTCAGCTTCAACTCAAGATCTGCGTTGGAGTCCTTGGCGGCGCTAAGATCCTTGCTCCTCTCGGCGAGACGACCCTGCAGCTCGCCAAGTGTGTAGGCGTCCTTCTCGCGCTCACGCTTGAGCGCAGCAAGCTCCTCGCCGCTCACCTTGATATCAGCCTCCAACTGCGCCACCTTCGTCTCCAGCTCCTTCTTGGCGGCCTCGGCAGTTGCGGTAGCATCCTCTGCTTCCTTGAGAGCCCCGCCGAATGTTTGCTCACGCACGGCAAGCTCCTCCTCGTGGCTGTCAAGGTTAACCTTCCGCTGCGCCAACTTCGCCTTCTGCGCGAGCAGCTTCTCGGCAGCAAGCGCTGTTGCTCTTCAGCTTCAGCCTTCTCGAGGAGGAAGGCTTTACGCTCCTCGGCGAGTTGCTCCGCTCCTTTGCGAGGCGGAGAGCTTCTGGTTGAGGCCCGGAGCTCCTCCATGCGCTTCTCGATGTCTGCTCCGCCTTCGCGACAAGCGCTCCTCGGGATACCAGCTTGGCACATCGGCCGGTAGAGCGACAACAGCTCCGTGTAGTGCTCCTCCTCGAGCTTCGCCGCTGCTGCTGCTCGGCGCGCCGACCAGCGTCGGCCAGCGGAGGCGAGCAACTCTTCATCAAAGGTTTCTCCTTGATCGGCGCCACAGGCTCGGCGCGGGGGAGCTTGATGAAAACGCCATCGCCCGACCTTCAAATAGGCGCCGGGCTGGGGCTCTTGAACTGGACTGCTGCAGCAGCGGCGGAGGATCAGCGGTCGGCGTGGCGCTGGCGCTCCTGCGGCCTCGGGGCCGTCGGTCGATCGCCGGACCCTCGCCAGCTTCTGCGGCGGCAGCTTTGCGACCTCTCCGCGGCCGGGATCATCAGCGCGGCCTCTTCTTGATGACAGCAGCATCGTCGGTATTGCCTTGCGCATTCTCTCTCGCCGGCGACCTCGGTTTCCATCGGCTCCATGGCGGATGGATCGGCGACCGGAAAAAGAAGAAAGAGTCAAGAAAATATTCAAAAAGAAAATCAGAAGAAGAAGAACCCAAGGAAGTTTTCAAGCGAGAGATTACCTATACTAGGATCTGCGATCGTGGTCTCAACCACGGAGGGTCATTGGTGCTATCCCTTGCCGGAGAACTGTCCCTTGCGGAGAAGTCTCCCTTGGGAGAACGCTCCTTGTCGGAGAATCCTCCCTTGGCGGTGTAGTCGAAGCAGATGGCATTTGGGGAGGCGGTTTCCGGGCTCTCTGGTGAGGCTGCTCTGCTCCTACACAAACCAACAATCGGATATCGGCAAAGAAAGAGCACCCATGCATGCCTAACAGCGAGAAGTAAACCATATACTTACGATGGGGGCTGCTGCTGAGGCTGCTTTGAGAAAGGTTGCGGGTCCGGCAAGGTGGTCTCGGACCGCCTCCTGCTGTCACGGTTGGTTAGTCCTCGATGACAATCACGGGACCTTGGTTCTCTTTGCCGCTCTCGGGCCAGCATCACGAAAAGGAATGGGTTGAGTGAAACAAATCAGATACAAGACAAAGCAACAAAATTGAAGAACTACAAATACAGACAAAAGAATCTTACTCTTCTTCTTCCTCGTCGGAGCTGGCGGAGAGAGATCAATTCGGCTCGCCTCCGGTGCGACGAGGCGGAGGAGTAGGTTCCCTTGTCCGCTTAGCGGGAAGCGATGGCGGTTGACCGGAAGACCCGCTCCGGTTGCCGCAGCGGCGTGAGTGCTCCAGCGGCAACAATGCTTGCCACGGTGGAAGCGCGTCCGCAGCGGCGGCTGTTAACCCGTCTGCCGCCCGCTCGTCCCGGCCTTGCGGAGCGCCTTCTTGGTGGGCTGGGAGCTCCGCTTGCGGCAAGCTGTCGAAGGTGAGAGAGAGAGAGTCGATCTTCAATGAGTCGCTCGCGCCCTCGGCGGCCTCGCTCGACTCAGCTTCAGGCCCGGCAAGCTCTCCCTCGCCGGCAAGCTCCTCCTGCTCGACAGGGCTTGCTGCCTCTGCTGCCTCCGCCTCCTCCACGGTGAATCCGAACTCGCCCGCGGCAGCGGCTGCTGCCGCCTCTTCCAGCCTGGTGGCGTCGCTGCATCTCATCATCGGTGGTGTCGCGGGTGAGGCTCATCTGTTCATCGGGCGGACCGGCACTTCTACCAGGCCGTCAAAGAACTCCTGCAGCGTCATCTGCGGGCTCTTGCCAAATTAGGACAATTCCATGCGAGTCGCTGGCGTATCATTACGCGGATGCGGTCGGCGAGAGTTGTTGCACCTGTGAACGACACTCCTCGGCAACCTGAGCGCTCCGGGATGTTCAGGATCGTGCTTGAACAGTTCGAGGAGCATCGCGTCAATTCCGGGACAGTGAAGTTGAAGTTGAGGCCCGGCGCAGCCTCGCGATATCTGCGCGTTCTGGAACTCCCGGTGGGTCTCCTCCTCTCTGCGAAGCGTCTGTGGCGAAGAAAATCTGCATGCGACACCTCATGAGCACGGCAAGCGTAAGGCGTGAGGATCCGGGTGGCGGCAATCTTCAGCCTAGCGTCTTCAGGGCCACGCTGCTCCAATCGTTGTCGCGCCTCTCGGGAGTCAATTTGGGCGATGGCGGCTGCGGGTTCTCCTCGACAATCCAGCACCAGTCTGCTCTCCATTCATCCCACTTGCTGCGGATCTCTCCTCGAGATAAGCTTCCTTCTTCCGGTTCTCGAGATCCAGCGATTCCGCGGAAAGAGGCTCCCCTCTCTCAACTCGGGGCATAAAGAAGTGGCGGAAAAGAGCTACGTTTGGATAGACTCCGACAAAGTTTTAGCGAGATGTGCAAAAACTGCCATGGTCGAAACGGCATTGGGGGTGAAGTCAAGGAGGCGGAACCGTGGGTGTTCATGATATCCTGAAAAATTCAGAGAAAGCGGGCGAGCCCGCGATAGACAATGCGAAGAAAAAGGGTATCCATTCGAGCCGGTTCCAAGCGGCAGCGGAGTACCTTCGTCTGTGGATGCGCTCGCGTCTCCGTCGACCGAAAGAGGTAGTAGTACTCCCTCGGCTCCTTGCGGCGGCTGGGGGAAGATTGCCCGCTCCTTTCGCGGCGCCGCCAAGCCGCTGCGCCTCGGCGACTTCACGACCTTCCCTTGTCGGCTTCGAGACCATGGCGGAGGTGGTGGGGAGATCGGCGGTGTTGGTGATGCTTGGTGGCGATGGGGGCGGGCGCTGCTCTCTTTTCAGCCTTGGGAAGAAGGGGGGCGGCGGAGGTTTTGAGATTGGAGTAGCAACGGCGAGATGGGCGAACTGCCCTATTTCCCTGCTTATAAAGAGGGAGCGGGCGTTCCGTCTTTCGAATAAAAAAACCACCCACGATCTCTCCCACGACGCCGCATTCGGCGCGTGCCGTTTGGGGAGAAGCGCGGTGGATGCGTGGTGAGATCTGGCGTAACCCGGGCGGCGTGCCGTGCCTGTTTTGGGCCTGGCCCAACAGCGCTTCGGCACGTGTGTGGCCCGGCCGAGGGCTCTGTCGGTGTACTAGAGTAGGGGTACCTAGTATCCCGAACTTGTGCAGGCGATTGCAGCGCCCAGCGGCAAGGCTTGCGGGTGACCGCCAAGGTCCTCCGTGGTTCCTTTGGAGCCATTCAAGAACAAAGCATTCAAGCCAAGGAGACAAGGCCCGGCAAGAGGAGCTTGCGGGAAGGCCATACGAAGGCATGACCAAAGTATTTAAGCCAAGGAGACAAGACCCGGCAAGAGGAGCTTGCCGGGAAGATAACAAGGCATCTCAAGGAACTTGCGCGGCATACAGCGTCCGGCGAGGCCTGTGGCGACAAGCTTCCGGGACGCGACAAGACAGCGACCAGCGGCAAAGCGCTTGCCGCTGACAAACTACCACTCTGTACCAGCGGTCCAGCACATCCACCAGCGTGTCGCCCTAGGACCTTTCGGTAGCGGCGTGGCAAGAAAGCTGTCTTGACCAGCGGTCTTGTGATAACAGCGGCGCTGACAAGATTGCCATCATGGCAGCGGTGGCGTCCACACGGTCCTTTATGCCTTTGTTTGGGCGGCGTGAGCGGGCATTTAATGCCTTTGTCCCCTGCCGTCGGGGTTAGGTATGATACACTGTGCGGTGGTTGTACCAACCGCAATTCCTTTTCCATTTTACTCTTGTCTCGTTGCCACCTGTCGGAGACCCTTGAGCATATAAAAGGAGGCCCATGCATAGCGTGGGGAGGGTTCGAAGGCAGAAAACACTCATACTAGGTCTCGTTAGCAGCTGGTGTGTACTGTAGCACTCAGCGCTCCCAAGCAAGAACTCAATACACTCAGACATGCAGCAGTAGGAGTGTTATCTCTCCGGAGAGCTCCGAAGCTGGGTAAACTGCTCGTGTGCTTCGCCTCCATCTGCTCTTCGTGCGATCTCCGCCCCCCGCCGAACCGAAAAGGGCCCGGTCCGCCGGTCCCATAGGTGTTCGTGGATCAGTTTCCCCGACAGCAACGATGACCAAAACTATGTTTGTCAACTCTCAACAACTTTTATTCATCATACTCTTTTATATGTGAAGTCATTACTTTCCATAAGATCAATATGATCTCTTTAATTCTGTTTTATTCTTTCTCTTCTCTTTTATTTTTATTCCCTCAAGATCATAGTAAGATATCAAAGCCCTTGACTCAACACTAATCTTTATTATATAGCTCACGGACTCGATTACATAGAAGGATCATAAAGCAAAGCTCAAAACTAGATCATACTAAAACTTTATTCTACTAGATGAAGATATAACCAAAAGGATCGAACTAAGAAAAACGGTAAAGATAGGGGTGTGATGGTGATACGATACCGGGGCACCTCCCCCAAGCTTGGCAGTTGCCAAGGGGAGTGCCCATACCCATGTATTTATGTCTCTTTCCTCGAAGGTGAGGGAGATGGTGATGATGATGACAATTGTGCCTTCAGCCTTTTCATATTGTAATTTAAAAGAGAAATTTTCTCCTTTAAATCATCGATCTCCTATG
Organism: Aegilops longissima; assembly: GCA_021605205.1. NCBI lineage: Eukaryota > Viridiplantae > Streptophyta > Magnoliopsida > Poales > Poaceae > Aegilops > Aegilops longissima. Next base: position 190,573,405 of record CM038680.1, on the reverse strand, counting down.
ATAGTTTCAAGATCTTGTCACATAAATCTCCTTTGCTTTTTTGCCGAAAACGAGAAGGAATAGGTCGGTTGTTAGACAGTTTAGCCCTCTTAGGGAGACTAGACTTCTTGAACTTCACGTGCATATCCCCAAGTTGAGGTAGAGGAACATCCTCCTCCTCCGAACTTGAATCATTGATCCTCCTCAAATGAGCATCCTCCTCATCATCTGTAGTTCGACCACAAGGAGATAGGTCCCCATAGGTCTTTGGGTTAGCAATGAGATGTGAGACATAACTCTCTCCGTCGGAGTCTTGAGATGACATCTTGCTCTAAATCTGCTATAGAAACAACTCGAAACAAAAAAAGAGGATATTTGCGTGGTACGGTGGTCAAAACCTTTGGAAGATTATATAATGAATTTTTACCGACCAAAAGAAGTATCGTGCAAGAAAACGGAGTCCAGAGGGCACACGACGTGCCCACGAGGCAGGGTGCGTGCCCAGGGGGTAGGGCGCGCCATCCACCCTCGTGGATGCCTCGTGTCCCTTTCAGACTACTTCTTATTTTCCTGTTTTCTTAAATATTCCAAAACGGAGAAAAATTGCCATTAGAACTGTTTTGGAGTCGGTTATTTACTGTATCACATACCTATTCCTTTTTGGAGTCTGAAACATTCTGGATAGTGTCCCTTATGTACTCCTCCGGGGTTACGGTATCAATAACATTGGTTTCAACATTTATGGGATTACCTGAGATATAATGTTTGATTCTTTGACCGTTCACCACTTTCGGTGCCTTCGAAGTTGTTGATTTTTATGGCACCGGAATGATAGACTTCCTCGATAACGTAAGGACCTTCCCATTTAGAGAGGAGTTTTCCTGCAAAAAAATCTTAAACGTGAGTTGTATAGCAAAACATAATCACCTACATTAAATTCACGCTTTTGTATCCTTTTGTCATGCCATCTTTTAACTCTTTCTTTAAACAGTTTGGCATTCTCATAGGCCTGGGTTCTCCACTCATCAAGTGAGCTAATGTCAAATAGCCTCTTTTCACTGGCAAGTTTGAAATCATAATTGAGCTCTTTAATGGCCCAATATGCCTTATGTTCTAGTTCGAGAGGTAAGTGACATGCTTTTCCATATACCATTTTATACGGAGACATACCCATAGGATTTTTATATGCAGTTCTATAGGTCCATAATGCATCATCAAGTTTTTTGGACCAATTCTTTCTAGATCTGTTAACAGTCTTTTGCAAAATTAATTTGATCTCTCTATTACTCAATTCTACTTGACCACTGGACTGTGGGTGGTATGGAGATGCAATTCTATGATTAGCATCATACTTAGCAAGCATTTTACGAAAAGCACCATGAATAAAATGTGAACCACCATCAGTCATTAAGTATCCAGGGACTCCAAACCTCGGAAAAATAACTTCTTTAAGCATCTTAATAGAGGTGTTATGATCAACACTACTAGTTGGAATAGCTTCTACCCACTTAGTAACGTAATCAACAGCAACTAAAATATGTTTATACCCATTAGAGGAAGGAAACGGTCCCATATAATCAAACCCCAAACATCAAATGGTTCAATAACAAGTGAATAATTCATAGGAATTTCTTGATGTCTACTAATATTACCAATTCTTTGACAATCATCGCAAGACAAGACAAACTTACGGGCATCTTTGAAGAGATTAGGCCAATAAAAATCGGATTGCAATACCTTATGTGCAGTTCTATCTCCAGCGTGGTGTCCCCCATAAGCCTCGGAGTGACACTTGTGTGGGATCTGTTCCTGATCATGCTCAGGTACACAACGTCTAATAACACCATCTACTTCTTCTTTATAAAGGTGTGGGTCATCCCAGAAGTAATGTCTTAAATCATAGAAAAACTTTTTCTTTTGCTGATATGTGAAACTAGGTGGTATAAATTTAGAAACAATATAATTAGCATAATCAGCATACCATGGACAGTACGAGAAGCATTTATGAAAGCTAATTGTTCATCGGGAAAACTATCATCAATAGGTAGTGGGTCATCAAGAACATTCTCTAACCTAGACAAGTTGTCTGCAACGGGGTTCTCAACTCCCTTTCTATCAATAATATGCAAATCAAATTCTTGTAGCAAGAGAACCCATCTAATAAGTCTAGGTTTAGCATCTTTCTTTTCCATAAGATATTTAATAGCAGCATGATCAGTGTGAACAGTTACTTTAGAATCAACAATATAAGGTCTGAACTTATCACAAGCAAATACAACTGCTAAAAGTTCTTTTTCAGTAGTAGCATAATTTCTCTGGGCACTGTCTAGAGTTTTACTAGCATATTGGATAACATTTAATTTCTTATCAACTCTTTGTCCTAGAACAGCACCTACAGCATAATCGCTAGCATCACACATAATTTCAAAGGGTAAATTCCAATCAGGAGGCTGAATAATAGGTGCAGAAATCAAGGCTTTCTTAAGTATTTCAAATGCTTCTACACAATCATCATCAAAGACAAAAGGAACATATTTTTGTAAGAGATTAGTGAGAGCCCTAGAAATTTTTTATAAGTCTTTAATGAACCTCCTATAAAAACCGGCATGACCAAAGAAACTTCTTATACATTTAATGTCCTTAGGACACGACATCTTTTCAATAGCATCAACTTTAGCTTTATCAACTTCAATACCTCTTTCAGAGATTTTATGCCCCAAGACAATACCTTCATTAACCATAAAGTGTCGCTTCTCCCAACTCAAGACAAGATTAGTTTCTTCACATCTCTACAAAACTCTGTCAAGGTTGCTTAAGCAATCATCAAAAGAAGTTCCATAAACGGAGAAATCATCCATGAAAACCTCAACAATCTTTTCACAAAAGACAGAGAATATAGCAGTCATACATCTTTGAAAGGTAGCAGGTGCATTACATAAACCAAAGGGCATACGTCTATAAGCAAAGGTACTGAAAGGACAAGTAAAAGTGGTGTTTTCCTGATCCTCTTTTGAGACAGGTATTTGAGAGAAACCGGAATAACCGTCTAGAAAGCAAAAAATGTGTATGTTTGGATAATCTTTCTAGCATTTGATCAATAAAAGGTAAAGAGTAATGATCCTTTTTAGCTTTATTTAGTTTGCGAAAATCAATTACCATTCTGTAACCTATAAAATTCTTTGTGGGGTCAATTCATATATATCATTAGGAACAACAGTAATACCTCCCTTCTTAGCGACACAATGGACATGACTTACCCACTGACTATAAGCAACAGGATAAATTATACCTGCCTCTAGAAGCTTTAGTATTTATTTTCTTACCACTTCTTTCATCTTAGGATTTAACCGTCATTGGTGATCAACAACCGGTTTAGCGACTTTCTCCAATTTTATTTTGTGTTGGCATATAGTGGGACAAATGCCCTTAAGATCATCAAGAGTATATCCAATAGCAGCACAATGCTTCTTCAGAGTTCTCAATAATTTCTCTTCTTCCTGCTCTGAAAGGTTAGCACTAATAATAACAGGATATATCTTCTTTTCATCAAGATAAGCATATTTAAGAGTATCAGGTAATGGTTTGAGCTCAAACACGGGATCGCCCTTGGGTGGAGGAGGATCCCCTAGAATTTCAACAGGCAAATTGTGTTTCAAAATAGGTCCCTGCTTGAAGAATACTTCGTCTATTTCCCTTCTTTCATTCATAAACATATCATTTTCATGGTCTGGCAAATATTGTTCTAAAGGATCATTAGGAGGCACAGCAATAGAAGCGAGACCAATAATTTCATCTTTACTAGGCAATTCTTTATCATGGGGTTGTCTACGAAATTTAGCAAAATTAAAATCATGAGACATATCCCCTAATCCAATAGTAACAACATCCTTTTGCAGTCTATCTTAGCATTAACAGTATTCAAGAATGGTCTACCAAATATAATTGGACAAAATTCATCCTGTGGGGAAGCAAGAACAAGAAAATCAGTAGGATATTTAATTTTCCCACACAAGACTTCAACATCTCTAACAATCCCAGCCGGTGAGATAGTATCTCTATTGGTAAGCTTAATAGTAACATTAATATCTTCTATCTCTGCAGGTGCAATATCATGCATAATTTCTTCATATAAGGTATAAGGTATTGCACTGACACTAGCACCCATATCACATAAGCCATGATAACAGTGATCTCCTATTTTAACCGAAACGACAGGCATGCCAACAACAGGTCTATTTTTATCTTTAGTATCAAGTTTAGCAATTCTAGCAGCTTCATCACAGAAGTAAATAACATGCCCATCAATATTATCGGCCAAGAGATCTTTAACAATAGCAATACTAGGTTTAACTTTAGTTTACTCAGAGGGTGAAGGTGTTCTAGCATTACTCTTACGAACCACAGTTGAAGCTTTAGCATGATCCTTTATTCTAACAAGGAAAGGTGGTTTCTCAATATAAGTGGTAGGAACAATAGGGTCAACATTATAAGTGATAGTATTTTCTTCAACTTGAATAGGTTCAACTACTTTTACTTCAATGGGAGGATGATATTTAAACCACTTCTCCTTAGGGAGATCAACATGAGTAGCAAATGATTCATAAAAAGAAGCTACTATCTCAGAGTCAAGTCCATATTTAGTGCTAAATTCACGGAAAGCATCGGTATCCATAAAAGATTTAACACAATCAAACTTAGGTGTTATACCTGACTCCTTACCTTCCTCGAGTTCCCAATCTTTAGAGTTGCATTTAATTCTTTCCAATAAATCCCATTTGAAGTCAATAGTCTTCATCATAAAAGAACCAGTACAAGAAGTATTGAGCATGGAGCGATTATTGAGAGAATGTCGAGGATAAAAATTTTGAATAATAATTTCTCTTGAGAGCTCATGATTGGGGCATGAATATAACATTGACTTAAGCCTCCCCAAGCTTGAGCGATGCTTTCTCCTTCGTGAGGCCAAAATTATATATATATATATATATATATATATATATATATATATATATATATATATATATATATATATATATATATATATATATATATATATCGATGATGACCGGATGCATAGGATAAAACTTCTGATAAATTCCAATTTCAATCGATTGTAGTTCCATGATCCAATATTATCACATAGCCTAAACCATGTCAATGCCTTTCCCTTCAAAGATAAAGGGAAGACTTTCTTGATAACATCCTCGGGCATACCTACAAGCTTAAATAATCCACAAACTTCATCCACATAGATTAGGTGCAAATCGGGATGCAATGTTCCATCTCCTGTAAAAGGATTAGCTAGCAGTTTCTCTATCATACCCGAAGGAATTTCAAAGTGAACATTTTCAGTAGGTTCAGTAGGTTGAGGAGCAACTCATTGCTCTATTGGTCGGGGTGAAGATACCCCGAACAAGCCTCTCAAAGGATTATGTTCCATAGTAACAAGTGACAATAAATTTCAGCACACTATATAAATTTTTCCTTACCAAAGGCACTTCACTCCCCGGCAACGGCGCCAGAAAAGAGTCTTGATGACCCAAAAGTATAGGGGATCTATCATAGTCCTTTATATAAGTAAGAGTGTCGAACCCAACGAGGAGTAGAAGAAAATGACAAACAGTTTTCAGTAAGGTATTCTCTGCAAGAACTGAAATTATCGGTAACAGATAGTTTTGTGATAAGGTAATTTGTAACAGGTAACAAGTAATAAAAGTAAATAAGGTGCAGAAAGATGGCCCAATCCTTTTCGTAGCAAAGGACAAGCCTGGACAAACTCTTATATAAAGGAAAACGCTCCCGAGGACACATGGGAATTATCGTCAAGCTAGTTTTCATCATGCTCATATGATTCACGTTCGTTACTTTGATAATTTGATATGTGGGTGGACCGGTGCTTGGGTACTGCCCTTCCTTGGACAAGCATCCCACTTATGATTAACCCCTATTGCAAGCATCCGCAACTACAAAAGAAGTATTAAGGTAAACCTGACCATAGCATGAAACATGTGGATCCAAATCAGCCCCTTACGAAGCAACCCATGAACTAGGGTTTAAGCTTCTGTCACTCTAGCAACCCATCATCTACTTATTACTTCCCAATGCCTTCCTCTAGGCCCAAACAATGGTGAAGTGTCATGTAGTCGACGTTCACATAACACCACTAGAGGAAAGACAACATACATCTCATCAAAATATAAACGAATACCAAATTCACATGACTACTTATAGCAAGACTTCTCCCATGTCCTCGGGAACAAACGTAACTAATCACAAATCATATTCATGTTCATAATCAAAGGGGTATTAATATGCATAAAGGATCTGAACATACGATCTTCCACCAAATAAACAAACTAGCATCAACTACAAGGAGTAATCAACACTACTAGCAACCCACAGGTACCAATCTGAGGTTTTGGGACAAAGATTGGATACAAGAGATGAACTAGGGTTTGATAGGAGATGGTGCTGGTGAAGATGTTGATGGAGATTGAACCCCTCTGTATGAGAGGATCGATGGTGATGATTTCCCCCTCCTGGAGGGATGTTTCCCCGGCAGAACAGCTCCGCCGGAGCCCTAGATTGGTTCCGCCAAGGTTCCGCCTCGTGGCGGCGGTGCTTCGTCCCGAAATCTTGCTTATGATTTTTTCCTGGGCGAAAGACTCCATATAGCCAAAGATGGGCACTGGAGACCTACCAGGGGGCCCACGAGGAAGGGGGGTGCGCCCCCACCCTCGTGGATGGTGGGTTGCTACCTCTCGAGCATGTGTTGGTTTTCCCTTGAAGAGGAAAGGGTGATGCAGCAAAGTAGCGTAAATATTTCCCTCAGTTTTTGAGAACCAAGGTATCAATCCAGTAGGAGACTACATGCAAATCGCCTAGTACCTACACAAACAATCAAGAACCTTGCAACCAACGCGATAAAGGGGTTGTCAATCCCTTCACGGCCACTTGCAAAAGTGAGATTTGATAAAGATAATAAGATAAATATTTTTGGTATTTTTGTTGTATAGATTGGAAAATACAGATTGCAAAATAAATAGTAAACTAGAATTGTAGATTGGAAACTTATATGATATAAAGTAGACCTGGGGGCCATAGATTTCACTAGTGGCTTCTCTCAAGATAGCATATATTACGGTGGGTGAACAAACTACTGCCAAGCAATTGATAGAAAAGCGCATAGTTATGATGATATCTAAGGCAATGATCATGAATATAGGCATCACGTCCGTGTCAAGTAGACCAAAACGATTCTGCATCTACTACTATTACTCCACACATCGACCGCTATCTAGCATGCATCTAGAGTATTAAGTTCATAAGAACGGAGTAACGCATTAGGCAAGATGACATGATGTAGAGGGATAAACTCAAGCAATATGTTATAAACCCCATCTTTTTATCCTCAATGGCAACAATGCAACACGTGTCATTTCCCTTTCTGTCACCGGGATCGAGCAACGCAAGATTGAACCCAAAGCTAAGAACTTCTCCCATTGCAAGAAAGATCAATCTAGTAGGCCAAACTAAACCGGTAATTCAAAGAGACTTGCAAACATATTAAATCATGCATATAAGAATTCAGAGAAGAATCAAATAATATTCATAGATAATCAAGTTCATAAACCCACAATTCATCGGATCACGGCAAACACACCGCAAAAGATGATTACATCGAATATATCTCGAAGAAGATCGAGGAGAACTTTGTATTGAGATCCAAAGAGAGAGAAGAAGCCATCTAGATAATAACTATGGACCCGAAGGTCTGTGGTAAACTACTCACACATCATCGGAGAGGCTATGGTGTTGATGTATAAGTCCTCCATGATCGAATCCCCCTCCGGCAGATCACCGGAAAAGGCCCCAAGATGGGATCTCACGGGTACAGAAGGTTGCGGCGGTGGAAAAGTGGTTTCGTGGCTCCCCTGGATGTTTTCAGGGTATAAGAGTATATATAGGCGAAAGAAGTAGGTCAGTGGAGCTACGAGGGGCCCACGAGGGTGGGGGCGTGCCCTCCTGCCTCGTGGCTTCCTCGCTGCTTCCTTGACTTCCACTCCAAGTCTCCTAGATTGCGTTTGTTCCAAAAACGATCCTCGCGAAGGTTTTGTTCCGTTCGGATTCATTTGATATTCCTTTTCTGTGAAACACTAAAATAGGCAAAAGGCGGCAAATTGCACTAGGCCTTCGGTTAATAGGTTAGTCCCAAAAATAATATAAAAAGGTATATTAAAGCCCATTAAACATCCAAAACAGATAATATAATAGCATGGAACAATCAAAAATTATAGATACGTTGGAGACGTATCAATCATCCCCAAGCATAATTCCTGCTCGTCCTCGAGTAGGTAAATGATAAAAACAGAATTTTTGATGTGGAATGCTACCTAACATAATTTTCAATGTAATTCTCTTTATTGTGGCATGAATGTTTAGATCCAAAAGATTCTAGACAAAGTTTTAATATTGACATAAAATTAGTAATACTTCAAGCATGCTAACCAAGCAATTATGTCTTATCAAAATAACATAGCCAAAGAAAGCTTATCGCTACAAAATCATATAGTTTGACCATGTTTCATTTTCGTCACACAAAATGCTCCCATCATGCACAACCCCGCTGACAAGCCGAGCAATTGGTTCATACTTTTTAATGCGCTTCAGCCTTTTCAACCCTTACGCAATACATGAGCGCAAGCCATGGATATAACACTATGGATGGAATAGCATATGATGATGGGGGTTATGTGAGAAGACAAAAAGGACAAAGTCTCACATTGACGCGGCTAATCAACGGGCTATGGAGATGCCCATCAATTGATGTCAATGCAAGGAGTAGGGATTGCCATGCAACGGATGCACTAGAGCTATAAATATATGAAAGCTCATCAAAAGAAACTAAGTGGGTGCGCATCCAACTTGCTTGCTCACGAAGACCTAGGTCATTTTGAGGAAGACCATCGTTGGAATATACAAGCCAAGTTCTATAATAAAAAATTCCCACTAGTATATGAAAGTGACAAAATAAGAAACTCTCTATCATGAAGATCATGGTTCTATTTTGAAGCACAGGTGTGGAAAAAGGATAGTAACATTGTCCCTTCTCTCTTTTTCTCTTTTTTTGTTTGGGCTTCTTTGGCCTCTTTTTTTATTTGGGCTTCTTTGGCCTTTTTGTTTTTCGTCCGGAGTCTCATCCCGACTTGTGGGGGAATCATAGTCTCCATCATCCTTTCCTCACATGGGACAATGCTCTAATAATGATGATCATCACACTTTTATTTATTTACAACTCAAGAATTACAACTCGATACTTAGAACAAAATATGACTCTATGTGAATGCCTCCGGCAGTGTACCGGGATATGCAATGAATCAAGAGTGACAGGTATGAAAGAATTATGAGGGTGGCTTTGCCACAAATACGATGTCAACTACATGATCATGCAAAGCAATATGACAATGATGGAGCGTGTCATAATAAACGGAACGATGGAAAGTTGCATGGCAATATATCTCGGAATGGCTTTGGAAATGCCACAATAGGTAGGTATGGTGGCTGTTTTGAGGAAGATATAAGGAGGCTTATGTGTGATAGAGCGTATCGTATCACGGGGTTTGGATGCACCGGCGAAGTTTGCACCAACTCTCGAGGTGAGAAAGGGCAATGCACGGTACCGTAGAGGCTAGCAAATTGCGAAAAGGTAAGAGTGCGTATAATCCATGGACTCACATTAGTCATAAAGAACTCATATACTTATTGCAGAAATTTTATTAGCCCTCGAAGCAAAGTACTACTATGCATGCCCCTAGAGGGATAGATTGGTAGGAAAAGACCATGACTCGTCCCCGACCGCCACTCATAAGGAAAGCAATCAAAGAACACCCCATGCTTCAAATTTGTCACACAACGTTTACCATACGTGCATGCTACGAGACTTGCAATCCTCAACACAAGTATTTCTCAATTCCATAATTACCCAACTAGCATGACTCTAACATTACCATCTTTATATCTCAAAACAATTATCAAGTATCATAGTATTCTATGCACTCTGTATGAAAGTTTTTATTATACCATCTTGGATGCTATCATATTAGGACTAATTTTATAGCCAAAGCAAATTACCATGATGTTCTAAAATACTCTCAAAATAATATAAGTGAAGCATGAGAGATCAATAATTTCTATAAAATAAAACCACCACCATGCTCTAAAAAGATATAAGTGAAGCACTCGAGCAAAATTATCTAGCTCAAAAGATATAAGTAAAGCACATAGAGTATTCTAATATATTCTGATTCATGTGTGTCTCTCCAAAAAGGTGTGTACAGCAAGGATGATTGTGGTAAACTAAAAAGCAAAGAATCAAATCATACAAGACGCTCCAAGCAAAACACATATCATGTGGTGAATAAAAATATAGACTCAAGTAAAGTTACCGATAGACGAAGACGAAAGAGGGGATGCCTTCCGGGGCATCCCAAAGCTTAGGCTTTTGGTTGTCCTTGAATTTTACCTTGGGGTGCCTTGGGCATCCCCAAGATTATGCTCTTGCCACTCCTTATTCCATAGTCCATCAAATCTTTACCCAAAAACTTGAAAACTTCACAACACAAAACTCAACAGAAAATCTCATGAGCTCCGTTAGTATAAGAAAACAAACCACCACCTTAAGGTACTGTAATTAACTCATTATTTATTTATATTTGTGTTAAACCTAGTGTATTACAACTTCTCTATGGTCCATACCCCCCGATACTAGCCATAGATTCATCAAAATAAGCAAACAACACACGGAAAACAGAATCTGTCAAAAACAGAACAGTCTGTAGCAATCTGATTTGTTCGAATACTTATGGAACTCCGAAAATTCTAAAAAACTAGGAAAACCTGGATAATTTATATATTGATCTACTTCAGAAAGAATTGGTATTTTATCACGTTCTTATGAATTTAACAATTATATTAGTGAGCGTAAAGTTTTTGTCTTTTTCAGCAAGATCAAACAACTATCACCCAATAAGATCCTATTGGTTCTACTTGGCACAAACACTAATTTAAACATAAAACCACATCTAAACAGAGGCTAGATGAATTATTTATTACTAAAAAGAAACAAAAATAAAATTGGGTTGCCTCCCAACGAGCGCTATCGTTTAACGCCCCTAGCTAGGCATTGACAATTTCGATGATTCTCATATGAAAGACAAGAATTGAAGCACAAAGAGAGCATCATATAGCATGTGAAAAACACATCTAAGTCTAACATGCTTCCTATGCATAGGCATCGTATAGGCAAACAAATTATCATAGCAAGCAAAAACTAGCATATGCAAGGAAGAGGAAAGAAACAATAGCAATCTCAACATCACGAGAAGTAATTTAGCAACATGAAAATCTCTACAACCATATTTCACTCTCTCATAATAATTACATGTGGGATCGTAATCAAATTCAACAATATAGCTACCATATAAAATATTCTCAACATGATCCACATGCATGCAAAGTTGACACTCTTCCAAAATAGTGGGATTAACATTAACTAAAGTCATGACCTCTCCAAACCCACTTTTATCAAAAACTTCATAAGGTTGAACATTCTCCAAATATTTGGGATCTAAAGTTGAAACTCTTCCAAAAACACTTTCAATATGATTGCAAACATTATTATCAATCTCATATTCATCATGGGGCCTAAATAAATTTTCAAGATTATAAGAAGAATCACCCGAATCATGATCATTGCAACAAGTAGTGGACAAGCAAAACTAGCATCCCCAAGCTTAGGGTTTTGCATATTATTAGCACAATTGACATTCATAGAATTTATAATAACATCATTGCAATCATGCTTTTTATTCAAAGATCTATCGTGAATCACTTCATAAAGTATTTCATCGCAATTTTTAGATTCACCAATTTCAAGCAAAACTTCATAAAGATAATCTAGTGCACAAAACTCACTAGCAATTGGTTTATCATAATTGGATCTCTTAAAAAGATTGGAAAGCGGATGACGATCCATAAAATTTTAGCAAGAAAAGATGCAAGCAAAAAGAAGGCACATGGTAACACAAGATCGAACAGAAGAAGGGTGAATAAAACGGCAAATATTGTGAAGTGGGGGAGAGGAAAATGAGAGGCAAATGGCAAATAATGTAATGTGAGGGAGAAGAGTTTGTGATGGGTACTTGGTATGTCTTGACTTGTGCGTAGATCTCCCAAGCAACGGCGCCAGAAATCCTTCTTGCTACCTCTTGAGCATGCGTTGGTTTTCCCTTGAAGAGGAAAGGGTGATGCAGCAAAGTAGCGTAAGTATTTCTCTCAGTTTTTGAGAACCAAGGTATCAATCCAGTAGGAGACTACACATAAATCGCTTAGTACCTGCACAAACAATCAAGAACCTTGCAACCAACGCAATAAAGGGGTTGTCAATCCCTTCACAGCCACTTGCAAAAGTGAGATATGATGAAGATAATAAGATAAATATTTTTGGTATTTTTGCTGTCTAGATTGGAAAATAAAGATTGCAAAATAAATTATAAACTAGAATTGTAGATTGGAAACTTATATGATATAAAGTAGACCCGGGGGCCATAGGTTTCACTAGTGGCTTCTCTCAAGATAGCATATATTACGATGGGTGAACAAATTACTGCCGAGCAATTGAAAGAAAAGCGCATAGTTATGATGATATTTAAGGCAATGATCATGAATATAGGCATCACGTCCGTGTCAAGTAGACCAAAACGATTCTGCATGTACTACTATTACTCCACACATCGACCGCTATCCAACATGCATCTAGAGTATTAAGTGCATAAGAACGGAGTAACGCATTAGGCAAGATGACATGATGTAGAGGGATAAACTCAAGCAATATGATATAAACCCCATATTTTTATCCTCGATGGCAACAATACAACACGTGTCGTTTCCCTTTCTGTCACTAGGATCGAGAACCGCAAGATTGGACCCAAAGCTAAGCACTTGTCCCATTGCAAGAAAGATCAATCTAGTAGGCCAAACTAAACCAATAATTCGAAGAGACTTGCAAAGATATCAAATCATGCATATAAGAATTCCGAGAAGAATCAAATAATGTTCATAGATAATCAAGTTCATAAACCCACAATTCATCGGATCTCAGGAAACACACCGCAAAAGATTATTACATCAAATAGATCTCCAAGAAGATCGAGGAGAACTTTGTATTGAGATCCAAAGTGAAAGAAGAAGCCATCTAGCTAATAACTATGGACCCGAAGGTCTGTGGTAAACTACTCACACATCATCGGAGAGGATATGGTGTTGATGTAGAATCCCTCCATGATCGAATCCCCCTCCGACAGATCGCCGGAAAAGGCCCCAAGATGGGACCTCACGGGCACAGAAGGTTGCGGTGGTGGAAAAGTGGTTTCGTGGCTCCCCTAGATGTTTTCAGGGTATAAGAGTATATATAGGCGAAAGAAGTAGGTCGGTGGAGCTACGAGGGGCCCACAAGAGTGGGAGGGCGCACCCACCCCCTAGGGCGCGCCCTCCTGCCTCGTGGCTTCTTTGCTGCTTCCTTGACTTCCACTCCAAGTCTCCTCGATTGCGTTTGTTCCATAAACAATCCTCGCGACGGTTTCATTCCGTTTGGATTCCGTTTGATATTCGTTTTCTGCAAACACTAAAATAGGCAAAAAGACAGCATATTGCACTGGGCCTTCAGTTAATAGGTTAGTCCCAAAAATAATATAAAAAGGTATATTAAAGCCCATTAAACATCCTAAACAGATAATATAATAGCATGGAACAATCAAAAATTATAGATACGTTGGAGACGTATCATGGGTGGCCCCCTCTGGTACTTTCTTCGCCCAATATTTTTTATATATTCTAAAACTGACTTCCGTGGAGTTTCAGGACTTTTGGAGTTGTGCAGAATAGTTCTACAATATTTGCTCCTTGTCCAGCCCAGAATTCTAGCTGCCGGCATTCTCCCTCTTCGTGTAAACCTTGTAAAATAAGAGAGAATAGGAATAAGTATTGTGACATAATGTGTAATAACAGCCCATAATGCAATAAATATCAATATGAAAGCATGATGCAAAATGGACGTATCAGGCGTCCCTCGGGCTGTATTATCCTCAGGCCGCTCGGGTCCGTCCCAATGGCATGTATCGTTCTTGCATCTATCTGAGCTAACCTACTTCATTTCTTGAGTAATTTCATGATTATCACCTACTTCCCTGTTGCCCTTCGCGGCCACCCACGTTGCTGACCGACCCCTTGCTCATCCCACAACTGGGGCTACACATACTGGCACGACGCTTGTGCTTGGGTCCGTCCCTACAATGCTGACAAACCTGAGCGGTCGAGCTCTGGCTCGCGGCACGCCCCACGCATGTCACCTCACCAGGCCCTTAGTGCCTTCGTCTCCTTGCGGAACAACCAACGGCGGATAGCAAGCACGGTCGCAATCTGTGTTCCTCCCTCGCGCTAACCTGCAGGAACTTCTGGAGGCGGGCGATGGATGGCGCCATAGGCTCCCTCCTTTTTTCATGCAATCCACTTGCGCGTTAAAGGGGGGTTCCTGAGCATCGCGTCTCAGGAGCTCCTACTAAATCTCCAGCCCTCACCCCTGGCCTTGACCACGGCAACGCGACCTGGCATACCAGCGGCGGCTGAGCTCGCTCGAGGGTCGGGACCCGAGGACGCAGAGCACCTAGGAGAGCATGAAAAATGGAAGGAGGCCATCGCGAGCCTAACCCAATTGTCTGGAAGCCGCTGATGCACGAATATGAAGCTGCACAAGGGATAGAATCTTGACCGCTAAGATAAGTCTCGCACTCGAGTCAGCCTAGTGCTGCGACACAGGATTCCCATCTCTTGCAGCCTTGCTATGGTGACGCCGCCTTCCTTTCCTACCTTTAGGTAGTTGCTTGCATGCTAAAGGGGACTGTCGGTGTCAAAACCGGCGGATCTCGGGTAGGGGGTCCCGAACTGTGCGCCTAGGCGGATGGTAACAGGAGACAAGGGACACGATGTTTTTACCCAGGTTCGGGCCCTCTCGATGGAGGTAATACCCTACTCCTGCTTGATTAATATTGATGATATGGGTAGTACAAGAGTAGATCTACCACGAGATCAAGGAGGCTAAACCCTAGAAGCTAGCCTATGGTATGATTGTTGTTAGTCCTCGGACTAAAACCCTCCGGTTTATATAGACACCGGATAGGTTAGGGTTACCAGTCGGTTACAATGGTAGGAGATCTACATATCCGTATCGCCAAGCTTGCCTTCCACGCCAAGGAAAGTCCCATCCGGACACGGGACGAAGTCTTCAATCTTGTATCTTCATAGTCTTAGAGTCCGGCCGTGATGATAGTTCGGCTATCCGGACACCCCCTAGTCCAGGACTCCCTCAGTAGCCCCTGAACCAGGCTTCAATGACGATGAGTCCGGCGTGCATATTGTCTTCGGTATTGCAAGGCGGGTTCCTCCTCCGAATACTTCATAGAAGGCTTTGAACACCAGGATAGTGTCCGGCTCTGCAAAACAAGTTCCACATACCACTGTAGAGAGAATAACTTTTGCACAGATCTGCTGATGTATTCCGCGGCGTGACATCATACCACGGCCAGGCCTTTATATGAATCGTTTTTTACTGTTCCACCTCAGCGCGTTTAGTGAGGCGGTTTCCCTGGCACGTCTTATCAAAGCATAGATCGTGCCCCCTTATTCCGGGATTCCCATCAATACGGACGTGGGTAACCCAACCGTGCCCGTTGGCACGCCTCCTCTATCAAAGGCGAGTCCTAATCGACCACGGGGTAGGCTCTTGGTATTCAACCTCTTTATAATGAGACCAAGGCCCTCTTCTTTTTACACCCTCCATCGAGTTCGCCTCGCCCGAGTTCCAACACCCAAAGCTTCAGATTCAGGCTTCGGACCTTGACGATGTCCGGTTCCGACCAACACGGCCGATGGATGTCTTCCTCCGTCACGAAAGAAGATGTGCTAAAGCTGCGAGGCGCCAGGTATCTAACGGCGAGATCTCGCATAGGCTTCTGCTCGGGGCAGGTCATTCCCACTCCGAGCCCGCGCGAGCGTGGTGTTCGTGTCCCACTTCCTTGGGTTTAGGCTTCCGACGGATCCCTTTGTGAGGGGGCTCATGTTTTATTATGGGCTTGATTTCCATGACTTGAATCCGAGTCCATCCTCCATATCTCGTCATTCATTGTTGTATGTGAGGCCTTCCTCCATATTACCCTCACTTGGATTGTGGCTCAAGACCTTCAAGGTGGAGCCAAAGGTGATCGAGGGCAACAAGCGAGTCTGGGAGGGGCGGTCATAAGCAAGTGTGCTGATGCTCCGTGGCCGAGGCTCTTTTCAAGGGAGCTTGGTTTGTGGCAGGGAGTGGTTTTTGTCGGCTTCGGGAGCAGGGGTCCCAGACTTGCCTGCGGCCTGCGGCGTGGCTCAAGGAGGCCCAGGACAGCCCATCTTCATCAGCATAAGCTCAAGACCCTCGCGAGGGGCCAAGCCTCATGAGGCGGACAACCAGGAGCTTCCTCGAGCACGGCCTCGTCAGGCTGGCTCACGAGGAGGCGGAGAGTTCAAGGCAGGTACCTCGCGAGGTGCCGTGGCATAGCCATGACGACCAAGGCGCCAGCCAGCAGCGTCCTCCTTTCCTCTTTGGTGCAAAGGGAGCAAGCGCAGCGAGAGCATCAAGCAAAGGCATCTGCTTGGTGCAACAAGACCAAGACCAGCCCCAACGGCTGGAAGGAGTCATCGTGGAGCCCAAGCGGCGTCATCACGAGCCTTTGGCGGCGAGGATCAACTTTAGTCGAGATAAGTGTACCCGTTGTTCCCCTTCAAAATGGCCAATTGTTGGCGCCCTTCCCGCTCAATATTTGGGAAGAGGCCGAGGGCCTTCGTCTATATAAGTAGAGCCAGCCACCATAGTAGAGGGGGACGATCGGATAGAAAGGATCCGGCATTGGGAATCCAGAGGGAGAGATAGAGGCCCGATCCTCAAGCTAGAGCGACGGGACACCACTTAGCAGTTCATCACACCCACCAAGAACAGACCCTTGCGAGGCTGTTCTTCTCTGTACTGTTCTTCATCAGCCCAAGAGGCAATCCACCACACCACAAACTAGAGTTGGGTATTACACCTAGCGGTGGCGAACTAGTATAAATCTTGCGTCTCTTGTGCTGTTCTTGCTAGTAGTTTAGGTCCCTGCGATTGGCGAGGTACGAGATGGTGGAGGTTGGATCTCCGCGCACCCCTGAGTTGAACCTTAAGGGTCTGCGGAACCGAAATCGACATTTGGCGCGCCCGGTAGGTGCGCGGAATCTGCCTTTTGTCGCCTCGTTCTTCCCGACCACCGCAACCATGTCGGCGACTTCGCCGGGCCAGCGCCCGCCGAGCCGCCCTCGCCTCCCATGTCACCCAGACGGCTCCCGTCAGCGGGCGTCCTCGTCGTTCCCCGTCGCCTGCCGTCAACGCCGCCACCGGCCCGGCGGGGAACAAGCAACAAGCGTCGTCCTACCACCCGTCCATGAGGCGGGACGGCCGCACCGCCACGCCTTCGCTCACCCCCGCTGGTTCTTCGTCGCGCGCGCCCAGCGCGCCATGGAGGCCCGAGCTTCGCTCATCGCGCCAACGAGCTCCTCACTTCCGCCCGTCGATGGCGTCTCGAAGAATGGCTCGACCGCGTCGCCGAAGCTCGTCGCGCTGCGGGATCGACGACAGCGCCGTCTGTCTCGCTGCACCGTGCCCGCCCAGCTGGCGATGAAACTCGAGGTGCCTCAGCCGCCCCCCTCCTCAAGACGGCGCCCAGCCCCAAAGCGCGTGGCCTGGCGAAACCCGTTCCGCCCGAGCGCCAGTAGCGGCAAGAGCAGAGCTGCCAAGTTCCTCGCCAAGAAGCTGCCCGGCGCTCCCGCTCAAAGACGTCAAGACCTGCGCTGCCCCAGCCCGGCGCGGGAGGCCTGCAAGACCAAGCTCTCTGCCGTCCGAGGCCCCAGCGCCACGGTGGGCTGCCACGCCTTCACCACCGAGCTGCGCAGCGTCGCGTGGCCCGCCAAGTTCAAGCCAGACCTGCCTCCACGCTTCTGACGGCACGGCCTGACCCTCGGAGTTCCTCCAGCTCTGAGCTGGGCATCGAGGCTGCCAGCGGGGATGAAAAGGTCATGGCGAACTGGTTTCCCATGGCGCTCAGGGCCGGAGCCCGCACTGGCTCTGAATCGGCCCGAGCACGATCTCTTCTGGGCGAGATGTGCACCCGCTTCATCACCAACTTCCAAGGTACTCGCGACCGGCCACCGCCGTGGCGACATCGCGCCGGATCAAGCAGCAGCCAGGGGAAACCCTGCAAAAGTACATCCAGCGCTTCAACAACACGCGCCTCAAGATCCCGAGGGTAACGGAGGAGGCCATCATCTCTGCCTTCTTCGGCGGCGTCGCGGCGTCAAGATGAAGGAGGAGGCTGGCGATGCATGAAGATCCGTGCACCTCCTCGAGCTGTTCAACTTGGCGACCAAGTGCGCCAGGGCTGAGGAAGGCGCCTCTCCCTCCTCGAGCTGCCGCGCGGATCCCAAGAGAAGAAGTCCAAAGGCGAAGGGCGTGAAAAGCAAGGGGCTGCCGTGCTCGCGGCGAACCGACACCAAGCGGGCGAGATCAGCTGAGTCCTCTAAGGGCAGCCGGCATCTGCGTGTACCACGACCTCCACACCCACAACACCAATGAATGTCAAGAGCTCCGGGCCGTCGCTGAAGGAAGGGTCGGCAGCGCCCGAGCGCAGCGACCGGGGCTACGGCCGAGGAGGAGGAAGGAATGCAGGACGCTGGGAAGACCGCGGCCCGCGCCAAGGGTGGCGCGACAAACCTCGCGAGGACCGTTGGCAAGACCCACCTCGCGAGGGGGCTGGAGGGATTAGTCTCGTGAGGATCGTCCGCAAGGGAACGCAGGCCTCCCTCCGCTGCCGCCGCCACCAAGGAGAGTCGAAGACCGTCATCAGGCCGAGGGGGCTGGGGGCTTCCAGGAAGCGCGTGCGATCGCCAGCATCCTGGGCAGAGCTCAAGCCCTAGCCTCTCACCGCATCTTCAAGCAGTTTGCCCGTGAAGTGAATGCAGTCCTCCCCAAGCTCGAGTCCACACGCCCTCTCAGGTGGTCGGCGTGCGCCATCACGTTCAAATTTCGGCGGATCAGCTCAAGTCGCGGCCACGGCCGAGTCCTCCCGATGCTTTGCTCCCGATCATCAACAACGTGCTGGTCACCAAGACCCTCATCGGCGGTGGGCGGGCTCAGCGTCTGTCCGTGGAGACATTCAACAATCTTCAAGTGCCCTACGATCGACTTCACCAACCAAGCCTTTCTCCGGAGTCACCGACGGCTCCATGGTCCCGATCGGGCAGGTCCGCCTTCCTGTCACTTTCGGGGCCCGCGACAACTACCACACCGAGCTCATCGACTTCGACGTCGCCCACATTCGCCTGTCGTACAACGCCATCCTCGGGTACCTAGCGTTGGCCAAATTCATGGCCGTAACCCACCATGTCTACAACATCCTCAAGATGCCAGGAAGCGGCGGAGTCATCATGGTGCCACAGTGAAGAGAGATGCGATGTACTCCACGGAGCGAGCTTTTGAGCCGCATCACTGGAAGACCGGATGTCGGGACCCGATCCTAAGTCACACCGATCTAGCATGTAACACATCATATCACTTTGCGGCCTCACGCCGGTATTCCCACGGTGTCGCCTTACCATGGCGGGACCGTTTATGCCTTTTGGCTCACGTATATGATAGTGTCGCTAGCATCCATATGAAGAACCGGGCCGACATGACTAGTCGTGAACCCAAAGTGGCACTAACCTATGGGGACAGGCGTACATGAATCAACATCGAGCATGTCGGTCGACAGCGTCGAATCCGGCTGTAGCACTGGCTAACAGGACTCCGGGAACCCGGGCTGTAGCAGCTAAGCAGGACTCGGATGTCACCGCGTGACATTTCCCCAAAGGGACAGACACACGAGCGAAGTGAACCACATGCCGGCCGATCAAGTGTTCCGAGCGGTAGTCTTTGGGCTAGCGGGACTCCGATAAACCGGGCTGTAGCGGACTACCATGGCTCGGTGGAAGCACTAGACTACATTTCCCCATAAGAGGCTACCAAGGATAGACAACTAGGTTGTCGGATCCCACACATAGCAATACACGTTACACGTCGCATAACATGCAAGTATGTGTTGTACAACATGGCATCACAACATAGCAAACTCATATAGATAAAGGCCGGAAGAGCCACATAGCATTAAATACAAACAGGGTCACATGACCCATCATTGAAACATACAAGCAACAAGCGGAAGCATTACATGTCCGAATACGAGACAACTACAAAAGAAAAAGGCTGAGAAGCCTGACTATCTACAAGACCCTCCCAAGGGTACAAGATCGTAGCTGATGTAACAAGCTACTCGTCAAAGTCCAAGCGGAACTACTAGTAAGACCGAAGTCTCCGCTGCAAAACATAAATAAAGCAACGTGAGTACAAAGGTACTCAGCAAGACTTACATCAGATCCTATTATACATGCATTAGTATCAACAAGGTAATGTGGAGTTTAGTTGCAGCAAGCCAGCTTTGACTCTGTGGCTATCTGTTCTCGACTACGAGAACTTCCTTGAGGTGATATGGCGCTGCAGAGTCCACTAGTCACCACACAATACACTACTATGGATTCATGCCCGTCTCCATCGAGAAGGCCATCCATAGCACTCACACTGTCTTGAGCATTTTAGAGTATCCACTTCAAGTTGTCTATGTACCACGTAAGCATCCAAGAAGTCCATAACCGAGGACACGGCTATTGAATAGATCATGATAACCTGCGGGGTGTACTTCTTCACACGCGCTCTCACAACTTATCACCATGTACCGTCATGTACCTCGGCAACCTTCAAGCGGAAGCTTTGGCGAGGTGTCGGCCACGACGACTAACCACACAAGACTCTAGTCGGGTTTATCGCCTATTCGGGTTCCATCCGCAAGGAGATCCGGCGGGTGTCGCTCATGGCCCCAAGCGATGTGAGCAGGGTTCCCAAGCCCACCATCCGGCTGCCACTTGGTACACCGTACCACATGCCTAGTATGTCCCAAGCCCACCTGCAGGGTGCCACTCGATAGAAAAATAGCACTACCTACAAACACGAGAAACTAGTTGCGACTCACGGGCAGAGATCAAGTTGGTTAATAAGTCGAGAGAGCTTGGGCGCCGGAGCCCAATGTGTGGTAGTATCGAGTCATTGGACGACATACATAGAACTTCAAGGCTTAGGGCGGTTCGGTGAGACAACCCACCATGTACTCCTACATGGCCTCTCACCGCTACCTTTACCAAATCGTGTTCACACACTTCACTCTCGGCATCGAACATATCGTAGCGCTCCAATTCATTCCCAATGAATCAGACCCGACACAACTCTAAGCAATAGCAGGCATAGCATGGTAGGAACACAACATGGCTCAATCAACTCCTACACATGCTAGTGGGTTTCAACTATTCTTGTGGCAATGACAGTCATGCGGAGGAATGGGTTCAACTACCGCAGCACAAAGTAGCAGATGAATCGTTGTTGTCCTAATGCAATAGCGAGAGCAGGAGAGAGAGTAGGATTGTATCGAAATGAACAAGGGGTTTGCTTACGGTAAATCAACAAGGAGGCCTTGCTTCACGAGCAGTACTCTCGAGCACTCTCCGAGCTGGACCTATCAAGAAGGAACAGTGCCAACAATCAATACACAAGCATATGCAACAATATGATGCATGAACATGGCATGTAGATGTGATGCTGTTGAGCTAATGCAGCTAGAGTTCATTTGGTTGAAGTCCATTTGAACCAAAAATTCAAATGCAACTTCAAGTTAAGCTCTTATATATGCCATTATAGTGTTTCACTTATTCAGCAGGTATAACTTGGTTTTTCATGCATGAAACTGGTACAAATGGATAGATTGCATTTTTCTGATAATTTTTCATATATAATTTATTTCAATCTGAGCTACGGTTGAATTTCTATGATTTTTTGAAGTTTTGCTAATTTTCTGGAATTCCTAACTAAATTAAATCCAAAAAAAATAATTGCGTCAGCACTGCGCCATGCTTGCGTCAGCAGGTCAAAGGCGCTGACCAAGTCAAACCTGACGTGTGGGGTCCACACGTCAGTGACAAGGGTTAGACAGAGGGTTATTTGCTTAATTAAAAGGATTAGGGGCCTTGGGGCCTTGGTCGATGTCGATGGTTAGTAAAATGGTGATTAGCCTTAAGCTAATCACTGACTGTCGAGCCCGCATGTCAGGCCGGCTAGGGTCGTCGGCGGCGACCTCTGGACGCGGCGGCGTCCGTGATTCAGGCCACAGGGGCGGCAGCTGGGAACACCGGGGCGTAGCCCGTGCTCCCGCGCATCTGGTGGGGCAAGTAGGAGGAGGAGGGGCGGCCGGAGCTCGCGGAGCAGAGCTTCGGCGGCGGCGGAGTTCGGCCGGCGGGATCGGGCTGCGGGCACAGGAGGCCACCGAGGGGCTGCGGCACCCTCGTGGCACCGGGGAGCACGATGGGGTGCTCGGTTTAGGCGGGCGGGCGAGGCGGCAGCAGCGACATGGGCGGCGGCGGCGCTTCGGCCATGGCGGGGGAACGATGCTACGGCGCGCGGCGACTAAGCGGAGAGAAACGGTGGCGGAGCTCACCGCGGACTCGGCAGGCTTGATGGCGAGCTCGAGGGCGCCGGAGGCGGCGAAGCGGCGAAGGCGATCTCCGGTGACGGAGATGAAGACGGCGGCGATGGCGACTAGCTGCGGCGGCAGTGGTGTTCGGACGTCCGCGAGAAAGAGCGAGGGAGAGGAGGAGGCGAGGGAGAGAGCGAGCGGTGTGGGGCGGCGTGGCCTCGCGGAGGCATCGAGCGTCGAGGGAGAGGGGCAGGCAGGCAGGAGGCGTGGCGGCATGGCGGTGCGCGTGCGTCGGCCACACGCCCTGTCCTCCTGGCGAGAGGTCAGGGACGACTGGCGTTGGCCAGCTGGCTGGGCTGGCCTGCCGGGCCGCTGGCTGCCAGTGGGAGGCCCAGTAAGTATCTTTTTTATTTCTGTTTTCTTTTCTATTTTTCGACATTTGTTACGATATAGTAATAATACTAAATCAATTTATTTACTTATGCCAATTTTTGTAGGGGCTAGTGGTATTATTCCAAAGCTCCTCAACTACTAGCATAATTTTGGACATATAACATATATATAACATATATATATGTATATATATATATATATATATATATATATATATATATATATATATATATATATATATATATATATATATATATATATATATATATATATATATATATATATATATATATCCAATGCAAATAATTATGCATTAATTCCAAATGCCCGAAATAAATACTAATGAGCTCCCAAAAATATTGGTTTGATTTTTATCTCTGTCCAATATTTTCAGAGGGCAACATGAGCATTTTCTTGGACCTTTTTGGAGCAATTTTTACTTTGGTCATTTCCAGAAATGATTCTGAGGGTTTCGCAAATCCTCATTTCAAAATTAAATGGAATTTAAACATGATGCACAAATGACTAGCTAGCCTAGGTCATACCAGAACTAGGGATGTGACACTAGACCACAGCAGCAGGAGGCCTCCCGAGGCCGCACCCAAGAAGAAGAAGACATCGACCAGCCCGGCTCTTCAAGAGACAGGCCCCTCATGGCCCGCACCGGGCCAGGGGGAGCCTCCTTCCATCGCATAGGAAAGCGCGCCCGACGCCCTCCTCAGGCAGGGCTCGGGGGCTCTCCCATGGAGGGCCGCCGACCTCGCCAAGGTCTCGAGGGAGGCGCTTGGGCACCACGATGGGCGTGTTTGAAGCATGTTTCCATAGCGGGAGCAAGACCAGGAGGACAGAACCCTCAAGAGTTCATCAGCAAGGCCATTCAGGAGCTCAGAGTCAAGGGTCATGAGGGCAGCCGCCACCTCCTGTGTGGCCCCCCATCCAGGCGGCGATGGTGGGCTGGGCGTCTGCATCGACATACCAGGGCTCAACCGAGCCGCATCTCAAGCGCTTCGGCCCTCGCGAGTGGGGCGTTGCGAGGTCCGCCCACACTACGTCGCATGCCTTATGGCCTGCCAAACGCGGCTGCTGCGTGCCAGCGTCTCATGAGGACCATCTGGAGGCTCAAGAGGTCGAACGCGCGCAGCCTGGCGGAGATGGAGATGGCCCATGAGGAGCCGCCGGCGCCTCCGAGCCTCCCGAGGCCCGGGCACTGGGGGCTCGTGAGATCGGCTCCGCAGCCCACCGAGTCTGCTACATCAACAACCCTTCATCCCCAACATCACCAGGTGACCTCTTTAAGTTTTATTTCCGGCTGGGAGCGCCTTCAGGGCCGCATTATTCCCAGGCCGCGTGGCTCCGTCCCTGCGGCATGTATCCCTTTTATTTCATGTCTTTAGCTTATCCTGTTGGGGGCACCCCTCGGGCTGCATCATCCCCAAACCGCTCGGGCCAGTCCCAGCGGCATATATCCTTCATGTGTTTTCCTTAGGATTATGCTCTCGTTCCACCATGCTTGTTATCTGGTGCCTTCTCTTGGGTGGCGAAATCTTGCACGTTAAAGGGGGGGTGCCTGAGCATCGCGACTCAGGGCTCCTACTGGCTCTCCGGTGCTCACCCTCTGGTCTTGTCCATGGCATCGCGACCTGGCTTGCCGGCGACGGTGAGACAAGCCGAGCCGGACAGGGCGTGAGAGTTCCGTCATCAATCCAGCTGCGCATTAAATGGGGGTGCACGAGCATCACGACTCGGGGCTCCTATTGGCTCTCCGGCCCTCACCCTCTGGTCTTGTCCATGGCATCGCGACACGGCTTGCCGGCGACGGTGAGACCAGCCGAGAGCCGGACCGAGGGCGTGGAGTTGCTGCGTCGACCCGGCTTAGCGCGTTAAAGGGGGTGCACGAGCATCGCGACTCGGGGCTCCTACCGGCTCTCGGCCCTCACCCTATGGTCTTGTCCATGGCATCGTGACTGGCTTGCCACGGCGGCTGAGACCAGCCGAGCGGGACCGGGGCGTGGGGTTGCGTCATCTAACCTAGCTTGCGCGTTAAAGGGGGTGCACGAGCATCGCGACTCGGGGCTCCTACGGCTCTCCGACCCTCATCCTCTGGTCTAGTCCACGGCATCGCGACCTGGCTTGCCGGCGGCGGCTGAGACCAGCCGAGCGGGATCGAAGGCGTGAAACACCGCATCTGGCCAAATTTGCAGGAACACACTCGAAGATAAGGCCCGAGCCAGCGAAACCCGCCTTGAGTAGGGCCTCGTGAGTCCCGCTGGCTCACGGGTGCCCAGATACACCTCGTCCAGCCCTACCGTGCCAGCCACATGTCGAGGGTGGGGCTGTATCGCCTCGGGGCTCCTCCCGAGGGGAGCCCCTCCCACGCTCGATGGAAGCACCATGCTCCTTGTTGGCTGGCGACACTTTGCCGAGGAACGGCTATGCCCGTCGCATGCGGAGCGCTATGCTCGTGCTGGTGATAAACAAGCGAGGTGGCCTCGGGTCGCATCAACCTCGGGGAGCCCAGAGCTCGATGTGCGGCCTCGTCGCCGCGCCTCTCCTCGCGGCGCCCGCGGCGAGGCTGGGCACGGGGATGCGCTGGGTCACGCCCAGACGCCGCCACCCAGCCAGGCCCCTCGGGCCTGGTTCATCGCCGTCACACTCCCGGCGGAGCCAAAATGCGCATGCCGTTTGGCGTCAAGGGGACTCCACGAGCATCGTGACTCGGGAGCCTAACTGTCACGTAGCCCCTCACCCCTTAGTTCCGAAAGGCTAACGGCGGTTGAGGTATGCAGGGGCGGGCTCTGCGAGCGTAGAACGGTGGGTCCGCCCGCGTCTCACCTCCCTACTTGCTGTCCGCCAAGGGGGACTCCTGAGCATCGTGACTCGGGAGCCTAACTTCACGTAGCCCCTCACTCCTTGGTCCGTCCTGGTTTCGGTCGGGGCTAGCGGCGACTGAGGTATCTTGCGAGGCGGGCTCTGCCGGCGTAGAACATAAGCAAGTAGGAAGCACAAATTTCAAGGAATTCAAAAGCAAATATTACAGTCCACACTGTTATCGCAATACCGAACGCAAGTCTAAACGCCTCCCGAGGCATGATACGTGCAGGAATTAAAAGCAAGGCAGAGCCTGGCGGAGTCACTTGTCGGCGGTGGAGCAGCGCGGAGTGGGCTCGCCTCGTGAAGTAGAAGGGCCGGCAGCGCCTCGCTTCGGCTTGGTGCTGAA
The DNA here is from genome assembly GCA_021605205.1 of Aegilops longissima. Taxonomy (NCBI): domain Eukaryota; kingdom Viridiplantae; phylum Streptophyta; class Magnoliopsida; order Poales; family Poaceae; genus Aegilops; species Aegilops longissima. The sequence goes on along the minus strand of CM038680.1, from coordinate 190,547,092 downwards.
GGCCCGGAACTTCCCCAACAGAGCCTCTGCGCGACCCATCACAGCCTCAGCAGTGGCAGCTGCATGCTCGCCGCTTGCCGGCTCCAGCAGGTTGTCCATGTCGACGCTGGGATCGCGAAGATAGATGTGGGTGAGGATCCACGTCAATGCCGCAGAAGAAAAGACACGCGCCTCGGCCTCAGCCGTGGGGCCAAGACCAAGGGAGACATCTTCAAGAGCGCGAATCAGGAAGGGAAGCAGCTTGGCGGGGCCATCCTCTGCGCCGACCAGTGGGCTCTCCAAGCCGCTATCATAAAGCTCCCTCAGCAAGGCGCGAGCCTTCACCTCCATATCCATGAAGGCCACGCGATCTTCGGCAAGAACCTGCGCCTTGGCATCCAGCTCGACCTTCCTCACCTCCAGTTCCTGCTCCAGCGCGTCAAGGCGGTCACGACGCTTCTTCAGCTTGGCCTCTCGGTCCTTGGCGGCCGCCTCGCGAGCCTTCATGCTTTCCTCCTGGTCCTGGCGGAGGCGGGCCTCCTCGGCGAGCTGGTTCTGCAGGCCCCTTAGCTCGCTCTCCAGCGTCTCACAACGACCTTGGATGCTGGCTGCCTCCCCCAGGGCAGCATCGCGGGCTACCTTCGCCTCGCGAACAGCCTGCTTCTCCTCATCACAAGCCGTCGAGGCCTGGACCAGCGCCGCCCGAATCGAAGCGTCGGCGCGAATCCAGCCAGAGGCCAGCTCAGCGCCCGGCCTGGCGAGGTCGGTGCCGAAGATCCTGCCGCAGCCGGTCCAGTTCAGTGGCAGCGCGATCCAGGACCGTGGGAGGAGTCGGAGAGACAGCATTTGGTGGAGTAGGAGGAGATGGCGGCGGCGTAACCACTGCGCCCTGAGGCGGAACCAGCGGCACCACGACAACAGTGGAGGCAGCGCCAAGCAAGGGCACCTCGGAGGTCGCCTGGACCAAGGGGCTGAGCTTCGCCCAGCCAGGCTCAGCTAGGCCTCGCGAGACACCCGGGCAGGAGAGGCACAGGCGTCGGGATCATCTTCTTTTTGAGCGAGCGCCGCCCGCGGATGGGGCCTCAGGAGCCCCCTTTAGCTTCTTCGCCGCGGGCGCCAGCCTGGCCAAAGAACATGGACATCAGACCTCGTCGACAGAGCAATAATCAAGAGGGGAAGCAGGCACTTACAGGTCGTCGCCGGTGGACTCGAGCAGCCTCGGCCATACTTGAAGCTGAGAGCCGGCTGCGGGATCAGCTTCAAGGGACCAGGAGCAGGAGGCAGCGTCTGCGGACCGCCCGGGGCAGGCGGACCCACGAGGACCAGCCCAGTCCGGTCCTTCTTCGGGATCGGGGGCAGGCTTCTGCCTCCCGCTCACCCTCATCCTCGTCGTCGTCACTCTCGGGGAGGCGGAGAACGCGGGGCCTGCGCCGCAGGGAAGGAGCCCTTGACTCCGCCCAGATCAACCCCTCTCTGGCTCCCTTCCTCCACCTCTTGGCCGAGTCGGAAGAGGACACGTCCACCAGGTCCTCCGGAGCCTCCGCGGGCACGAGCCCGTCCCCATTGAAGGCGGGCATGGACCCCACAACCTGCTCCCAATCCTCGCGAAGAAACAGGGGCGCGGGGGCGCCCTCCGGTCTCGCCACATCGCCCCCAACCAAGGACTGGAGGACCGTCGCCAGATCCTCGCCGGCCAGGGCCACGGGGCTCGGGTGAGGCCTCCACATCGGAAGCGGGTTGTAACGCCCCGGATTCGATGCGCCAGGTGTCCGCCAGTTATTCGCCGTCATTGCCATGTCATTTTCTTGCGTGTTGCACTTTTCCATGTCATCATCTGCATTTCATATCATGTCGTCATGTGCATCGCATTTGCATACTTGTTCGTCTCATGCATCCGAGCATTTTCCCCGTTGTCCGTTTTGCAATCCGGCACTCCTATGTCTCCCGGCGCCCTCTTTTACCTCTTTTCGTGAGCGGGTGTTAAACGTTCTTGGAATGGACTGAGGTTTGTCAAGCGGCCTTGGTATAGCACCGTTAGACCGCCTGTCAAGTTTCGTGCCATTTGGAGGTCATTTGGAACTCCAACGGTTAACCGGGTAACCGCAAAGCCCTCTTTTGTTTGCAGCCCAACACCCCTTCCAAAGTGGCCCAAAACCCAGCAAACTCCCCTCCATGCTCTCGGTCGTTCGATCACGATCGCGTGGCCGAAAACCGCACCTCATTTGGAGCTTCCTAGCTCCCTCTACCTATAAAACTAGACCTTCCCCGAAATTTTCGGGTCATTCTACCCTAACCCTAGCCTTCTTCTTCCTCGGCGCACCGGACGCGTCCGTGCCGCGCCGGACACGTCCGCCGCCGCCATCCCGCCCAATCCCACGCTGCCACGTCACCCCCACCGCCGCCTCCACAGCGCGCCGCCGCCAGCCTGCAGGCCCATCCGCAGCCCGCCCGAGCCCATCTGGGGCCCGGGTCAGCCAGCGCCGCCTCCGCCTCGCCTCCGTGCTCGACCCGCCGCGGCTCCCTCGCCGCCCGGCGCCAGCGACCTCCGCCGCCAGCGCCAAGCACCCCGCCCGGCGACATGCGCCTCCCTGCCTCGCCGCCCTCCGCCGCCTCGCCTCGCGCCGCCGCCCTTCCCTCGCCGTGCCGTCGCGTCCCTCGCCCGGCGGCGCCGGCCGAGGCTGCGCCCGCCCGCCTCTGCCCGACCGCCGCTGCCTCCATCGCGCGCCGCGCGATCCGGCGGATCCGGCGGGGCCCCCCTCCGCTGGCCGTCCCCGGCCTCCCCCGGTCATCTCCCTCGTCGCCGTTGACCGGATCCGCCACGCGCGCCCGTCCACGGCCCCTTTTCCGGCGACCTCACTCCGGCGAGCCTCGGTACCCGTGCCAGTTGACTTTCTCCCGGGGTGAGAAATCCTCTAAGTCCCTGTTATTTTGCATAATCATGCCATGTTCATCATGTTGTATCTCTGCATCCGTAGCTCCGTTTCGTGCGTGTAATATGTCAAATTGTTCGTCTCGACGAGTACATCATTTCGTCTCATTGCACTATGTTCATTTGAGCTCATGTTGATGCCCTAATCATCGTTGCAAGAGGGCTATGTGATGTTAGTTTCAGATTCTTATGAGAACATGCACTTTTGTCATTTTTGCCATGATTGATGTGTGCAACCTATGAACTTAAGTCCTACATGTGTTTTGTAATATGTCATGCCATCTTTACAGGGGTGTATGCCATGTATTTTTGTGATCTCTGTGGTGACTAGCACAAGCATGCAAACTAGGCTTCATGATGTTGATGATTTCAGCCCCTGTTTTGCTGATATTTTTATGCCATGTAAACTTGATGCTACCGAGGGATCCATGCTTATTTTGAGATACTTCAGTAAGAATGTTTTGAACATATGGTTATGCTCTATCCATCCATGCCCTTGTTTGCAATTATGGAGTGCCATAGCTTGAGTCAATCGAGCTCTACTTTTGCTATAAAATGTTTCCTGGCAGGTTGTTTACATGTTATTCCATGCCTTTATTTGCCATGATAAGTTCCTGTAGCATGTTGTTTGATAGCTCTAAACATGTTAACCTGATGTTATTTCTGCCATGTCCTATAAATTCTGCTAAGTCTGTGAACCTGGTATTATTTGCAATCTTGCCATGTCATTTTGAGCACGTTCTAGTGATTTCTGGAGATAGCTCAGTGTTCATGTTTTGTCATGCTTTACCTGTACATCGTGACCGTGCCTTTTGTTCTCATGTTAAGATTCTGTAGCTTGTTGTTTTGGTGCTTGCAATATGCCTAGTTGCTGTTTTGGACAGATTGTTGTCATGACTTGTATTGTGTGTATGTGTTGCACCGTTGCTCCGTTTTGAGTGTGCTCTATATGAAACTTGATTGATTTTGCATGTAGCTTCATATTATCATGTTGCGTTCATGTTTTGAGGTGTTTGCTTGATGTTTGGGTGCATTCTGCATCAATGCCATGTTTAACTTGTTTTGCTCATATCTTCTAGGCCGTAGCTCCGAATCTAATGAACTTTATATGTAACTTGACTAGAATTTCGTGTAGATCATCTTGGTGCATTTTAAATTGCTGGTTAACCACTTGAACATAAAGTTATTCAGATCTGGACCAATTTCGAAATTTGCATATGAGGACTTACCGGAATTGTTATATGTTGTTCCCGGCCTCATTTAAACTTGCTTTGATGTGTTGTTCTTGTTTGCATCATCTCTTGCCATGAGTAGCTTCATGTAGCTTGTCATGCATCATGCTTGATTGTGCATCATGTCTTGTATATGTGTGGTGTGTTTACTATGTTGTGTGCTTCTTCTTGTTAGTTCCTGTTTCGTTGCGTTTGTGAGGATTCGTTCGTCTACGCTTGGTTCATATTCATGGCTTCATCTTGTTCATGGACTCGTTCTTCTTCCTAGCGGGATTTCAGGCAAGATGACCGTCACCTTGGATCTCATTACTATCATTGCTATGCTAGTTGCTTCGTTCTATCACTATGCTGCGCTACCTATTACCTGTTTATCAAGCCATCCCAAATTGCCATGTCAGCCTCTAACCTTTGACACCTTTCCTATGCAAACCGTTGTTTGGCTATGTTACCGCTTTGCTCAGCCCCTCTTATAGCGTTGTTAGTTGCAGGTGAAGATGAAGTTTGTTCCTTGTTGGAACATGGAGATGTTGTTCCTTGTTGGAACATGTTTACTTGTTGGGATATCACAATATATCTTATATTATTAATGCATCTATATACTTGGTAAAGGGTAGAAGGCTCGGCCTTATGCCTGGTGTTTTGTTCCACTCTTGCCGCCCTAGTTTCTGTCATATCGGTATTATGTTCCCGGATTATCGTCCCTAACGCGGTCGGGTGATTTATGGGACCCCTTGACAGTTCGCTTTGAATAAGACTCCTCCAAAAAGGCCCAACCTTGGTTTTACCATTTGCCTCACCACCACCTACTTTCCCTTGGGAGTAATTAACCCAAGGGTCATCTTTATTAGCCCCGGGCCAATGCTTGTCTAAGTGTTGGCCCGAACCGAAGCCCTCTGGGCCACCATGAGAAACTCGAGGCCTGGTTTCTGGCGTAGCCTGTCTCATCCAGTGTTGCCACGAGAACGAGATATGTGCAGCTCCTATCGGGATTGTCGGCGCATCGGGCGGTCTTGCTGGTCTTGTTTTATTGCTGTCGAAATGTCTTGTAGCAGGATTCGAGACTGATCGGGTCTTCCGGGAGAAGGAATATCCTTCGTTGACGCGAGAGCTTATCATGGGCTAAGTTGGGACACCCCGCAGGGTATAAACTTTCGAGAGCCGTGCCCGCGGTTATGTGGCAGATGGGAATTTGTTAATATCCGGTTGTAGTAAACTCGAAGCAAACTCTTCTAAAATAAACCAACCGTAAAGCGTAACCGTGAGTGTCTCTTTTGGGGTTGATCGAGAGGAGAACACGGTTTTACGGGTTATGTTTGGCGTAAGTAGGAGTTCGGGATCACTTCTTGATCATTACTAGATGACGACCGTTCCTTTGTTTCTCTTCTCGCTCTCATTTGCGTATGTTAGCCACCATATCATGCTTAGTCCCTGCTGCAACCTCACCACTTCACCCTTTCCTTTCCCATTAAGCTTTGCTAGTCTTGATACCCATGGTAATGGGATTGCTGAGTCCTCGTGGCTCACAGATTACTACACCAACAGTTGCAGGTACAGGTTGTGCGATGATCATGACGCGAGAGCGATGTTTGCTTGTTTTGAGTTCTTCTTCGCTTCTTCTTGATCGGGGATAGGTTCCAGGTCGGCAGCCTGGCTAGCAGTGGTGGATGTCGTTTGAGCTTCATTTATGTTTCATCCGTAGTCGGATGTTGATCTTATATATGATGTTGATGTATTCTTGTGGCATTTGTGCCTTATGTATGTATCCCCATCCATTATGTAATGTTGATGTAATGATATCCACCTTGCAAAAGCATTTCAATATCTTGGGTCTATCCTTGGTGGGACCTTGAGTTCCTTTTGGATAGGGTCGCATATTGGGCGTGATCAAGTTGGTATCGAGCCTCGACCGACCCTAGGAGCCCCTTGATTGATCGTGTAGTTTGGCCGTTGTTGAGTCTAGAAGAAAACTATTTTGGTCTAGTTATATCGAGAGTAGGAATTCTTTTACTCCTCTGCCCTTAAATCGTCGCTCTGGTGAGGAATCTTGACGTAGGTGTTTTGAATTACTCCTCTTCCCCTTCAAAATTTTTCTTTAGGTTCACGCAGTTGGTTTTTCGATCGTTGTTCCTTAGCTCTTTTCATCCGGTGCATTTCTCGTCAAGTCGACTCGAGTCTCTTCATATTTGCGAAGTTCAATCCTCAGTTCTTCCTCCGACGTCGTTGTTTTTCCTTGTCCGAAGTTGTCCTTGTTTTTCCCACCCGCCCACCCTTCTTCTTCTCGGAACCGGAGTCCATAATCGAGTATCCATCCTACTCGTGCGAAGACTTTGCTTTCTTTCCTCAATGATTTCAACCGGTGTTTTCTCTTCAAGATATTCGTCGATTTTCCTCTTCCAAGTTGCCTTTGTTTTCCGCCCTCCCACCCTCTTATTCCCGGAGACTGAGTCTCTTTCGACCATCAATTTCATTCGTACGGAGTCTCTTCAGTCTTCCATCAATCATTTCAACCGGTGTTTTCTCGTCTAGTTCATCATTCTTCATCCCTTTCTTTTCCAATGGATTCAATTCAAGTTTTTCGGTGTTGATCATATTCTTTTCCCTCGGCTCAAGTGTTTTCCTTGCTCGTTCGCCTCTCGCCAGTTTATCCTTCCAGAGTGCTCAAGTCATCTCAGGAGATTCGTCTGTGTTCTAATTAATTCGAGGTTGTCACCTCATTTAAATATTTCAATTGTTCCGGTGCATCATCTATCTGTTCAACAATCCTTTCCAACGGTGTTATCTCTTCAGTGGGCCCTAACCCACAGGTCTTTTCCCAGGAACTTACCTGACTCTTCTAATTCCCCCGGAGTTATTCTTAATTCTTTTCAAGTGTGACGTAAGAATGAATTTCATCAGTCAGATGCCTTCCCAAGATCGATTTCAAATCATTTCATTGTTGGTTCAACCCCTTTGCTTTCCATTCTCCCGGAGTATCTCAGTAATTTTGGTGGTGTTTCTCGTCTTCATTTGAAGACCGAAGTAGAGTTTTCCCTAAATCTTGTCCGTTCTCCAGAAGATTTGTGATGCTAGCTCGATGTTATCCTATCAATTTGTTTCGAGTTGTGCAATTCTTTTCATCCATCCGGAGTACTTCAGGCGTTGCTTTCGCTCTCGATCATCCGGAGGCCATCTTTTTGGATTATTTCTTCGTTTCAAGTTCTCAGCTCCGTTCGTTTCTATATTTTTTCCGGTGCCTCGTTCAAGTGTTCTTTAATCTGCTCATGATCTCTTTGTTCTTTTGCATTTTAATTCCCTCAAGTATCACTGTGCTTCTCTAATTCTTCCCGGTGATTCATTCTCTTCGTCAGTCATTTCCGAGTTCTAACGGTGGTTCGTTCAAGATTCTCTTTCTTTGATTATCATATTAATTCATTCGTTCTTTCCAATCCTACCGGTGGTTCATGAAGACCTTCTCAAGTTTGCGTTATGTCATTTCTCAATTCTTTTTCAAGAAGAATAAGTAGTATGCAAAATCCATTGCTTGTCATCAATTTAATTTGATGAAGGATAAGCATACAATAAATCTTATTCTTATTTCATCCAAGTGAGTAATCCCTTCCTTCGGAGTTTGTTCGTAATGAATAAATTCTAGTTCCAAGTGTTTTAATCCTTTCTTTTCCGGAGTTCAATTATTTCCTCGGCCATCTCGTCGGAACCTCCATCTAAGTCACCGCAAGGCTCATCTTATTCTTTCTTCCTTCATTCTATCTCACCATCCTTTTTGTTACCGGAGTTCTTCACGGTGGTTCTTCATGATTTAATTCTTTCTTCAAGAGTTCATCAAGATTTTGTTGGTGGAGTTCAAGTATCTTTTCTTCTCGCATCTCGAAGTGCAATTAATTCTCTGTATTCTTTTGAAGTGGAGTTTTGCATCTCTTCCTTCTTCTCAGCTATTCAATCTTTTCCGCTTGTGGTCGGTTATCACCTTATAATTTTGAGATGTTTTCCATAAGTCCACAACAATCTTATTCTTTCGTTGTTGATTTTCTCAACAACTTCAGTTCAGACCCTCCTTCTAAATTCTTTTCATTCCATTCTTCAATTCTTCCGGAGGCTTTGCGTTGTTTATCTCGTCAAGTGTCATTCCATCTTGTTAAGCTCGTGTTCTATTCCTCCATGTTTCAGCCGGAGTGCTGCCTAAATCCTTTCAGTCTTAGCCGTTTCTTTTCTCATTCTAACCACTCCGGTTAGAACGAGTGCTTTCATAGTCTATCTGATTCCGTGAGCTTTCAATTCTCGTCATTCTCGTCGTTTCTCTCTTCTTCTCGTGTGCTCTCGATTCTTTACTTCTTCTCTTGAGTTCTTGTTTCACCTCATTCCTTTTTCCCTGCCGTCTCGGTCCTAAGATCTCGGGACGAGATCTCTTGTTAGTGGAGGAGTGTTGTAACGCCCCGGATTCGATGCGCCAGGTGTCCGCCAATTATTCGCCGTCCTTTCCATGTCATTTGCTTACGTGTTGCACTTTGCCATGTCATCATCTGCATTTCATATCATGTCGTCATGTGCATCGCATTTGCATACGTGTTCGTCTCATGCATCCGAGAAATTTCCCCGTTGTCCGTTTTGCAATCCGGCACTCCTATGTCTCCCGGCGCCCTCTTTTACCTCTTTTCGTGAGCGGGTGTTAAACGTCCTCGGAATGGACCGAGGTTTGTCAAGCGGCCTTGGTATAGCACCGGTAGACCGCCTGTCAAGTTTCGTGCAATTTGGAGGTCGTTTGGTACTCCAACGGTTAACCGGGTAACCGCAAATCCCTCTTTTGTTTGCAGCCCAACACCCCTTCCAAAGTGGCCCAGAACCCAGCAAACCCCCCTCCATGCTCTCGGTCGTTCGATCACGATCGCGTGGCCGAAAACCGCACCTCATTTGGAGCTTCCTAGCTCCTCTACCTATAAACTAGACCTTCCCGAAATCTTGGTCATTCTACCCTAACCCTAGCCTTCTTCTTCCTCCATGCGGACGCGTCCGTCCGCCGCGCTGACACGCCCGCCCGCCGCCGTCCGCCCAATCCCACTGCCACGTCACCCCCCACCGCCTCCCACACGCGCGCCGCCAGCCAGCCTCAGCAGGCCATCCGCGCCCGCTGAGCCCATCTGGGGCCGGGTCAGCCAGCGCCGCCTCCGCCTCGCCTCCGTGCTCGACCCGCCGCCCGGCTCCCTCGCCGCCCGGCGCCCGGCGACCTCCGCCGCCCGCGCGCAGCGCCCCGCCCGGCGACACCGTGCCTCCCTACCTCGCCGCCCTCCGCCGCCTCTGCGCCGCGCCGCCTTCCCTCGCCGTGCGATCGCGCGTCCTCGCCCGGCCGAAGCCGACCGAGCTGCGCTGCCCACCTCTGCCCGGCCGCCGCTGCCTCCATCGCCGCCGCGCGGATCCGGCGGATCCGCCGAGCACCCTCCGCTGGCCGTCCCCGGCCTCCCCCGGTCATCTCCCTCGTCGCCGTTGACCGGATCCGCCACGCGCGCCCGTCCACGGCCCCTTTTCCGGCGACCTCACTCCGGTGAGCCTCGGTACCCGTGCCCGTTGACTTTCTCCCGGGGTGAGAAGTCCTCTAAGTCCCTGTTATTTTGCATAATCATGCCATGTTCATCATGTTGTATCTCTGCATCCATAGCTCCGTTTCGTGCGTGTAATATGTCAAATTGTTCGTCTCGACGAGTACATAATTTCGTCTCATTGCACTATGTTCATTTGAGCTCATCTTGATGCCCTAATCGTCGTTGCAAGAGGGCTATGTGATGTTAGCTTCAGATTCTTATGAGAACATGCACTTTTGTCATTTTTGCCATGATTGATGTGTGCACCCTATGAACTTAAGTCCTACATGTGTTTTGTAATATGTCATGCCATCTTTACAGGGGTGTATGCCATGTATTTTTGTGATCTCTGTGGTGACTAGCACAAGCATGCAAACTAGGCTTCATGATGTTGATGATTTCAGCCCCTGTTTTGCTGATATTTTTATGCCATGTAAACTTGATGCTACCGAGAGATCCATGCTTATTTTGAGATAATTCAGTAAGAATGTTTTGAACATATGGTTATGCTCTATCCATCCATGCCCTTGTTTGCAATTATGGAGTGCCATATCTTGAGTCAATCGAGCTCTACTTTTGCTATAAAATGTTTCCTGGCAGGTTGTTTACATGTTATTCAATTTTGCCAAGGTTGTTGTAGTTGATCCGTGTATGCTATGATGTTGTTCTTGCCATGTTTAGCTTCATAAACATGTCTTCTTACGGTAAGTTGCCTTGCCATGCCATGTATTGCTCTGTGGTGTGTGGTTCAAGCTCACCAACATGCCTACTTATTGTTGTTCCTTTTACATGGGTGCCATCATATTTTCTGTGCCCTTTTGGCTCATGGTCAGTAAGGGACTTTTGTTCTATCTAATTAGTAGATTCATTCCATGCCTTTGTTTGCCACGATAAGTTCCTGTAGCATGTTGTTTGATAGCTCTAAACATGTTAACCTGATGTTATTTCTGCCATGTCCTGTAAATTCTGCTAAGTCTGTGAACCTGATATTATTTGCAATCTTGCCATGTCATTTTCAGCATGTTCTAGTGATTTCTGGAGATAGCTCAGTGTTCATGTTTTGTCATGCTTTACCTGTACATTGTGCCCATGCCTTTTGTTCTCATGTTAAGGTTCTGTAGCTTGTTGTTTTGGTGCTTGCAATATGCCTAGTTGCTGTTTTGGACAGATTGTTGTCATGACTTGTATTGTGTGTATGTGTTGCACCGTTGCTCCGTTTTGAGTGTGATCTATATGAAACTTGATTGATTTTGCATGTAGCTTCATATTATCATGTTGCATCCATGTTTTGAGGTGTTTGCTTGATGTTTGGGTGCATTTTGCATCAATGCCATGTTTAACTTGTTTTGCTCATATCTTCTATGCCGTAGCTCCGAATCTAATGAACTTTATATGTAACTTGACTAGAATTTCGTGTAGATCATCTTGGTGCATTTTAAATTGCTGGTTAACCACTTGAACATAAAGTTATTCAGATCTGGACCAATTTCGAAATTTGCATATGAGGACTTACCGGAATTGTTATATGTTGTTCCCGGCCTCATTTAAACTTGCTTTGATGTGTTGTTCTTGTTTGCATCATCTCTTGCCATGAGTAGCTTCATGTAGCTTGTCATGCATCATGCTTGATTGTGCATCATGTCTTGTATATCTGTGGTGTGTTTACTATGTTGTGTGCTTCTTCTTGTTAGTTCCTGTTTCGTTGCGTTCGTGAGGATTCGTTCGTCTACGCTTGGTTCATCTTCGTGGCTTCATCTTCTTCATGGACTCGTTCTTCTTCCTAGCGGGATTTCAGGCAAGATGACCGTCACCTTGGATCTCATTACTATCATTGCTATGCGAGTTGCTTCGTTCTATCGCTATGCTGCGCTACCTATTACCTGTTTATCAAGCCATCCCAAATTGTCATGTCAGCCTCTAACCTTTGACACCTTTCCTATGCAAACCGTTGTTTGGCTATGTTACCGCTTTTCTCAGCCCCTCTTATAGCGTTGTTAGTTGCAGGTGAAGATGAAGTTTGTTCCTTGTTGGAACATGGAGATGTTGTTCCTTGTTGGAACATGTTTACTTGTTGGGATATCACAATATATCTTATATTATTAATGCATCTATATACTTGGTAAAGGGTAGAAGGCTCGGCCTTATGCCTGGTGTTTTGTTCCACTCTTGCCGCCCTAGTTTCCGTCATATCGGTATTATGTTCCTAGATTATGCGTCCCTAACGCGGTCGGGTGATTTATGGGACCCCCTTGACAGTTCGCTTTGAATAAGACTCCTCCAGTAAGGCCCAACCTTGGTTTTACCATTTGCCTCACCACCACCTACTTTCCCTTGGGAGTAATTAACCCAAGGGTCATCTTTATTTAGCCCCCCGGCCAATGCTTGTCTAAGTGTTGGCCCGAACCGAGCCACCATGGGCCACCACTGGGAAACTCGAGGCCTGGTTTTACTCATAGCCTATCTCATCCGGTGTTGCCCTGAGAACGAGATATGTGCAGCTCCTATCGGGATTGTCGGCGCATCGGGCGGTCTTGCTGGTCTTGTTTTATTGCTGTCGAAATGTCTTGTAGCCGGGATTCCGAGACTGATCGGGTCTTCCCGGGGAGAAGGAATATCCTTCGTTGATCGCGAGAGCTTATCATGGGCTAAGTTGGGACACCCGTGCAGGGTATAAACTTTCGAGAGCCGTGCCCACGGTTATGTGGCAGATGGGAATTTGTTAATATCCGGTTGTAGTAAACTCGAAGCAAACTCTTCTAAAATACACCAACCGTAAAGCGTAACGTGAGTGTCTCTTTTGGGGTTGATCGAGAGGAGAACACGGTTTCTGGGTTATGTTTGACGTAAGTAGGAGTTCAGGATCACTTCTTGATCATTACTAGATGACGACCGTTCCTTGGTTTCTCTTCTCGCTCTCATTTGCGTATGTTAGCCACCATATCATGCTTAGTCGCTGCTGCAACCCCACCACTTTACCCTTTCCTTTCCCATTAAGCTTTGCTAGTCTTGATACCCATGGTAATGGGATTGCTGAGTCCTCGTGGCTCACAGATTACTACACCAACAGTCGCAGGTAAAGGTTGTGCGATGATCATGACGCGAGAGCGATGTTTGCTTGTTTTGGAGTTCTTCTTCTGCTTCTTCTTCGATCAGGGGATATGTTCCAGGTCGGCAGCCTGGGCTAGCAGGGTGGATGTCGTTTGAGCTTCTGTTTATGTTTCATCCGTAGTCGGATGTTGATCTTGTATATGATGTTGATGTATTCTTGTGGCATTTGTGCCTTATGTATGTATCCCCATCCATTATGTAATGTTGATGTAATGATATCCACCTTGCAAAAGTGTTTCAATATGCAGGTCTATCCTTGGTGGGACCTTCGAGTTCCTTTTGGATAGGGTCGCATATTGGGCGTGACACGGGTACTGGCGAAGCGGAGCCAGTTGGTGCTCCTGGAACTCCCTCAGCAGCGACGCACCGGTCAGCCTCGCCGCCACCGCGTCGGCTGGCTTATGATCTGCATCCATCTTCTCCAGCACCAGCTTCGCTCGGGACCAGTCGTCGGTGCTCTCGGCGGGCTCCGTGGGCAGAATCAGCTGAGGGTGGATTCGCCCAGCATCCACCAAGACCCACTTGCTCCTATAGCCCTCAATCCGCTTCCCGGGGTTTGAAATGGCGATGGCTCCGCCAGTGTCTGACGGCTTCACAAGCGCCTGGAGGCGGAACCACGGGAGGCTCGGAGGAAGAAGTAGTGGCGCAGCAAGGCCACCGAGGGCTTCACCCCAACATGGGCCTCACAATAGTAGGCGAAGATTACCAGAAGAAGGACGGAATTGGAATGGAGGTGTAGAGCTTGGATGTTGTAGTGACGGAGGACGGAGAAGAAGAACTCGGAGAAGGGAGGCGCCAGACCAGCAATGATGGCGCTCGCGAAGAACGGTAGAAGGTACTCCCCGACCCTCGGGGCGGAGGAGCCGCCTTGAACACCGCCGTTCCATTGGCGCCTGCGCCTCCGCCAACCGGCGATCGAGCAAGGCTCGCCACGACACATTCGGCGGGTCCAAGGCAGAGAGTACCAGGCTCCGCCGGGTTTGACGAGGAGCCATGACTGGCTAGGGCACGAAGGCGGAGTGGATCTGAAGGTCTCGGAAGCAGGGAGGAGAGGCGCAAGAAAGGGGATCTGAGCAGCAACTGGAGAAAGTAAAGGAGGCAAGGAAGACGCCGCTCTATTATCAACCCGCGCGGTTGCAGAGGCGTCCACGTCCAATCAACCGCCATTTGGCGCCCAAGGCCGCAGGCTGTTAGGGCCCACGACGCTTCGCACTTGCCCTTTCGCCTCTCTGCACGGCCAAGGTCGGGCGCGCCGTGGCCCCGGGGGCTACTGTCGGCGTTCTGGGAACGGGGGTCCCCAGACTTGCCTGCCTGCGGCCTGCGACGTGGCTCAAAGGAGGCCCAGGATAGCCCATCTTCATCAACGCAAGCTCAAGACCCTCGCGAGGGGCCAAGCCTCGCGGGGCGGATGACCAGGAGCTTCCTCAGGCACGGCCTCGTCAGGCTGGCTCACGAGGAGGCGGAGAGTTCAAGGCAGGGTACCTCGCGAGGTGCCCGTGACGCAAGCCATGACGACCAAGGGCGCCAGTCGGGCGCCAGCCGCGTAGCGTCCTCCTTTCCTCTTTGGTGCAAAGGGAGCAAGTGCAGGCGAGAGCATCAAGAAAAGGCATCCGTTTCGGTGCAACAAGACCAAGACCAGCCCCAACGGCTGGAAGGGAGTCATCGTGGAGCCCAAGCAGGCGTCATCACCAGAGCCTTTGGCAGGCGAGGACCAACTTTAGTCAGGATAAGTGTACCCGCTGTTCCCCTTCAAAATGTCCAATTGTTGGCGCCCTTCCCGCTCAATATTTGGGAAGAGGCCCAGGGCCTTCGTCTATATAAGTAGAGCCAGCCACCATAGTAGAGGGGGACGATCGGATAGAAAGGATCCGGCATTGGGAATCCAGAGGGAGAGATAGAGGCCCGATCCTCAAGCTAGAGCGACGGGACACCACTTAGCAATTCATCACACCCACCAAGAACAGACCCCCGCGAGGCTGTCCTTCCCTGTACTATTCTTCATCAGCCCAAGAGGCAATCCACCACACCACAAACTAGAGTAGGGTATTACACCACAACGGTGGCCCAAATTAGTATAAATCTTGGGTCTCTTGTGCTATTCTTGCTAGTAGTTTAGGTCCCTGCGATTCGGCAAGGTACGAGACGGTGGAGGGTTGGATCTCCGCGCGCACCCCAGAGCTCGAACCTTAAGGGTCTGCCGGAACCCGAAATCTGACAGTTTTATATCACCGGTCCCAGGGGCACCAAATGGGTGGCGCTCCCTGCGTTCCGCTCAGGTCCACCACAGCGGCTGGCGTCATGGGCCCACAAGGGGCTCGACTGGGGGCCGTCCAAGGACGTTCCTTTGCTGCAGGGCCGTATTCGAGGACTCCAAGAAAGAGAGATCAATCTGGTTGCAGTGGCGCAGGTTATGTTGATCTGGCGCCTTCTGCCCTGCAAACGTCGCCCCTCCGCCTATGGGAATTTAATCCGGAGGGACCATGAGCTCTCCAAAATTTTATGGGCATGACGCCCGTGGAGATGTATAAACTGTTCTTCGGATCACAAGAGAGGTGTCCGGACCTGACTGAGGATGCAGGACTAAGCTGCTATCGCCCAGATACTCAAGTAAGTAGTCCTGTAACCGGACAAGCTGTTCATTCATTTAACATATATATATGCCCTTTAAAGGAGCCGTTTTTTGAACAGGAGTGGATAGCCAAGGCAAAGTTAATAAGGTGTCCGGCTCCCCTCCCGGAGACCACGCCGGATCCCATGCTGACCAAGATGTTGAAGGCCGCGCCTTTTGAAGAAGGTGAAGGGGGGAGCGGGGAAGCAACTGCCTCTACAAAGGAGGCTATCAAGGAAGGAGGGATTAGAAGTCCCACCTTGCGAGGAGGAAAGAGGACCGCTTCGGAAGATCCGGAGGTCAAGGCCTCAAAGAGGGGAAAGGAATCTTCGTCAGAGAGTCCGGCGCTGGGAAGTAACCCAGCCGCACTATTTCCCCAAGGGGATCAGCCCTCCAGCGAGCCGTAAGTAAGAAGTAGGGGTCTTGTAAATAAGGAACATCCCTGTATTTATTTCTAAAGATAACCGAAATTGTACACAGTAGTTCGGATCTCAGCCCTTCTCGTGAGCTCGTCTTGGGGATCTTCTTCGGAGATGATGGAGAGCGAGACGCCTCCACCTGTCGCACCCGCATGCGAGGCGGACGACCACGAGGTGTCGTCGTGAGGTTCCCCAAGTCGGCGGGGCGGAAGGTCCAGCGCCAAGTGGTGTGCGGTCGGAGGAGCTGAAGGATCTGCTCGGGCGAGCGGCTATCTCAGAAGATCACCGTGTTCTAATGGGTACGGTGATTGAAAGAATTGCATCCACGGAGAGCTGATTGCATGAAGCCGTCAGAAGCTTACTGACGGGGTTCGAGGTACGCAAAAATGATGTACCTTCTGACAGTTATGCATATAAAATGCGCCCTCTATAGATAGTAGCCCCTGAGACTCGGTATGTTGTCAAAATTGACAGCGTGCCGAGGATCAAAATCTCAGTTATAACAAATCGCCGCTCCTAAACAGGTGGCGGGGCGTCCGGTGGCCAGCCGGACTGATGAATATGCCAAACTAAATCGGTAGCTTGACGAGGCGGATGCGGACATCGCTCTGGTCGATAAACGGTTCGACGAGTCACAAGGTATGCGACTTCTACGTGGACACCTGGCAAGGGAGCTTGACGCCCATGTCCTACTACTTGTATGCTTAATGTAGATGGTGCCGCTGCTGTGGAGGAGCTTCGGGCGGAACTCGCCCGAGCGAAAGAGCAAGCCAGGAATAGTAATGCGGCCGCTTTAAGGGCGGCCGAAGAGCTAAAAGCGAGCGGGCTGCTCCTTTGCCAAGAAGAGGAAGTGGCCGATATGGCCAGAAAGTTGAAAAATATTACCGACCGCTGCGAGGTTCTTGAAAAAGAACGTCAAGCGGAGCAAGAGGGCCTCAAAAAGGCCACCGCCGAATCCAAGGATGCTCGTTCCGCTTTGAGAGCTGTCAAGGAGGAGCTGAGTCAGGCCGGGGCTATTGCGGCTGGAAAACCGTTTTTGCTGCGGAGGAAATATACGGATCCAAAGTATGCTCAGTTGGACAAGTTGTGGAGTTCAGAGGATGCTTACCTGGACTTAGCGGCGAGAGCTGTGGACGCGGTTGATCACTTCCGGGGCCAGAAGGGGCACAGAAGGGAAGAGCTATATTGGTCGCTGTCGGTGTCAAAACCGGCGGATCTCGGGTAGGGGGTCCCGAACTGTGCGTCTAGGTGGATGGTAACAGGAGACAAGGGACACGATGTTTTTACCCAGGTTCGGGCCCTCTCGATGGAGGTAATACCCTACTCCTGCTTGATTAATATTGATGATATGGGTAGTACAAGAGTAGATCTACCACGAGATCAAGGAGGCTAAACCCTAGAAGCTAGCCTATGGTATGATTGTTGTTCGTCCTATGGACTAAAACCCTCCGGTTTATATAGACACCGGATAGGTTAGGGTTACACAGAGTCGGTTACAATGGTAGGAGATCTACATATCCGTATCGCCAAGCTTGCCTTCCACGCCAAGGAAAGTCACATCCGGGAACGGGACGAAGTCTTCAATCTTGTATCTTCATAGTCTTGGAGTCCGGCCGTGACGATAGTCCGGCTATCCGGACACCCCCTAGTCTGGGAATCCCTCAGTAGCCCCTGAACCAGGCTTCAATGACGATGAGTCCGGCGCGTTGATTGTCTTCGGCATTGCGAGGCGGGTTCCTCCTCCCAATAGTTCATAGAAGGTTTTGAACACAAGGATAGTGTCCGGCTCTGCAAAACAAGTTCCACATAACACCGTAGAGAGAATAATTTTTGCACAGATCTGCTGACATATTCCGCGGCGTGACATCACACCACGGCCAGGCCTTTATATGAATCATTTTTTACTGTTCCACCTCAGCGTGTTTAGCGAGGCGGTTTCCTTGGCACGTTTTATCAAAGCATAGATCGTGCCCCCTTATTCCGGGATTCTCATCAATACGGACGTGGGTAACCCAACCGTGCCCGTTGGCACGCCTCCTCTATCAAAGGCGAGTCCTAATCGACCACGGGGTGGGCTCTTGGTATTCAACCTCTTTATAATGAGACCAAGGCCCTCTTCTTTTTACACCCTCCATCGAGTTCTCCTTGTGCTTCGAGTTCCAACACCCAAAGCTTCAGATTTAGGCGCTTCGGACCTTCGACGATGTCCGGCTCCGACCAGCACGGCCGATGGATGTCTTCCTTCGTCACAGAAGAAGATGTGCTAAAGCTGCGAGACGCCAGGTATCTAACCGGCGAGATCTCGCATAGGCTACCTGGTCAAGGGCAGGTCATTCCCGCTCCAGAGCCCGGCGAGAACGTGGTGTTCGTGTCTCACTTCCTTCGGGGTTTAGGCTTCCCGACGGTTCCCTTTGTGCGGGGGCTCATGTTTTATTATGGGCTGGATTTCCATGACTTCAATCCGGAGTCCATCCTCCATATCTCGTCATTCATTGTCGTATGTGAGGCCTTCCTCCATATTACCCCCCACTTTGGATTGTGGCTCAAAACCTTCAAGGTGGAGCCAAGGATGATCGAGGGCAACAAGCAGTCACGGAGGGCGGTCATAAGCAAATGTGCTGATGCACCATGGCCCGAGGGCTCTTTTCAAGAGGAGCTTGGTTTGTGGCAGCGGGAGTGGTTTTATATCACCGCTCCCGGGGCACCAAATGCTGCGGCGCTCCCGCCTTCCGCTCAGGTCCACCACAGCACCGGCTGGCGTCATGGGTCAACAAGTGGCTCGACTGGGGCCGTCCAAGGACGTTCCTCGCTCTGAGGCCGTGTCGAGACCTCCAAGAGAGGGAGATCAATCTGATTGCAGTGGCACATGTTATGTTGATCCGGCGCCTTCAGCCTCAAGCGTCGCCCCCTCCGCCTGTGGAATTCAATCCGGAGGGACCACGAGCTCTCAAAATTTTATGGGCATGACTCCCGTGGAGATGTATAAACTGTTCTTCGGATCACAAGAGAAGTGTCCGGACTTGACTGAGGACGCAGGACTAAGCTGCAATCGCCCAGATACTCAAGTAAGTAGTCATGTAACCGGACAAGCTGTTCATTCATTTATCCTATATGTATGCCCTTTAAGGGAGCCGTTTCTTTGAACAGGAGTGGATTGCCAAGGCAAATTTAATAAGGTGTCCGGCTCCCCTGCCGGAGACCACGCTGGATCCCATGCTGACCAAGATGTTGAAGGTCGCGCCTTTTGAAGAAGGAGAAGGGGGGAGCGGGGAAACAACTGCCTCTACAAAGGAGGCTATCAAGGAAGGAGGGATTAATAGTCCCGTCTTTCGAGGAGAGAAGAGGACTGCTTCGAAAGATCCGGAGGTCAAGGCCTCAAAGAGGGAAGGAATCTTCATCGGAGAGTCCGCGCCGAAGTAACCCAGCCGCACTATTTCCCCAAGGGATCAGCCCTCAATGAGCCGTAAGTAAAAAGAAGGGGTCTTGTAAATAAGGAACATCCCTGTATTTTTTATGAAGATAACCGAAATTGTACCTTGTAGTTCGGACCTCAGCCCTTCACAGCAGAGCTCGTCTTCGAAGGATCTTCTTCCGGAGATGATGGATAGCGAAACGCCTCCCCCCGTCGCACCTTCATGCGAAGCGGACGACCCTGAGGTGTCGTCGCGGAGGGTTCCCCCAAGTCCGGCGGGGCCGGAAGATCCGGCGCCAAGTGGTGTGCGGTCGAAGGAGCTGAAGGATCTGCTCGGGCGAGCGGCTATCTCAGAAGATCACCGTGCTCTAATGGGTACGGTGATTGAAAGAATTGCATCCGCAGAGAGCGGATTGCATGAAGCCGTCAGAAGCTTACTGACGGGGTTCGAGGTACGCAAAAATGATGTACGTACAGACAGTTATGCATATAGAATGCGCCCTGTATAGATAGTAGCCCCTGAGACTCGGTATGTTGTCAAAATTGACAGCGTGCCGAGGATCAAAATCTCAGTTATAACATATCGCCGCTCCTAAACAAGTGGCGGGGCGTCCGGTGGCCAGCCGGACTGATGAGTATGCCGAACTAAAGCGGCAACTCGACGAGGCGGATCCGGACATCGCGCTAGTCAATAAACAGTTTGACGAGTCACAAGGTATGCGACTTCTATGCGGACACCTAGTAAGGGAGCTTGACGCCCATGTCTTACTATTTGTATGCTTAATGCAGATGGTGCCGCTGCTGTGGAAGAGCTGCGGGCGGAACTCACCCGAGCGAAAGAGCAAGCTAGAAATAGTAATGCGGCCGCTTTAAAGGCGGCCGAAGAGCTAGAAGCCGAACGGGCTGCTCACTACCGAAGAAGAGAGGAAATGGCTGATATGGCCAGAAGTTGAAGAATGCTGCCGATCGCTGCGAGGTTCTTGAAAAAGAACGTCAAGCGGAGCAAGAGGGCCTGAAAAAGGCAGCCGCCGAATCAAAGAATGCCCATTCGGCTTTGAGAGCTGCCAAGGAGGAGCTGAGCCAGGCCGGGGCAATTGCGGCTGGAAAGCCGTTTCTGCTGCGGAGGAAATATACGGATCCAAAGTATGCTCAATTGGACAAGGTGTGGAGTTCGGAAGATGCTTATCTGGATTTAGCAGCGAGCGCTGCGGACGCGATTGAGCACTTCCGAGGCCAGAAGGGGCACAGAAGGGAAGAACTATATTGGTCGCAATTCCATAGTCCGGAGCGTCTTCTTCCGTTGACCGATCGGTTGGCCGAATGGGCCAAGCTGAATCGACTATCCGGACTTGCCATGGAGCATGTCATGAGTCATTTGTGGCCGGGCGGACCCCGGCCGAAGAGTTATTTTGGTTTAGTGCAGCAGTTCCTTGGTGCGGTACCGCGTATCGACGCAATGAGGCGGTCGGCGTGTATTGAGGGAGCGCGGATGGCTCTGGCACGTGTCAAGACATTCTGGGCAGATATGAAGGCCACTGACGTTGCATCCCAAATTTCGGACAAAAGCCGAGTACCAGCCGAGCACTACTTCGAGGAAGCCCTGCAGGGCGCTCGTTTAATAGAGACGCAGTGCTCGAAGGATATTATGTTTAAATGACATGTATGATTTGTGAAAACAATGTTTCGATATAATATAAGAGCTTTTTATACTTGTGCGTTCAAGTAGTAAACTACTCCCTGTGCGGCAGTTTCTGTATATGTATATATAACCTGAAAGATGATAGTCCTTGGCTTCAGCCCCCACGCACATAGTGCGGGGTGTTTTGCAAAGAAGGCGCTTTTCACACTAATCCAACGTCTTGGTCCTGTTAAGGAGGTGGTAGCGTAGCAAAATAGGCAACCTGACTATAATGCTTTATCACTTTCACTTAGCCATAGGAGTTCGAGGGTGGGGCTACTATATAGCCCACAGGGCACCGCACTCTCCGAATTCGGGTGTGTGTGCACGACCAAAACGGTCCTTCGTTAATGCGGAGGAATTCTAAACATTCGATGAGTCATCGAGTGGTTGACCAGTCTCTTGCTATATCATGACAGGTCAGTTTTCGGCTTTCTCTCTTGAGGTGCTCGCCCGCGAAACGGGCATAATCGCGATAGTTCTCCACAGTGCCGCGTTAGCCGATAAAACGGAACGTAAGGCAGCAAAACACAGGAGCCGAGCAAACCCAACATTTGACCAAAGACATGATTCGAGCTGATGCATATAAGGCCTAATCTCGAGGCGCCAATACTCCCTAAGGTATTCGGTCTTTATAAAACGGGCAAAATAATGCTCTAAGCCCCGTGTCCGTGCACGCGCAAAATTTCTGGTGCGCCAATGCCAAAACGCCAGCCTCCTCCTCGGTTATAGTAAGAAACCGGGGATGTTTATCAACAAGAGACAGTAAAAAGGTTTACGCAGGTCTTAATCAAAAGAATCCTTGCAACGGGTCCCTCTTGCGTCGCGCTCATACTGTCTCCGTTGTGCGTATCTGGGCCGGGTGTAGCATGTTGTTCATCTGTAAAGGAGAGGAACTTAGTTTAAAAGAAAAAGGATCATGCGAAAGATGTACTTAATATTAAATAAACAGAGTACGGTTCGAAGAAGTGAATAAAATTGAGCTTTATTGTCTCTTGTTATGCATGCAGCCCCTCGTATGGGGGTATGCCGCTAGTAGGCGCCTCTGTTGGAAAAGGCAGTGCCTAGGAGGCGCTTAAGCACGCCTAGGCGCTAGGCAATGGCCAATCGCCTCGCCTAGGGCATAAGCAGAAGTCTAGGCAGAGCAAGTAATAAATTGTCTACCCAAGCGAGAAATCATTCCATATTGCACCGATATGCCAAAAGGGCCATATTATAATCATAGTAGCTGGTAGTTAACATACTTATATGCCCTGAATTAATAAAATACACATCTAATAACCACATATACACCCTGATAGTAAAAATCATATTACCGCCTAGGCTGAACCTAGGGCGCTTAAGCACCGCCTAGGCACTAGGCGAAGGCCAACCGCCTCGCCTACGCCTACCGCTTTTTCCAACCTTGGTAGGCGCCGGACTCGTCTAGCCGTGTCCGGGGTTTGAATGATCAATTCAGTTTTTTTGACTAGCGGAGCCGGATAGGTGTGGGGTTGTCAAGGCAGTCTCCCGTTCTTCCGTGCTAGAGTAACACTTAATACTTCCTCTTAGCGAGATGATCCCGCGTGGACCGGGCATTTTAAGTGTTAGAGACGCATATTGCGGCATTGCGTTAAAGCGGGCGAAAGCTTCGCGTCCCAATAGTGCTTGATGGCTACTTTTAAACGGGGCGACATGGAAGATTAACCTTTCACGATGGAAGTTGTCGGATGAACCGAACACAACTTCTAGTAGTATGGAGCCCGTACAATGGGCATATTGGCTTGGCATTACTCCTTTAAAGGAGGTGTTGCTACGGTGAATTTTGGTTGGGTTTATCCCCATCCTTCGGATTGTGCCCTGATATATCAGGTTTATGTCACTCCCGCCATCCATGAGGACTTGTGTAAATTGGAATCCGTCGATTATAGGATCCAGTATCAAGGCAGTCCACCCTGCGTTCCGGATATTTTCGGAATAGTCCTGATGGTCGAAGGTGATTGGTTTTGACAACCATTGTGCGGCGCGCCTTTTAGTGGGCGCTGCTCTGTTTTTCCCTTTGATCACGTGAAGTGAGTTTACTGTTTTAACCTCTTGTGGGAAAGTCTTTTGTTTTCCGGGGCTCTGCTTGTGGTGCTCGTCGTCATCTTCACTTGGTGTGTCGAGCCCCTTGTGTTCGGCGTTCAGTCTGCCGGACTGTTTGAAGACCCAACAATTTCTGTGGGTATGGTTAGCAGGCCTCCCAGGAGTACTGTGGATTTGACATATCTTGTCCAAGATTTTGTTGAAGTTGGATAGCTCATCGCTATTGTCCTTAAGGGGCAGTTTTTTGTTGTTCTGCCGTGAGCTTTTGAATCCGGCATTGACCGCCGCACTCTTTGGACCGTAGGGTCGTCCATCCGACCGGGTGGCCTTCTTACTTTTTGACAGGGATGGAGTTCGGCTCAATCGCCGTAGAGATTGTAGCCCCCGAGGCGGTGTCCAACCACTCGTCCTCGATCGGGGAATCCGGCTCCGGATTAAGGATGGGGCGGATGCTGGTGCGGCCTCCAGGGCACTGTTCGGCTGCAGAGCTAGATCATGCCCATCGAGACAGTGCGGCACGCTTGGCTGCGGCTTGAATCCGTCGAAGATCAAGTCTCCGCGGATACCGGCCGTATAGTTCAAACTTCCAAATCTGACCTGATGGCCAGGGGCGTAGCTTTTGATCTGCTCCAGATGGCCAAGCGAATTGGCCCGCAATTCCATAGTCCGGAGCGTCCTCTTCCGTTGACCGATCGGTTGGCCGAATGGGCCGAGCTTAATCGATTATCCGGATTTGCCATGAAGCATTTCTTGACTCATTTGTGGCCGGGCGGACCCCAGCGAAGAGTTATTTTTGTTTAGTGCAGCAGTTCCTTGGTGCGGTACCGCGTATCGACGCAATGAAGCGGTCGGCGTGTATTGAGGGAGCGCGGATGGCTCTGGCCCGTGTCAAGACATACTAGGCAGAGATGAAGGCCACCGACATTGCATCCCAAGATTCGGACAGAAGCCGAGTACCTGCCGAGCACTACTTTGAAGAAGTCCTGCAGGGCGCTCGTTTAATAGAGACGCAGTGCTCGAAGGATATTATGTTTAAATGACATGTATTATTTGTGAAAGCAATGTTTCAATATAATATAAGAGCTTTTTATACTTGTGCGTTCAAGTAGTAAACTACTCCCTGTGCGGCCGTTTATGTATATGTATATATAACCTGAAAGATGGCAGTCCTTTCTTCAGCCCCCACGCACATAGTGCGGGGGTGTTTGCAAAGAAAACGCTTTTTCACACTTAATCCAACGTCTTGGTCCTGTTAAGGTGGTGGTAGCGTAGCAAACTAGGCAACCGGACTATAATGCTTTATCACTTTCACTTAGCCATAGGAGTTCGAGGGTGGGGCTACTATATAGCCCCTGGGGGCACCGCACTCTCCCGAATTTGGGGTGTGTGTGTGTGCCTGACCGAAAACCGATCCTTCGTTAATGCGGAGGAATCCTAAACATTCCAGTGAGTCATCGAGTGGTTGACCAGTCTCTCGCTATATCATGACAGTCAGTTTTCGGCTTTCTCCACTAAGGTGCTTGCCCGGCCGAACCGGGGCACAATCGTAGTAGTTCTCCTGGTGCCGCGTTAGCCGATAAAACGGAACATAAGGCAGCAAAACACAGGAGCCGGGCAAACCCAACATTTGACCAAAGACATGATTCGGAGCTGATGCATAAAAGGCCTAACTCGAGACGCCGAACACTCCCTAAGGTATTCGGTCTTTTATAAAAACGGGCAGAATAATGCTCTAAGCCCCTGGTGTCCAGGTACGTGCAAAAATTCCGGTGCGGCCAATGCAAAAACGCCAGCCTCCTCCTCGGTTATAGTAAGAAACCGGGGGATGTATATCAACAAGAGACAGTAAAAAGGTTTACGCAGGGTCTTAATCTGAAAAGAATCCTTGCAACAGGTCCCTCTTGCACGCCTGCGCTGTGTCTCCGTTGTGCCGTATCACGGGCGGGTGTAGCACGTTGTTCATCTGTAAAAGAGAGGAACTT
The DNA here is from genome assembly GCA_021605205.1 of Aegilops longissima. Taxonomy (NCBI): domain Eukaryota; kingdom Viridiplantae; phylum Streptophyta; class Magnoliopsida; order Poales; family Poaceae; genus Aegilops; species Aegilops longissima. The sequence continues at coordinate 190,522,111 of CM038680.1, read as the reverse complement.
AGTTTAAAAGAAAAAGGATCATGCGAAAGATGTACTTAATATTAAATAAACAGAGTACGATTCGAAGAAGTGAATAAAATTTAGCTTTATTGTCTCTTGTTATACATGCATGCAGCCCCTCGTATGGGGGTGTGCTGCTAGTAGGCGCCAGACTCGTCTACCCGTGCCCGGGGTTCGAATTACCTATTCAGGTTCTTTGGTTAGCGGAGCCGGATTGATGTGGGGCTGTCAAGGCAGCCTCGCATTCTTCCGTGCTCGAGTAACACTTAAAACTCCCTTTTAATGAGATGATGCCGCGTGGACCGGGCATTTTAAGTGTAAGAGATGCATAGTGCAGTATTGCATTAAAGCGGGCGAAAGCTTCGCGTCCCAATAATGCTTGATGGCTACTTTTAAATGGGGAAACATGGAAGACTAACTTTCCGCGCCGGAAGTTGTCGGGTGAGCCGAACACAACTTCTAGCAGTATGGAGCCCGTACTATGGGCATATGGGCCTGGCATTACTCCTTTACAGGAGGTGTTGCTACAGCGAATTTTGGTTGGGTCTAACCCCATCCTGCGGATTGTGTCCTGATATATCAGGTTTATGTCACTGCCGCCATCCATGAGGACTTGTGTAAATTGGAATCCGTCGATTATAGGATCAAATATCAAGGTAGTCCTCCTGCGTTCCGGATACTTTCGGAATAGTCCTGATGGTCGAAGGTGATTGGTTTTGACAACCAGTGTGCGGTGCGCATTTTAGGGGGCGCCACTCTGTTTTTCCCTTTGGTCACGTGAAGTGAGTTTACTGTTTTAACCTCTTGTGGGAAATTCTTCTGTTTTCCGGGGCTCTGCTTGTGGTGCTCGTCATCCTCTTCACTTGGTGTGTCGAGCCCCTTGTGTTCGGTGTTGAGTCTGCCGGACTGTTTGAAGACCCAACAATTTCTGTGGGTATGGTTAGCAGGCCTCCCGGGAGTACTGTAGATTTGACATATCTTGTCCAAGATTTTGTTGAAGTTGGATAGCTCATCGCTATTGTCCTTAAGGGGCAGTTTTTTGTTGTTCTGCCGTGAGCTTTTGAATCCGGCGTTGACTGCAGCGCTCTTTGGATCGTTCCCTTTAGTCCGGCGCTGGTCCTTGTTGCGCCGTGGTTTCCCTTTTCCATCCCTGACTTCGGATGTACTTGGGTCGCTGGTGTTGCATCTTGCTAGCCAGCTATCCTCTCCCGCGCAAAAGCGGGTCATGAGACTTGTTAATGCGTCCATTGTTCTTGGCATTTCTTGGCCGAGGTGTCTAGCGAGCCACTCGTCTCGGACGTTGTGTTTGAAGGCTGCTAAGGCTTCGGCGTCTGGACAGTCGACTATTTGGTTCTTTTTAGTAAGGAACCTGTTCCAGAATTTCCAGGCTGACTCTCCAGGCTGTTGAGTTATGTGACTTAGATTGTCTGCATCCGGAGGGCGGACATAGGTCCCCTGAAAATTTGCCCGAGACGCATCCTCGAGCTCTTCCCTGCTTCCAATGGTATTTTCGGGGAGGCTTTTAAGCCAATGCTGAGCTGGCCCTTTGAGTTTTAGGGGTAAGTATTTTATGGCGTGGAGATCATCTCCTCGAGCCATGTGTATGTGGAGGATGTAATCCTCAATCCAGACTCCAGGGTCTGTTGTTCCGTCATATGCCTCTATGTTTACGGGTTTGAATCCTGCTGGAAATTCGTGATCCAGCACCTCATCGGTGAAACATAGGGGATGTTCGGCGCCCCTATATTTGGGTGTGCCGTGATGTTCAGATTTTTGGCCTGTTGCATTGCTTTGAAGAGCTTGCTTTCTTCGCCCATAGATGGACCTAACTGGGCCATCCTTTTGATGTGAATCCTTATGCGGATTGCATACTAGCTTTTGTGCGGCGCCATTTGCCGCTCTCTTTTTGCCGTGGGGTCGTCCATCCAACCGGGTGGCCTTTTTATTTTTTGATTGTGGGGGCTCTAAGGCCTCCTCGTCAAATTCAGGCAGTAGCTTTCTTTTGGGTAGCTCTTTGTTCGGCGATCGCCGCCGATTTGTCTCATGATGTTGAATACTTTACTCCATCTGATTCTTAGTGCATCTTCCGCTGTTTTGAGCTTCCGCTTCGCTTTTTCAGCTACGCCAGCGATGGCGACGAGCCTTTTCTCGAGGTTATTTTGCTCCAACAGTTTGTCCGGCGTGAGATCGTCCGGACTGTTGTCTTCGCCGGGGACGGGTTGTTTATCCAAGTTGTCTTGTTCGGACGATTGCTCGATAGCGTGTTCGTCGTCCACCGGTTCGCCCTGCTCTATGGTTGTGTCTCTGTTGAGGCGGGACTTGGTCCGACGTTTACGTTGCCGTTTTGACTGCTTTTCAAGGGATTTATCCTTCGTAGCGTCCCGTTGTTCCTCGTCTTCATTTCCTTTAGGTGTATCCACCATGTATACATCATGAGATGAGGTGGTTGTCCAGCATCCTATAGGTGTTGGTTCATTGTTGTCTCCTACATCGTCGTCCATACCGTCGATGTCTTCGGAGTCGAAATCGAGCACGTCGTGTAAGCTTTCGACGGTGGCTATGAAGTGGGTGGTGGGTGGGCGTTGAATTTCTTCATCGTCCGCATCCCAACCCTCCCGCCGTAGTCCGCCAGGCTCTCCGGATAAAGAGAGAGACTTTAGTGAATTCAGGATGTCGCCAAAGGCGATTGCTGAAAGATGTCCGCGACCGTGAACTCCATGACCGGCGCCCAATCGGATTCGATCGGCGGGCGCGGAGGGTTCGAGTCCGCACCTGAGTCGAGGTCTTCGCAAAGGACAGGGACGGAGTTCGGCTTAATCGCCGTAGAGATTTTAGCCCCCGAGGTGGTGTCCAACCACTCGTCCTCGATCGGGGAATCCGGCTCCGGATTAAGGGTCGGAGCGGATCTTTGTGCGGCCTCGAGGCAATCGCTCGGCCATAGAGCTAGATCATGCCCATCGAGACAAGGCGGCACGCTTAGGCTGCGGCTCGAATCCGTCAAGATCAAGTCTCCGCGGATATCGGACGTATAGTTCAAACTTCCAAATCTGACCGATGGCCAGGGCGTAGCTTCGATCTGCTCCAGATGGCTGCAGCGATTGCCTGCGATGCAAAGCCGCCAATCTGAAGATCTGTCGGGAGAAAAGTCTCACCGGACTGCGTTGTTGTTGATGATCGAAGGAGCCATTGGGCCTATCGGTGGCGACACGAGGAACTCTCAATGAAAGCACCAATGTCGGTGTCAAAACCGGCGGATCTCGGTAGGGGGTCCCGAATCGTGCGTCTAGGCGGATGGTAACAGGAGACAAGGGACACGATGTTTTACCCAGTTCGGGCCCTCTCGATGGAGGTAATACCCCACTCCCGCTTGATTAATATTGATGATATGGGTAGTACAAGAGTAGATCTACCACGAGATCAAGGAGGCTAAACCCTAGAAGCTAGCCTATGGTATGATTGTTGTTCGCCCCACGGACTAAAACCCTCCGGTTTATATAGACACCGGATAGGTTAGGGTTACCCAGAGTCGGTTACAATGGTAGGAGATCTACATATCCGTATCGCCAAGCTTGCCTTCCACGCCAAGGAAAGTCCCATCCGGACACGGGACGAAGTCTTCAATCTTGTATCTTCATAGTCTTGGAGTCCGGCCGTGATGATAGTTCGGCTATCCGGACACCCCCTAGTCCAGGACTCCCTCAGGGACCTCTTGAGCATCGCGACTCGGGAGTTCTCACTGGACCTCGGGCCGCTCACCTCCTGGCCTTGACCACGACATCGCGACCTGGCATACCAGTGACGGCTGCAGCCTTCCTAGGGATTGGGACCTGTCGGCGTAGAGCACTATGCTACCGCGGGATAGGAAAGGGGGGACCGGGCCGAAGCAAGACATGCAGTTGTAAATCTTCATAATAAGGACGATATTAACGCAAAAGGCACTACAGATCCTTTACACGCCCCCATGGGTTCATCTCGATTCCTCGCAGGGAACAAAAGAAGAAGGTTTCTAGGAGCGCTATCTACAATCGTCGCCACCGATGCCATCATCAACGGGAGGCCGACACCAACCCCATCCAGATCAACGGCGGTGATGGGCGGACGTTGCTGCCGCGCTCCGGGCACGACATGAGCTCGGGGGCATGTAGCAGTTGTCGCTTGTCTCTGGATTCTCGTAGGGCTTGGGAGAGTCACCGGACTCCCAAGCGCCATCGCTGCTGTCGGAGGAACTGCCGGCAAGGCCAGCGGTAGGCCCAGCACCTACCGCAGCACCGTCCTGGCGATCCCCTCAGGGGCAGCATTCCGGGCGATGGCCTTCCTCGTCGAAGACCTTGAAGAACATCGTGGAAGCACTGTCAAATTCGAAGTGGATGGCGAGGGCGCCCTCCGCGCGGCAAGCGCGGGCGACCTCGCCCCATCCGGGGGTCATGAAGATCTTGCCCGGGGAGACGACCTCAACCTCCGCCCCAGTCGTCGGGGCGTCGCACTCGGCGTGCTGCAGCCACAGCTCGAGTGGCCCTCTCAGCAGCATGTCTGCAGAGAAGAACTGCGGGAATCACATCCAGGAGCGCGGTGGCATCGCCGCCCACACCACAAGTTCGTGCGAGGAGCCCTCGGCATGGGTTCCCGGGGCAGCGGCGCGCACCGCCACAGCATGGCCACCGCGGCCATGGTGCGATCGGTGCTGGTCGCTGCCTCCTCCACCAGAGCCCTCTGCCTGGGCGTACAAAGGCAGCGGATAGCCGGGGGGGCGTTCATGCCAAGGCCTCGTCACCTCCGGCCTCACGACGACATCACGGGAGCGGGCCGACCTCTTCTTCGGCGGGAGTGCCCTGGCTCTTCGTGGGGAGCTTTCCCCTTCTCAGCAGTGGAGAACCTCCGTATTGGTGCCATGAGTGTCGCAGCAAGGAGGAGGAAGAAGAAGTAGGCAGAATGGAGGAAGAGATGAGCAATGGGGGCTCTGCCCCTCTCCTCATCTACAACGAGAGGGAGGCCAACCGCCGGCCTCCACGATCGCAGGTAATGATGTTCTTTTTGCATGCAGCAGGGACTCATCAATTCGGGCAGTTGTCGAGGAAGCGTGGGGAATTGGAGACGCCCACGTCCCTTCAATCGTCACACGTCAATCAAGGCCGTAGGCTGTTGGGGCCTGCGGCGCTCCTCACTTGCCCTTTGGCTTCGCCTCGAAGCCAAGTACGAGCGCGCCTTGGGCCCAGGGGCTACTGTCGGCATCCTGGGAACAGGGGTACCCAGACTTGCCTGCCTACGGCCCAGGGCATGGCTCCATCGGTGGCCTGGTACGGCCCATCTTCATCAATAACCACCCAAGACCCTCGCGAGGGGCCAAGCCTGGCGAGGCGGGCGACACCAAGACCTCCCCTGGGGTGGCCTCGCTAGGCTGGCTCCCGAGGAGCGGAGATATCTATGCAAGGGGCACCTTGCGAGGAGAGCGTGATGTGAGCCATGACGACCAAGACCGGGCGGGTGCAGAGTACCCGTTGCCTCTTTGGTCCTAAAGGGGCAAGCGCAGGCGAGGAACCCCGAGGCGTCAGGCAAAGGTTTCCATATCGGTGCAACAAGACCAAGACCAGCAGGACGGCGGGATGGAGGTCATCATGGAGCCCATGACGGCGTCACCACCAGAGCCTTTGGCAGGCCAAGACCACCTTTTGTCAGGATAGCTTGTACTAGTTGTCTCCCTTCAAAATTGGCCGTTGTGGGATCCCTTCCCGCCTAATATTTGGGAAGAGGACCCGGGCCTCTATAAATAGGACTAGCCACCACCGTGGGAGGAGGATCCCATCTTGGACGGATCATTCAGTCCATCCACACACACACACACACACAAGCTCACCGAGCTCAAGAACACCTCTCCTCAGGAGGCTGTTCATCCCTTGTACTATTCATCCTCAGCCTACAAGGCAATCCACCACACCACACTGGAGTAGGGTATTACACCACAACGGTGGCCCGAACCTATATAAACTCTAGTGTCTCTTGTTCCTTGGGTTCGGCGGGCTAGGCCTTGAGATCGTTGCGAGAGTGAGCTTGGGAGAGAGAGAGAGAGATCTTCGTCCGCACCCCAGTGTTCGAACCTCAAGGGTTTGCCGGAACCTAGAATCCGACAATTACCTTACTGAAAACTACTTGTCATTTCCTTCTGCTCCTCGTTGGGTTCGACTCTCTTACTTATCAAAAAGAGCTATAATTGATCCCATATACTTGTGGGTCATCAATATATCAAGTGAATCAATACGATACCTCATTGTCACCTCAAGTATTCATACCGCAAGACATACATCATGTGTTCTCATATTTGAATATTCAATCCGACAATTGAAACTTCAAAGGGTGAAGATTCAATTCATCACAACAAGATTATAGAGGGGAGAAACATTGTATGATCCATCTATATTAACAAAGCCCATGATATAGATCACGAGAGAGATTAAGCACATAGCTACTGCTACAAACCCTCAGCCCCGAGGGCGGACTACTCCCTCCTCATAGTGGTGGCCGCCGGGATGATGAAGATGGCCACCGAAGATGATACTCCCTCGGGCAGGGTGCCGGAATGGGGTCTAGATTGGTTTTCGGTGGCTACAGAGCCTTGCGGCGGTGGAACTTCTGATCTAGGTTAACCCCGAAGGGTTTCGGAATATTTGAGAATATATAGTATAAAGAGGGGGTGCGGGAGGCCACCAAGGTGGGCACAACCCACCTGGGCGCGCCAGGTGGGCCTCGCGCGCCCTGGTGGGTTGTGCCCCCCTCGGGGCACCCCCCAGGTGCTGCTCTAGCCCAAAGGATTTCTACTGGTCCATAAAAGATCATCGTGGAGTTTTGTTGCGTTTGGGCTTCTTTGGTATTGATTTCCTATGATGTAAAAAAAACAAGCAAAAAACAGCAACTGGCACCGGGCACTGGGTTAATAGGTTAGTCCCAAAAAATGCTATAAAGTTTCTATAAAATGATTGTAAAACATCCAAGAGTGACAAAATAACAGCATGAATACTTCATAAATTATAGATACGTTGGAGACGTATCAACTGATATTCATGGACATCTCATTTCCCCATATGCAAAAGGGGCCGAACAGTGGGTCTAAGCCTCTGACAGCAGGACCTACATGTGCACAATAATGTGCTATTAGCGAAAGGGCCATGTTTGAGCATACCTTGATGGTAAACCGTAGTGTCTCGCATTGTTTCCCTACAAAACACATAAGGAAGATCTTGATCAGGTTAACTAAGAGTTTTCATACTATTAGTAGAATATGTATTGAGTACATCCAAATTTGATTTATTTCACATGCATAACAATACAAAATTGTACCCACAACAAATGAAAATCAAATTGCAGAATTGAACCAAATAGTTAAATGGACAGCAGACCAAATGAACCAAAACAGTTAACTGAGCACGACATTCCAGAATAGAAACATGTACTAGAAGATAAGACAGTTAACAAACCAAAGAATGCTTGAGAACAGTACTACGAAATGTAGCAATTGTTGGACCAAACTATTAACTGAACATTACATTTCAGAGGACCAAACTGTTAACTAAACAATAATTTCAGAGGACCAAACTGTTAACTCAACATCAGATTGCATATTAACATTACAGAGGACAAATCACTACAAGGCACTGGCGGTGGCCTCGAGAAGACAGCATGAACTCTGTTTTAAAGTAGCCAACCCCGTGGCCGTGTCGACGGTGGCTGTCGGTGTCAAAACCGGCGGATCTCGGGTAGGGGGTCCCGAACTGTGCGTCTAGGCGGATGGTAACAGGAGACAAGGGACACGATATTTTTACCCAGGTTCGGGCCCTCTCGATGGAGGTAATACCCTACTCCTGCTTGATTAATATTGATGATATGGGTAGTACAAGAGTAGATCTACCACGAGATCAAGGAGGCTAAACCCTAGAAGCTAGCCTATGGTATGATTGTTGTTCATCCTATGGACTAAGACCCTCCGGTTTATATAGACACCGGATAGGTTAGGGTTACACAGAGTCAGTTACAATGGTAGGAAATCTACATATCCGTATCGCCAAGCTTGCCTTCCACACCAAGGAAAGTCCCATCCGGACACGGGATGAAGTCTTCAATCTTGTATCTTCATAGTCTTGGAGTCCGGCCATGATGATAGTTCGGCTATCAGGACACCCCCTAGTCCAGGACTCCCTCAGTAGCCCCTGAACCAGGCTTCAATGACGACGAGTCCGGCGTGCATATCGTCTTCGGCATTGCAATGCGGGTTCGTCCTCCGAATACTTCATAGAAGTTTTTGAACACCAGGATAGTGTCCGGCTCTGCAAAACAAGTTCCACATACCACCGTAGAGAGAATAACTTTTGCACAGATCTGCTGACGCATTCCGCGGCGTGACATCACACCACGGCCAGGCCTTTATATGAATCATTTTTTACTGTTCCACCTCAGTGCGTTTAGCGAGGCGGTTTCCCTGGCACGTCTTATCAAAGCATATATCGTGCCCCCTTATTCCAGGATTCCCATCAATACGGACGTGGGTAACCCAACCGTGCCTGTTGGCACGCCTTCTCTATCAAAGGCGAGTCCTAATCGACCACGGGGTGGGCTCTTGGTATTCAACCTCTTTATAATGAGACCAAGGCCCTCTTCTTTTTACACTCTCCATCGAGTTTGCCTCGCGCTTCGAGTTCCAACACCCAAAGCTTCAGATTTAGGCGCTTCGGACCTTCGATGATGTCCGGTTCCGACCAGCACGACCGATGGATGTCTTCCTCCGTCACAGAAGCAGATGTGCTAAAGCCGCGAGACGCCAGGTATCTAACCGGCGAGATCTCGCATAGGATGCCTGCTCCAGGGCAGGTCATTCCCACTCCCGAGCCCGGCGAGAACGTGGTGTTCGTGTCCCACTTCCTTCGGGGTTTAGGCTTCCCGACGGATCCCTTTGTGCGGGGGCTCATGTTTTATTATGGGCTTGATTTCCATGACTTGAATCCGGAGTCCATCCTCCGTATCTCGTCATTCATTGTTGTATGTGAGGCCTTCCTCCATATTACCCCTCACTTCGGATTGTGGCTCAAGACCTTCAAGGTGGAGCCAAAGATGATCGGGGGGCAACAAGCAGAGTGCGTAGGGGCGGTCATAAGCAAATGTGCTGATGCTCTCTTTTCAAGGGGAGCTTGGTTTGTGGCAACGGGAGTTGTATTATATCACGGCTCCCAGGGGCACCAAATGGGTGGCGCTCCCTGCCTTCCGCTCAGGTCCGCCACAGCGGCTGGCGTCATGGGCCAACAAGGGGCTCGACTGGGGGCCGTCCAAGGATGTTCCTTTGCTGCAGGGCCGTATTCGAGACCTCCAAGAAAGAGAGATCAATCTGGTTGCAGTGGTGCAGGTTATGTTGATCCGGCGCCTTCTGCCCTGCAAACGTCGCCCCTCCGCCTGTGGGAATTTAATCCGGAGGGACCACGAGCTCTCCAAAATTTTATGGGCACGACGCCCGTGGAGATGTATAACCTGTTCTTCGGATCACAAGAGAGGTGTCCGGACCTGACTGAGGACGTAGGACTAAGCTGCAATCACCCAGATAGTCAAGTAAGTAGTCCTGTAACCGGACAAGCTGTTCATTCATTTATCATATATATATGCCCTTTAAAGGAGCCGTTTCTTGAACAGGAGTGGATAGCCAAGGCAAAGTTAATAAGGTGTCCGGCTCCCCTCCCGGAGACCATGCCGGATCCCATGCTGACCAAGATGTTGAAGGCCGCGCCTTTTGAAGGAGGCGACGGGGGGAGCGGGGAAGTACCTGCCTCTACGAAGGAGGCTATCAAGGAAGGAGGGATTAAAAGTCCCACCTTGCAAGGAGAAAAGAGGACCGCTTTGGAAGATCCGGAGGTTAAGGCCTCAAAGAGGGGAAAGGAATCTTCGTCAGAGAGTCCGGCACTGGGAAGTTACCCAGCCGCACTATTTCCCCAAGGGGATCAGCCCTCCAGCGAGCCGTAAATAAGAAGTAGGGGTCTTGTAAATAAGGAACATCCCTGTATTTATTTCTAAAGATAACCGAAATTGTACCTTGTAGTTCGGATCTCAGCCCTTCTCAGCAGAGCTCGTCTTCGAGGGATCTTCTTCCGGAGATGATGGAGAGCGAAACGCCTCCACCTTTCGCACCCTCGTGCGAGGCGGACGACCCTGAGGTGTCGTCGTGGAGGGTTTCCCCAAGTCCGGCGGGGCCGGAAGGTCCGTTGCCAAGTGGTGTGCGGTCGGAGGAGCTGAAGGATCTGCTCGGGCGAGCGGTTATCTCAGAAGATCACTGTGTTCTAATGGGTACAGTGATTGCAAGAATTGCATCCGCGGAGAGCGGATTGCATGAAGCCGTCAGAAGCTTACTGACGGGGTTCGAGGTACGCAAAAATGATGTACTGTCTGACAGTTATGCATATAAAATGCGCCCTGTATAGATAGTAGCCCCTGAGACTCGGTATGTTGTCAAAATTGACAGCGTGCCGAGGATCAAAATCTCAGTTATAACAAATCGCCGCTCCTAAACAGGTGGCGGGGGTCCGGTGGCCAGCCGGACTGATGAATATGCCAAACTAAAGCGGTAGCTTGACGAGGCGGATGCGGACATCGCGCTGGTCAATAAACGGTTCGACGAGTCACAAGGTATGCGACTTCTACGCGGACACCTGGTAAGGGAGCTTGACGCCCATGTCTTACTACGTGTATGCTTAATGCAGATGGTGTCGCTGCTGTGGAGGGGCTTCGGGCGGAATTCGCCCGAGCGAAAGAGCAAGCCAGGAATAGTAATGCGTCCGCTTTAAGGGCGGCCGAAGAGCTAAAAGCCGAACGGGCTGCTCACTGCCGAAGCAAAGAGGAAGTGGCCGATATGGCCAGAAAGTTGAAAAATATTACTGACCGCTGCGAGGTTCTTGAAAAAGAACGTCAAGCGGAGCAAGAGGGCCTCAAAAAGGCCACCGCCGAATCCAAGGATGCCCGTTCCGCTTTGAGAGCTGTCAAGGAGGGGCTGAGTCAGGCCGGGGCTATTACGGCTGGAAAACCGTTTTTGCTGCGGAGGAAATATACGGATCCAAAGTATGCTCAGTTGGACAAGTTGTGGAGTTTGGAGGGTGCTTATCTGGACTTAGCGGCGAGCGCTGCAGACGCGGTTGAGCACTTCCGTGGCCAGAAGGGGCACAGAAGGGAAGAGCTATATTGGTCGCAATTCCATAGTCCGGAGTGTCCTCTTTCGTTGACCGATCGGTTGGCTGAATGGGCCGAGCTGAATCGATTATCCGGATTTGCCATGAAGCATATCTTGACTCATTTGTGGCCGGGCGGACCCCAGCCGAAGAGTTATTTTGGTTTAGTGCAGCAGTTCCTTGGTGCGGTACCGCGTATCGACGCAATGAAGCGGTCGGCGTGTATTGAGGGAGCGCGGATGGCTCTGGCCCGTGTCAAGACATACTGGCAGAGATGAAGGCCACCGACGTTGCATCCCAAGATTCGGACAGAAGCCGAGTATCTGCCGAGCACTACTTTGAAGAAGTCCTGCAGGGCGCTCGTTTAATAGAGACGCAGTGCTCGAAGGATATTATGTTTAAATGACATGTATGATTTATGAAAGCAATGTTTCAATATAATAAAAGAGCTTTTTATACTTGTGCGTTCAAGTAGTAAACTACTCCTTGTGCGGCCGTTTATGTATATGTATATATAACCTGAAAGATGGCAGTCCGTGACTTCAGCCCCCACGCACATAGTGCGGGGGTGTTTGCAAAGAAAGCGCTTTTTCACACTTAATCCAACATCTTGGTCCTGTTAAGGAGGTGGTAGCGTAGCAAACTAGGCAACCGGACTATAATGTTTTATCACTTTCACTTAGCCATAGGAGTTCGAGGGTGGGGCTACTATATAGCCCCTGGGGGCACCGCACTCTCCCGAATTCGGGGTGCGTATGTGCCTGACCGAAAACCGGTCCTTCGTTAATGCGGAGGAATCCTAAACATTCTAGTGAGTCATCGAGTGGTTGACCAGTCTCTCGCTATATCATGACAGTCAGTTTTCGGCTTTCTCTACTGAGGTGCTTGCCCGGCCGAACTGGGGCACAATCGCAGTAGTTCTCCTGGTGCCGCGTTAGCCGATAAAACGGAACGTAAGGCAGCAAATCACAGGAGCCGGACAAACCCAACATTTGACCAAAGACATGATTCGGAGCTGATGCATATAAGGCCTAACTCGAGACGCCTAACACTCCCTAAGGTATTCGGTCTTTTATAAAAACGGGCAGAATAATGCCCTAAGCCCCTGGTGTCCAGGTACGTGCAAAAATTCCGGTGCATTTTAAGTGTAAGAGATGCATAGTGCGGTATTGCATTAAAGCGGGCAAAAGCTTCGCGTACCAATAGTGCTTGATGGCTACTTTTAAATGGGGCAACATGGAAGACTAACTTTTCACGCCGGAAGTTGTCGGGTGAGCCGAACACAACTTCTAGCAGTATCGAGCCCGTACAATGGGCATATGGGCCTGGCATTACTCCTTTAAAGGAGGTGTTGCTACGGCGAATTTTGGTTGGGTCTAACCCCATCCTGCGGATTGTGTCCTGATATATCAGGTTTATGTCACTACCGCCATCCATGAGGACTTGTGTAAATTGGAATCCGTCGATTATAGGATCCAATATCAAGGCAGTCCATCCTGCGTTCCGGATACTTTCGGAATAGTCCTGATGGTCGAAGGTGATTGGTTTTGACAACCAGCAGTGCGGCGCGCATTTTAGTGGGCGCCGCTCTTTTTCCCTTTGGTCACGTGAAGTGAGTTTACTGTTTTAACCTCTTGTGGGAAATTCTTCATTTTCCGGGGCTCGCTTGTGGTGCTCGTCATCATCTTCACTTGGTGTGTCGAGCCCCTTGTGTTCGGCGTTGAGTCTGCCGGACTGTTTGAAGACCCAACAATTTCTGTGGGTATGGTTTGCAGGCCTCCCGGGAGTACTGTGGATTTGACATATCTTGTCCAAGATTTTGTTGAAGTTGGATAGCTCATCGCTATTGTCCTTAAGGGGCAGTTTTTTGTTGTTCTGCCATGAGCTTTTGAATCCGGCGTTGACTGCCGCGATCTTTGGACCGTTCCCTTTAGTCCGGCGCTGGTCCTTGTTGCGCCGTGGTTTCCCGTTTCCATCCCTGACTTCGGATGTACTTGGGTCGCTGGTGCTGCATCTTGCTAGCCAGCTATCCTCTCCCACGCAAAAGCGGGTCATGAGGCTTGTTAATGCGGCCATTGTTCTTGGCTTTTCTTGGCCGAGGTGTCTGGCGAGCCATTCATCTCGGACGTTGTGTTTGAAGGCTGCTAAGGCTTCAGCGTCCGGACGGTCGACTATTTGGTTCTTTTTAGTAAGGAACCTTTTCCAGAATTTCCGGGCTGACTCTCCGGGCTGTTGAGTTATGTGACTTAGATCGTCTCAGATCCGGAGGGCGGACATAGGTCCCCGAAAATTTGCCCAAACGCATCCTCGAGCTCTTCCCAGCTTCCAATGGTATTTTCGGGAGGCTTTTAAGCCAATGCCGAGCTGGCCCTTTGATTTTTAGGGTAAGTATTTTATGGCGTGAGATCATCTCCTCGAGCCATGTGTATGTGGAGGATGTAATCCTCAATCCGCACTCGTGGTCATTGTTCGGTCGTATGCCTCTATGTTTACGGGCTTGAATCCCGCTAGAAATTCGTGATCCAGCACCTCATCGGTGAAACATAGGGGATGTGTGGCGCCCCTATATTTGGGTGTGCCGTGATGTTCGGATTTTTGGCCTGTTGCATTGCTTTGAAGAGCTTGCTTTCTTGGCCCATAGATGGACCTAACTGGGCCATCCTTTTGATGTGAATCCTTATGCGGATCGCATACTAGCTTTTGTGCGGCGCCATTTGCCGCTCTCTTTTTGCCGTGGGGTCCTCCATCCGGCCGGGTGGCCTTCTTATTTTTTGATTGTGGGGGCTCTAAGGCCTCCTCGTCAAATTCGAGGCAGTAGCTTTCTTTTGGGTAGCTCTTTGTTCGCGATCGCCGCCGTATTTGTCTATGTGTTGAATACTTTGCTCCATCTGATTCTGAGTGCATCTTCCGCTGTTTTGAGCTTCCGCTTCGCTTTTTCAGGCTACGCGCATGGCGGCGAGCCTTTTTCTCGAGGTTATTTTGCTCCAACAATTTGTCCGCGTGAGACTGTCCGGACTGTTGTCTTCGCCGGGACGGGTTGTTTATCCAAGTTGTCTTGTTCGGACAATTGCTCGATAAGCGTGTTAAATGTCGTCCACCGGTTCGCCCTGCTCTATGGCTGGGTCTCTGTTGGCGGGACTTGGTCCGCGTTTACGCTGCCGCTTTGACTGCTTTTGAGGATTTATCCTTCGTGGCGTCCCGTTGTTCCTCGTCTTTATTTCCTTTAGGTGTATCCACCATGTATACATCATGAGATGAGGTGGTTGTCCAGCATCCTATAGGTGCTGGTTCATTGTTGTCTCCTACATCGTCGTCCATACCGCCGATGTGTTCGGAGTCGAAATCGAGCACGTCGTGTAAGCTTTCGACGGTGGCTACGAAGTGGGTGGTGGGTGGGCGTTGAATTTCTTCGTCGTCCGCATCCCAACCCTCCTGACCGTAGTCCGGCCAGGGCTCTCCGGATAAAGAGAGAGACTTTAGTGAATTCAAGATGTCGCCAAAGGGCGAGTGCTGAAAGATGTCCGCGGCCGTGAACTCCATGACCGGTGCCCAATCGGATTCGATCGGCAGGGGCGCGGAGGGTTCAGAGTCCGGAAAGGAGTCCGGCACCCTGGAGTCGAGGTCTTCGCAAAGGACAGGGACGGAGTTCGGCTTAATCGCCGTAGAGATTGTAGCCCCCGAGGCGGTGTCCAACCACTCGTCCTCGATCGGGGAATCCGGCTCCGGATTAATGGTCGGAGTGGATGCTGGTGCAGCCTCCAAGGCACCGTTCGGCTGCAGAGCTAGATCATGCCCATCGAGACAGTGCAGCACGCGAGGTTGCGTGTCGAATCCGTCGAAGATCAAGTCTCCGCGGATATCGGCCGTATAGTTCAAACTTCCAAATCTGACCTGATGGCCAGGGGCGTAGCTTTCGATCTGCTCCAGATGGCCAAGCGAATTGGCCCGCAGTGCAAAGCCGCCGCATACGAAGATCTGTCCGGGGAGAAAAGTCTCACCCTGGACCGCGTCGCTGTTGATGATCGAAGGAGCCATCGGTCCTATCGGTGACGACACAGAGGAACTCTCAATGAAAGCACCAATGTCGGTGTCAAAACCGGCGGATCTCGGGTAGGGGGTCCCGAACTGTGCGTTTAGGCGGATGGTAACAGGAGACAAGGGACACGATGTTTTTACCCAGGTTCGGGCCCTCTCGATGGAGGTAATACCCTACTCCTGCTTGATTAATATTGATGATATGGGTAGTACAAGAGTAGATCTACCACGAGATCAAGGAGGCTAAACCCTAGAACCTAGCCTATGGTATGATTGTTGTTCGTCCTATGGACTAAAACCCTCCGGTTTATATAGACACCGGATAGGTTAGGGTTACGCAAAGTCGGTTACAATGGTAGGAAATCTACATATCCGTATCGCCAAGCTTGCCTTCCACGCCAAGGAAAGTCCCATCCGGACACGGGACGAAGTCTTCAATCTTGTATCTTCATAGTCTTGGAGTCCGGCCGTGATGATAGTTCGGCTATCCGGACACCCCCTAGTCCAGGACTCCCTCAGTGGCCTCGAAGACGAGGTGCTCCTCCAAGATTGGCGGTCGGCACGCATGGTAGCCATAGCGACCTCGTGCGCACGTTCGGTCGTGATTTGTTTCTCTGCTGCCAGATGCTACTGAGCTCCACATTACACTACGTGCAAAATGGCTGTGGGCGGCGCTTAATTGGAGGAGGGGGCAAGTGATTTCAGCGGAAGGTGCCGCGACATCGGTCGGGGCATGTGGGACGGGGAAGGAGGAGGATGGTGTGGGTGGGGTGTGGATTACCTGATCATATCAACGAGGTTGCGCAACAAGAAGAAGGGTCGGCGGCGAGGAGGCCGCGCAAGAAGAAGAAAGGTCACTGGCGAGGAGGCGGCTGCAAGCAGAAGGGTCGCCGGCGAGGAGGCGGCTCTGCAAGAAGAAGGGTAGCCGGCGAGGACGCGGCGCTGCAAGAAGAAGGGTCGTCGGCGAGGAGGCTGAGCTACGAGATGGATATTTACACGATGGCATAAAAATTCCGCTCGGTACCGCGAGAAACTGGTGCGCAAGTGTGGTTCAGCAAGAGGCGGTGGACTATATATGACGAAGCTTCCTGCGTAAGCCAGACAAGACGGTGAGCCAAGATATTTTATATCGCATCCCACACGGTTCTTTCTAGTAAACTGTTTGTGGTATACCTGATTTTTTCATTATGTTTTGAAAGACAAAATGGTGTTACAGAGGAAAAGGATGGTGAAATGTATGCTAGAACATTTATGTATAGTGAACATGCAACTACATGAGTGTCATGTTTAAATTTGGAATTATTCCGGGTTCGTTTGGCATTTTTATCCATCAATTGAGTTTCTAGGCATTTAGTGCACATAATTTGAATTTGAACTACAAGCGCATGCTCCATGTGTGAATCTCTAGGTCCCATGCAAGAAATGAGAATGAAATTAAAACATCTGGGCGTCGTTGCTCGGCCGGAAAGATTGACAAACTTGGTTTTTTAATTCCTGTAAATCCAAAACACGCCTGAAAATCATGAAACCTGGCATGGTATCATGACATGGCACCAACATGCTGTGGTAATTTTTTTGGCCGAATTGGGACAAGCTTTGGTATAAGCTTCTTGCAAACCAGAGCTTCTCTAAAGAAGGCTCGTGGTTCTGAGAGGGAACGTTTCACCTCCGTGTGCGAAATGACATACACTGCAATTTCCCGCCTTAATTTTTTTACACAGGTTGATTAGACCAAATAGAAGTATCGTGCTAAAATTTGGAATTATTCCGGGTTCGTTTGGCCTTTTTATACATTAATCGAATTTCTGGGCATTTAATTTGCATAATTCAAATTTGAACTACAAGCACATGCTCGAGTGCACTAAAGTTAGTTAAAAAATCACATGTGTTTCCTTGGGTGAATTTCTAGGTCCCATGCAAGAAATGGGAATGAAATTCAAACATTTGGGCGTCGTTGCTCGACCGGAAAGATTGAGAAAGTTGTTTTTTAATTCCTGTATATCCAAAACATGCCTGAAAATCATGAAACTTGGCATGGTGTCATGACATGGCACCAACATGTTGTGGTAATTTTTTTGGCCAAATTGGGAAAAGCTTTGGTATAAGCTTCTTGCAAACCGGAGCTTCTCTCAAGAAGGCTCGTGGTTCTGAGAGGGAACGTGTCACCTCCGTGTGCGAAACGACATACACTGCCTTCTCCCGCCTTAATTTTTTACACAGGTAGATTAGACCAAATAGAAGTATTGTGCTAAATTTTGGAGTTATTCCGGGTTTGTTTGGCCTTTTTTATACATTAATTGAATTTATGCGCATTTAATATGCATAATTCAAATTTGAACTACAAGCACATGCTCCAGTGCACCAAAGTTGGTTGAAAAATCACATGTGTGTCCTTGGGTAAGTTTCTAGATCCCATGCAAGAAATGGGAATGAAATTCAAACATCTGAGCGTCGTTGCTCAGCTGGAAAGATTGAGAAACTTTGTTTTTTAATTCCTGTAAATCTAAAACACGCCTGAAAATCATGAAATTTGGCATGGTTTCATGACATGGCACCAACATGTTGTGGCAAATTTTTTGGCCGAACTAGGAAAAGCTTTGGTATAAGCTTCTTGCAAACCGGAGCTTCTCTCAAGAAGGCTCGTGGTTCTGAGAGGGAACTTGTCACCTCTATGTGCAAAACGACATACACTGCCTTCTTCTGCCTTAATTTTTTTTACACAGGTAGATTAGACCAAATAGAAGTATCATGCTAAAATTTGGAATTATTCCGGGTTCGTTTGGCCTTTTTTATACATTAATTGAATTTATGGGCATCTAATGTGCATAATTCAAATTTGAACTACAAGCACATGCTCCAGTGCACCAAAGTTGGTTGAAAAATCACATGTATGTCCTTGGGTGAATTTCTAGGTCCCATGCAAGAAATGGGAATGAAATTCAAACATCTGGGCGTCGTTGCTCGACTGGAAAGATTGAGAAAGTTGGTTTTTTAATTCCTGTATATCCAAAACATGCCTGAAAATCATGAAACTTGGCATGGTGTCATGACATGGCACCAACATGTTGTGGTAAATTTTTTGGCCAAATTTGGAAAAGCTTTGGTATAAGCTTCTTGCAAACCGGAGCTTCTCTCAAGAAGGCTCGTGGTTCCGAGAGGGAACGTGTCACCTCCGTGTGCGAAACGACATACACTGCCTTCTCCCGCCTTAATTTTTTTACATAGGTAGATTAGACCAAATAGAAGTATTATGCTAAATTTTGGAGTTATTCCGGGTTCGTTTGGCCCTTTTTATACATTAATTGAATTTATGCGCATTTAATATGCATAATTCAAATTTGAACTACAAGCACATGCTCCAGTGCACCAAAGTTGGTTGAAAAATCGCATGTGTGTCCTTGGGTAAGTTTCTAGGTCCCATGCAAGAAATGGGAATGAAATTCAAACATCTGAGCGTCGTTGCTCAGCTGGAAAGATTGAGAAACTTTGTTTTTTAATTCCTGTAAATCCAAAACACGACTGAAAATCATGAAACTTGGCATGGTGTCATGACATGGCACCAACATGTTGTGGCAAATTTTTTGGCCGAACTGGGACAAGCTTTGGTATAAGCTTCTTGCAAACCGGAGCTTCTCTCAAGAAGGCTCGTGGTTCTGAGAGGGAACTTGTCACCTCTGTGTGCAAAACGACATACACTGCCTTCTTCTGCCATAATTTTTTTACACAGGTAGATTAGACCAAATAGAAGTATCATGCTAAATTTTGGAATTATTCCGGGTTCGTTTGGCCTTTTTTATACATTAATTGAATTTATGGGCATCTAATGTGCATAATTCAAATTTGAACTACAAGCACATGCTCCAGTGCACCAAAGTTGGTTGAAAAATCACATGTATGTCCTTGGGTGAATTTCTAGGTCCCATGCAAGAAATGGGAATGAAATTCAGACATCTAGGCGTCGTGGCTCAACTGGAAATATTGAGAAACTTGGTTTTTTAATTCCTATAAATCAAAAACACGCGTGAAAATCATGAAAATTGGCATGG
This sequence comes from Aegilops longissima, assembly GCA_021605205.1. Taxonomy (NCBI): domain Eukaryota; kingdom Viridiplantae; phylum Streptophyta; class Magnoliopsida; order Poales; family Poaceae; genus Aegilops; species Aegilops longissima. The sequence continues at coordinate 190,502,844 of CM038680.1, read as the reverse complement.
TGTCATGACATGGCACCAACATGTTGTGGTAATTTTTCTGTCCGATTTGCGAAGGCGCACACCTTAACAATTAACAATGTCATTTTGGAACAAGTGTTGTCACGTTAAAAATCGGAAACATAAGTATTATTGAAACCCTGGGCATTATACTTACCATTAACGTGCCGCCACGCGCCCCCTTTTTTATTGGCTAGAAGGTGCCGTGCGGGGTAGCTATTTGAGTACGGGAGGCGTGCGATCAGACCCCTGTGCGTGCTCATCGAGAGGAGAGCCCTTTGACCTCTATCCGGCATGCACCTCCCTCCCAACGGCTCCATTAATGGCGCCTGAGCCCCTGTTTCACGGCGTGGCTATGTCTCACTGGAGTGAGATTTAAGAGAGAGAAAAGAAAATCTGAAAAGAAAGTTTTGCACGGATCTTGATGTAAGATCCGACGGACCTATATAGCATCGAATGAGACTTATAGCAAGACTGATGAATATCAGGACAATGATAGTGCATAATAATTGTCTTACATATTTAGGAACATAATTTAAAAAGCCACATGCGGCAGCGCCCGAAATACACAAGGGCAAAAGAAGAAGGAAGACAACGATCGTTGATCTCTACTTTCTTGATGCGTTGCTACAGGCCACGGGAACTAGTCTCCACGGTGAGCGGCGATGAGCTCTTTCTTGTCCTCAAGATGCTGCTTGAGAGCATCCACAGATTCCTCCACCAGCCTTCTGCGCTTGATGCGCAGCATGGCATTCTCGTCCATAAGTTTCTCGACGATGACGCTGGTCCTCTTCAACAAGGCAGTGATTTCCTCTTGCGGCTCCGCACTTCCGACGATCTTCACCCTCAACAGGTCGCGCTCGGCTCGGAGCTTCGCATTTCTCTCATTTAGTTGTCGGATGACGCCGGTAGCTTGTTCAAGCGAGGCTTTCATGTCGTCCAGCACCCTCGCCCAGCCGGAGATCTGATCCATCTGGCTATGGACGATCACATGCATGTGCCTGTAAGAATCCTTGCCTACCCGCGAGACATCCCAGGCCGCCGCGGCGCGGGAGGACATCTCTGTTACATTCGCGGCGTGATGGATTTGACTTTTCCCCAACTCTGCAGCAGTCGTTCTTTATACAAACAGTTCAACTCGACAGCTAAACCGACCAAACTTTCCCCAATTATTGCCAACCACGTACTGAAATAGCTAGTTCAACTATATATACTAGCTAAGTTTAAGTACGTTGTACAGTTCCACCACATCTATAGTCAGATGAACTAAACAAAATAGCCCCTAAATACTACTACTATGGAGGGGCTTTGTACTACTTCCGGCAGCCTCTCCTCTGCCGAGCGCGCTCAATAAGAGGCAGAGGAGGAGGAGCCTACCGACGAGCTGGACAACTGCAATGTGGTGCCTACTGCTGCTGCACCTTCAGTGATGCTCACCTCGAACGCCATCTGCCGCTCCAGACGACCCCTCTCGAAGCGGTGGTTCTCCTCATAGATCTCCTGATTCCTTGCTTCTGAGGCGGCGTGTGCCGCGGCCACGGCGGCGGTAAGGCTCTTTGCATGCTCGACAAGGCGCTCCTCCTCCTCGCATTGGAAATCGGTGTAGCGCGCAAGGTTGCTGACGCACGTGCGGGCATACACCTCCGCCTCCTACCTTCGGGCGGTGGTGGCGGAGCGGGTGATGACCCCGGCGGTCGACGATGGGCTGGCAGCCACGGCGGCCGACGATGGGGTGGCGTCCACGACCACCACCTCCCGCCTTCGGGCCGTGGTGGCAGAGCGGGCTGATGGCCATGGTGGTCGGCAGTGGGGAGGTGGCCATGACGGCCACCTTCTGCTTTCGGGCCACGACAACGGTGGCTGGCAACAGCTGCCGATGGGCAGTGACAGCGGAGCGTGTGGTGGGTGTTCCACGCACACCCAACAGGGACGCCACGCACACTACACTACGCCGGGGATTGCACCACCGCCGCGGTGTAGCCTCCTAGCTGGAGATGTCCTCTAATGACGGTGGAGTGGATGAGCGACGATGACGGACCGGTGCCATTGGCGACTATGGGAGAAGCAGACGAGATAAGCTACAGGGAGGGAGGGGAAAATGCGACGCAGGACTCGCCGGCCATGAGGGTTTATATAGCAGGCCGGTAAGCATTGGGATTTTGGGGGATTTCACCAAGTCGGGCAGGAAGCTTGTTGGGAACCTCTGAGGTTGCGCAGGAACGGGCTCACCGATGATTCATTGGCGCCACTTCGAGCCACCGGTTGGCCAAAAGAACGCCCCCGCGCGCTGCGCAAGCTTGCGTTGTAAGCCGTCTGCGACAGCGGGGTGACAAGACGTGTGAGAGGAGGACAAAAGGCCACGTACACATATGGTTAACACTACAAAAAACACATCCGTGACATTTTGGGCCGAACGAATTTTTTTCTGTCATGCTTATGACACTTCTTTGATGATAATTGTCACAAAACCCGGTATCATCATAGATGTGGTGGGCTCCTACTTCGATGACAAAAAATCATGACAGAAAATGGGCTTTTCGTCCTGGGCGGCGGAGACACAGCTGCATGACATTCTTTGGGTCATCCATGACGGAAAAAACTATGGTAGAAGCGAGGGCGAGGAAGATATCAGGGAGTTCCCGGTTACGGTGGGTGGTCAGGGCCGAGCGATGCGCGTTTCTCTCGTACACATACACACGTGTGTGAGCCATTGCGCTCTAACTGAACCCGAGCGAGGCGTTGGGCTCTAACTGAACCCGAGCGATTGCACTATAGGCTACGCGTTACTGAACCCGAGCGATCGATCGATCCCTTGCTGTTAACTGAGCCCGAGTGATTCCTTCGCTACTGCTGCTAACTGAAGCTGATCAATGCTGCCTCTAGTTGAACAGTGAGCGTTGTTGGGGGGTTTGGATGAACAGTTCCCGGTGAGGGATTGGATGAACAGGACCCCGTGGTAGTAGAGGCCGTTGCCGCTGGATGAACATGACCCCGATCGAGCCGGTTGGGGGGTGGATGAACAGGACCCCATGGAGGGCTGGATGAACAGGACCCCGTGGAGGGTTGGATGAACAGTAGCCCGTGGAGGGGTGGTTGAACAGGACCCCGTGTAGAGGGCTGGTTGAATAGTAGCGGTGGAGGAGCGCGCGGAGGAGGCTGGATGAACAAGAGCCCGTGGATGAACAGTCGCAGGTGGAGGCTGGAGGAGGTCGACGGTGGATGAACAGTAGCCTGTGGAGGCTGGAGGAGGTCAATGGTGGAGATGAACAGTATCCCGTGGAGTCCCGTTTTGCGGTACACCACACCCCTCCCGATGAACAGGACACCCGTTTCGACCGTAGCACTCCAACACAAGTCCGTTTCCACCGTTTTGCGGTACACCACACCCCTCTTGATCAAGAGCACTCCGTTTCGACCGTAGGAGGTCCAAGAGGAGTCCATTTCCTTCATTTTGCGGTACGCCAGACCCCTCCCGATGAACAGGATCCCGTTTCGACCGTGGTCGGTCGAACACAAGGCTGTTTCCTCTGTTCTGCGGTACGCCAGGCCTCGTTTCCATCGGTTGTTCCGTCCAAGCCGGTTGGCTCCCGATGAACATGACGATGCATTCCGTTCCAACCCAGCCGGTTGGCTCCCCATGAACACGATGATGACGCAGTTTCTCCGTTCCGACCCAGCCATGTACAAGAGCCCTGGACGTACGTATGCGCGAGTAGGCGTTTGAGACCCCGCCCGTATGTACGTACGTGGCCGTATTTTCTTTCTTGCACCCTGGTTGTACGTACGTGTACATGCTACATGTGCGCCTCTACTATGACACGTGCATGCCTATACTACGACACGTGCCCTTCCTTACACGGCCACGGTTCATCGCTGCAGTCTGCAGACAGACCGATCATATGTACGTACACGTTCACGACCATAATGAAAACGCTACATACACTTCGACCAGGTGGGTCCCGACTGTCAGACACTTCCTTGCGTGCGAAGATGTAGCTGGTGGGTCCCAGCAGTCAGGGGGACGAATCATTTTTTTGCCCGTAATATGGACGGACTTCCTTGAGTGTGAAGATGTAGCTGGTAGGTCCCAGCATTCATGGGAGCGAATCATTTTTTTGCCCGTAATATAGCCGCACTTCCTTGCGTGCGAATATGTAGCTGGTGGGCCCAGCAGTCAGGGGGGCGAATCATATTTTTTGCCCGTAATATGGATGCACTTCCTTGCGTGTGAAGATGTAGCTGGTGGGTCCCAGCAGTTAGGGGGGAATGTTCTTTTCACGAAATACGGTGGCCCGTCCGGTGGGTCCCTACTGTCAGGTGGAGGAATCATTCTTTTCTGCATAATAAGAAGGCACTTCCTTGATGTGGCCGTGGACCCAGCTGTCAGCCTCTCCACGTACAGTACTCTTCCGATGGAAGTCGTTCCTTGACCACGTTGACCACGCCGCGCCGAGAGCACCAGGGCGGTGGACGACGGTGAGGCCTAGGAAGGGGACGACGCGGAGCAGGGGAAGATGCGGTAGTGGATGCCCACATAGAGAGGAGTACGAGGGTTCACTGGTTCGGCTACGGTGTGAGACTGTCGTCGCTGCAGAATAACAGGCGTGTGGGTGAGTGGAGGGATGGCCTGGCCAGCGGTGGGAGTAGTACGGGGCGGTGAGGCCTTCGCAGCATCACAGCCGGCCACGGGAGGCAGGAGCACGCGGCACAACCGGCGCTGGTTTGGGCGGCTGGAGCAAGAAGACCAGAGGTTGAGGAAGCACGGCCGTTGGATGGACATCGTACGGTCACTTGAGCTAGAATCGTTCATATTGACTAAGTTGACAAAGCCCTCCGTCCCCGTCAACTTAGTAGGCCCACAAGTTAGCCTCCCACTATGGTGGGTCCCAGCTAGCAGGGGTATTCATTTTTTTGTGCGTAATAAGGAGGCACTTCCTTGCGTGCGAAGATATAGCTGGTGGGTCCGACCTGTCAGTGAGGGGAACATTTTTCTCGCGAAATACAGAGGCCCTTCCAGTGGGTCCCAGCTATTAGGTGGAGGAATAATTATTTTCCGCGTAATAAGGAGGCATTTCCTTGCGTGCGGTCGTGGACCCAGCTGTCAGCCTCTCCATGTACAGTCCACTTCTGATGGATGTCGTTCGTTGACCGCCTTGACCACGCCGCGCCGAGAGCACCATGGCGGTGCACGACAGCGATGCCTAGGAAGGGAACGACACGGAGCCATGGAAGACTCGGCAGTTTTTCCCACGCGGAGGGGAGTATGAGGGTTTACTTGTTCGTCTGCCGTCGCCGGAGAATAACAGCCGTTGTGGGTGAGTAGAGGGATGGCTAAGCCAGCGACGGGAGTACGATGGGGCGGTGAGGCCTGCGCGGCAGCATAGCCGGCCACGGGAGGAGGGAGCAGGCAGTCCTGCCGGCGCTTGTATGAGCGGTTGGAGCAGGAAGAGCAGAGATTGAAGAAGCACGACGGCCGTTGGATGGACGCTCGTGTGTTGACTAAGTTAACACGATGTTGCCTGTGCGTCAACCTTTTTTTAGGAAAGCATGCGCGTCAACCTGTAGTAGGCACACAAGTCAGCCTCAAATATGTGGAAAACAGCATATAGCCCATCTGCCATTATTTCTAATAATTTACAGCCCATTTGCTAATTCTTAAGAACGTTTTTGGAGCCCATCTTCTTTTTGTTAGCATTACACCCCATATGGTGGCCTCGGTTAAAAATTATATGAAATTTTGCATATTTCGGTGCGGTCAACTGTTTTTAATCCCAAAATATCGAGTAACATTCAAACTAGTTTGAAAAATAATTTATATAAATATAAATCCAAATAATTTTCCACGCATAAAAATCAATGGAATTTAAAATCTTGTAATGCAAAAAAATTGAAACTAATTCCCAGTTTGATGTGTTTTAAAAATGAACAGCCCATTTCTGGGCAAACCGAATGAAACTCTCCTCGTCTTGATAGATTTGCAGTTCAGCAGGGCTGATAAAGCAAGTAGGCCTCGTTTGGGTATTTCTTTTAAAAAATAGAACAGTGCTAGCCGTTTTCAGCAAGAAAAAAAAACACATCTGGGCTCATGATGTGGTAAACATAAATAAAACCCTGGCTAGATGGGCCACAGCCCCCGCACAGCCCCGTTGTTACCCTGATCCGTCGCTAAAACTAGTATAAATAACCATTGCTTGTTCCTAAAAAAGTAAATAACAATTGCGCGGCCTGCTGGGTCCCTGGTGTCAGCCGGTCGTTGTGTAATTCTCTCGTTTATTGACTACGTTGACAATGGCGTGAGCCCCAAATGTCCAACCATTAGGAGGAACCATTTTTGGGCTTGTAATAACGAGGCACTTGCTTGCGTACTGCCATGACGCTGGTGGGTCCCAACTGTCATCCTCTCCACGTACAGTCATCTCCTTGTTCCTACCGGTTGTTGACGACGCTGACAATGCAAGAGGCGGCGCATCACAAGCGGTGAGCGATGTGTCGATCCGATCCAAAGCGGAGGGGAGTATGAGGTTGGCTGGTTTGGAGTCTTGAGTGCATGTTGGGGCTGACATCGTGGGAGAATAACGGGGCGTGTGGGGAATAGAGGAGGGACCGCCAGCGTTGGAGGGTATGGTAGGGCGGCGGGCGCGCAGCCAGCCATGGGAGGCGGGAGCAAAGCGGAGCCGACGGGGTGGTTTGGTTTGGGCGGCTGGAGGAAGAAGACAAGAGATAGAAGATACACGACAGATGTTGGATGTCAATCCAACGGCTGGTAGGCAGAATCATTTGTTGACTAGCTAGTAAGTCGGCACCACCTTGGATAGGCAATTTCCTCGTGGGTCCCAAATGTCAGAATCCAAATCTGTCACGCTCATGCAGCCTTTCCTATGAAAATTTACAGCCCATTTGGTGTGTTAGTTCAAAATAAGTTTGTGGCTGCTGGTGGGGGCTAATCACTTGGCTTCTGTAATGCACAATGAGCTCAAGCAGCTGGAGAGACTGATGTTATTTCCCTTGGTTGGGATTTGTTACAATATTTCACTCTAAATTAAATGAATGGCAAGCCATTTGCCTTGTTTCAAAGAAAATATGACAGTCACAGCCGAGTTGAAAAGGGCAAGAACATATAACTCCAACTTACAAACTGTACAAAAGCACGAGGGTTAATTGTTCATCAGGTTTAGACAAAACCCAGGTTGGAAAGGGCAACAACACCTAACTGCAGCACTGTTTTCGGCATTCATAGTCAAATGGATCGGTCAGGTCCATAGAATGAACATCCTGGGTCGTAAAATTTACTGGATTATGACCACAATATGTTGTAAATAGAAGCCCGGCACATTCAGGAGCTCTTTTTCCCACCTGAAACTTCTTTTTTGCTGTTCGACATACCCATCCGTTAAAACCATGTTGTTGATAAACTTAAGCCTGATGGACAATAGTAACCTCGCATTCAGCAGGAAGAATGTGCCAAATCTAGTGTTTGCATGGTTGGTTACATATCGTTCTAGCGTTATTGTCTTCAATCGAATGTCATGAGAAGTGAGAAAATCCCGGTGCTTACGAATCCACCAATTGATTATAACTTTCTTACCCCGTCCTATTGCCTAAATAGACATGACGATTGAAAACAGTTAAGGTCTAAAAAAAGAGTGTGGAAAGAGCAACAGCTGAACGGTTAATTATAGTACACTATATGCGGGCTTCCAATGTGTGTGAAATTACCACCTTTATATACAACTTCTCCAGACATGGAAAGTATTGCAGCAAGCCAATAATCTTGTTCAGATCAAAACTATTCATTTGGATATATAAGATCTTGACAGAATCCAGCACCATTGATAGGCTATCCACGGAGAAACTCTTCATTGAGCATAGAACATAATATTAGTACAAAATGTGTACTCCGAGATGATATATAACTTATGCGTAGAAATTTAAAATGCAGCTTATGGTTACAAGTGTAGATGATAATATAAAATACCTGAAGAACTGTGGAGCCAAACACCATATTGAAATGAGCATACACTACAAAAAAAATACACTTCCGTGATGATACGTGTTTGTCACAGTTGGTCGCGTTTTTTGTCATGCATGTACATCCATGACAAATTTATGACAGAATCAAGATAGTCATACCTGTGCTGTCGTAGAAGTGTTCAATGACATTACCAAAATTATCATCACGGAAGTGTCCACTTCCATGATGATAAATCGCGCGTCACAAAAGTGCTTTCGTCAAGGGTGACCGACACGTGGCATCCACCGTAACAGAACGCCGTTAAGCTATCGGGTCGGATTTTGGATCCGATAACCCGTTAACAGCCCTGACCAATGGGAAATTTCCACGTGTAAAATTATGATTGGCCGAAGGGAACAACTTCCAGCTCGTCAGTGGGCCAGATGTCGCCCGTCCATTGGAGGAGACATGCCTATGATACGTCGACACGTGGCTGGGCTCAACAGAGGCCCATATAGGTTAAAAAGGCCGGCCCAGTCAAAGGCCCGTAGAACTTAATCAGGTACTAGTGGGCCAGCCCAATAACAGCCTACTTAATAAAGGCCCATTTACGGCCTGAAGCCAGATCTGGTCCGTTAATTGTTCGCCCAATATTTGGGCCCATTTATGGCCCGAACCCAGATCTGGCTCGTTAATTGTTCGCCTAATATTTGGGCCCATTTGCGGCCCGAAGCCAGATCTGGCCCGTTAATTGTTCGCCAAATATTTGGGCCCAACTACAGCCCAGTGACTTTCGGCCTGTTAGAGGCCTGATGTAGACATGGGCCCATTTCAGCCCGGTGTGACTTTCGGCCTATTAGAGGCCCGATGTAGACATGGGCCCATTTCAGCCCGGTGTGACTTTCGGCCTGGGAATGGCCCGTGCTGCCCATGGGCCATATATGGTCTGACGGGACATCGGGCCCACTAACGGCCCGTGCTAAAGGTGGCAACAGATTAAGCCCAACGTGACTTTGGGCTGTTAAAGGCTGTCTCGTAATTCGCCCGTTGATGCATGTACTAAGATTTCGCCTCTTAAAGGCCCATGATATCGATGGGCCAACTAAGGCCCGAGATATGTTTTGGCCAGTAACGACCGTGAGCTAATCGGGCCCAAAGCGGCCCGGTCTACATTTCGCTCTTTGAAGGCCCGTCGACGACTAGTGAAAATTGAGGCCCAACATGCATTTTGGCTGCTAAAGGCACGTGGTTTCATCTCGGTACGTAATGAGCCAAGACAATATTCAGCATGTTAATGCCCCAACGCTACCTGGGCCAAACTAAGCGCTAGGTCGACAAAAGGCCCAACTAAAATATAGGCCGGTGTAAGTTTGGGCCTGGCGCAATGTGTGAAGGCCCCAATCATTCGGGCCCAAGAAAGACGCAGGCCGGCCCAATTGGGGCCCGCTGAAAACCTGGCCCGTTAGAGTTGAATGTTTCGGTCCGGTCGACTACATCTATTTTTTTTCAGATAGCGAATGATGGCAGTAACTAGTAGGAATTAAGAACAAACCTACTCTATACAATAAAGAAATTATGGCATAGTAACTAAGAATAAACATACACTATACAATAAAGGATTTAAGGTATATTACATCCACTGGGCATCGAAGTTCGCCACGGTGATCATAAAGCGCAACGAAGAAGCAGATTACAAAAGCGGGCACCATTGCGGTGTAACAAAATAATACTTGAACCGAGACCACTTCCAAGACAGTTCAAGAAAGGTTAGCCTTGCGGGGAACTGCTGCAAAGCTGCCGAGCAAGGCTGTGAGACCGCCTAGCATGTCGGTCATAGCTTCAGTGTAGCTATTTAGCGATGAGGTTCTCATTGGTGTTCTCCGCAATCTTTCTTAGAGATAGGACTTCAAGTCGAAGTTGAGTTGCGTAATGCCTTTACGCTAGAACTTGGGACCAAGAAGTCGAACTGATTCGCATAACGAATTACGTGAGCTTGTCATTGTTAGTCTCAAGTAACTTGAACACTGCATCAAGACAAGACTTTGGGGTTGTCTCACTATCTTCAAGATGTTTTGCCTTCTTTGTTGCAATATATGTTGGGTTTGTCTCACAGCCTTGAGCAGACTTGTGCATGCCATCGGGCATATCACCTGAAACAAAGCGAGAGATGACAGGTTTGCGTGTATAAACAAAGATGATAACTGCTCATCAATTCTATCAATTTCAAATTAGAAAAAAAGAGTAAGTTCAAAATATCCATAGCATAATTTGGCATTGTTCATAATGCGGGAGCTTCACCATACTCTTTGGATTACCATGTCAACATAACAAGCATAGATGAAGGGCAAAGAAAATCATTGTATCTATTTTGGATAATGTGCATGGCATGTTGTTCATATCATCATCCACGTCAGTAAGATAAAACAGGAGATGACAAGGTGCAAGCGTGGGCTGCTTCACCACACAATTTGGATTATAAATCCACAAAAACAAGCATACATATAGGGAGTATTAAGTAATGTGCATGGTATGAATAAGAATTTGGTTTTACAAGTAAAACTTAGAACTTACAGTTCTTACGAACATGCATTTTGGTAGAAACAACAAACTAAACAGCGATAAACGATAGGGAGTATGAGCAAATTAAACAGCAGTTGAGGATAAAGGCTTTAGAAGGACTGACTTACATTAACAGCTAACACCGGCTTTATAATGCCCTTCTCCATGTCAAGGAAGGATAACTCAAGAATTTCAGCACGAATCTTCTTCATAAGCATTGCATGTACTCTACATTTTGTAGAGAGTAATTATAGATATGATAATCTTGGAAGGGATAGAGGATAATGAAGATAAGATGCAGATTGATGCTACATAATCAACTACCAATCCACGGAAGTAGTTGTTAATGTAAATACAAATGATAGACCACGTTCAGTCCTTACAAGAGGACTGCAGAGCTAAACCTCTTCAAAAGCATTGGGTTGATTCTAAATTTATGTAAGAGTCCATACGGATCTTATAATGTCCACCAAATGGGCGATTCGAGGCTAACATGTGCAAAGTGATGCTACATAATTAAACAGTTATGAAAGTAAGTATGGTCATACAGGCAAGAGGTACTCACAAGAGCAATGCGATTATGCGATGCGGTTGTGAGATTCCGTGGTCCCTTGAGAACAGATGTTCTTCTGCTAACAATTTTCGTACAAGTGAGACATTAAGGCAAATGCAGAAATGTAGTTCAAATAGTGATGTGATATCATAGACAGTACCTTACGCTGCAGCCGAGACCAATGTGTAACAAGATTATTCCAGATCCGCTGTCGGATAAATGTAGCACGGAGACTTTACAGAAATTTCGTTCAGAGGCTTGCCATCGAAGTGCGCTTGCCTCAGGTAGGAACGATACTTCATCAACGAGTGCTTGAAAAGCGCAACCAACCCTTGCTCGTCATCACAATCCAGTTTTCTCCTCGCCTATTTAAAAGAATGAAATCTTGTGTCTTCTGTCAGTAGAAACATATGCAGTAGTGACCATGAAAAACATTAGTACATTACTTACGCGTAAGTTGCGGAGGAAGACTGGAAATTGTTACGTATCATGTATAATCTTTCCATGAAGGAAAGATGCGCACAAAGTTCCTGACAACAACATAAGCTTCGTCTTCTAAATTGGGAAGAAATGGAACAGGGGTCCTATTTTCTGCAATTGGGGTTCTCTCTGGTTCGAAAAGGGATTTGGCAACTGGATTTGGTGTACTCTTTGCTGGAATGGGGGTTTTGCATCGTACAACTGGTGCTATGTCAACTGGCATAATCATACTGTTTGCTGTAGTTGGGGTCTGCTGAGTTGGGGCATCAAAATGACCAATGTAGTAGGGCTAGAGTCTGCTAGAGTTGGGGTATTTTGTGGGTTAGGTGATATTGCAACTACACCTAATTGGCTATTTGATTTATCAGGTGCCACTACCTTTTCCAAATACTTTGCTTGTGCTCCTCCTCGATCAGCAATCGCCCTCTTCCTTTTGAACGTATGATACACAAGAGCAACATTTGAATGGATAAATATGGTATGATGACAGAAGTAATATGTACTGAAAATGGATAGGTAGGGCGTATTCACATACACAATGTGTAAACTAAGCTAATGGCAGTTCAACAAAGTAGAAGCAATGCAAAGCATCAGTTGCAAGATATGTGCGAGCAATGTAACCTTGGAAAGTTAGAGCAAGTACCTTGATGGGTGAATAAGATAGGGCATCTTCCTCTGACTCCTCCACTAGGGAGCTACATTGACTTAGGTCTCCCTCTAGCTCGTAATCACTGTTAGGATCATATTACGAGCATGAATCAGAGGTGGAGATCGTTGCATTGCATTGCATCCGCACTTGATTTCAGTCCCTTAATGCCAAATTTGACAGCCATGGCATTGTTCTGCTTTATTCTTTTCATGCGCGCAAGCTCATAATCATTATGATGCTGTTCAGAATCTGAGATTCATGAAAACATAAAAAGTAGTCAGATTATCTATGGAATGCATTGCGGATTCAACTCGGAGAGTGTCTCCCTATAAGTCCCTGCATATGCAAAGTTCACCATCCCCAACCATGCTGACCAGACCACACACAGAAATACAAACCCCTTATGTCTCTATAAAAGACAGGCACACATTTCAAAACTGAAGTAGGAACATTAGAATCATATGAAATTCATATTTGAACAAATAAACTAAGCAATTATGAGTGGCGTAATGTTTAGCTTCAAGGGTGGAGTGTTGGTAGTGCGACACAAAGCAAGTAGGCAGATTGTATTCCATGTAAAAGATCAAAACCTATGTAAAAGTTGGAAATGACACTTTCTTTCTATACAATGCAGTGTTCGTTACCCACACATGATGGAAGAGATCACATAGAGAAATACTATTCACTCATGTCTACGGTTCCTGTATTTAGAAACAGGGTGGTCCACCCTAAAAGAATATTGACAACAAATATGACAAGGCAAGCATAGATGTAGTGAATCAATCATTTACTTGTGAGCTTATTAGGACAAGTATGCAGAATTGTAATCGCAGAAGAGACCGACCAAAATCTGAATGAAGAAGTTTGTCTAGCACTTATTGTTTGCAACTAATCGTCGTGAATAATTGGATATTATATCGAATGAGTAAGAAATACAAGTAAAATTGTCAACAAACCTGGCTTGCAGTAGTAATCTGGGTCAATGTCACTCGACCAACAATCCAAAATGACTAGTTTACATTCCGAGGGCGAATTTTGAAAACCACATGAACTTTAGAGGTACTAAAGATTACCGAAATACATCTGAACCATTAAGTGTAGGTAGCACTGAGCACACAACATACCCTAATGACAGTCCTGCCTAATGAGTAATGAATCAATTAAAAATGGGTGATGAGGAGTGGCTGCTGAGTGTTGAGGGCGTATCTCGGGATAAATCGGGTTTGCTTGGTGGGTGCTGCACGCTGAGCCCTGAGCGGATTTGGGAAGGTAGGCACGGCGGCACGCCCGAACAGCGGTGACGCTGTTGGGCGAGCGGCTCCTGGCCTCCTGTTAGTCCGGCGTCTCCTCCTAGAGTCATGCCATCCGGGTACGGCAAGTCGCCGGCGAGGCAGGCGGCTAGGGGGGAGCAGAGATCGGAAGTGCGCAGTAGAACAGAGGGGAATCGGGGCCTCGGACGACCCAAAATCCCAGGGTGGGCCGGCCCACCGTCGGCACCCTGTAGAGATACACACCCGAGCGGCGAACATGCATTTTCGAAACTAATTTAGGAACATTTAGCTGACCAATTAAACAACTCTGTTTTAATAATATCATATTCATATTTGAACAACTAAGCTTGTTTAGCTTGATGGCTGGAGCAGTGTTCTTATGCCACGAAGCTCGTATTCTGATCGTATAGTGATCATAAAAGGGGGAAACTCTAAGCATATTTATTTAGCAAAAGAGGGTTTCCCCTCCGATTTCTATTAAATAAACCACCACGGAACCAACATGATCAATTAAACCCTAAGCATGATCAATTAAACCTATTATGGTTGTGCCATGGCAGATTTGAAGCTGCAAACCGGAGAAATGATATTTAGCATCCATTGTTTGCTTCGAACTAAGAACTAAATTCTAAGAGCTGAAAAGAAAGTAGAGTAACGAAGTTAAGATCTATTTTCTGGTTGAGATCAAAAAGTTGAGGAGATATGAAGTACCACCTCTCTTGCGGCGCCGTGTAGGAACCGGGTTGCGATGGCTGTCGGTGGCGTTGAAGCAGATCTGCGACGGTAGACGGGTGCATCGGGGGATAAGTCCCGTTGCGGTGGAAGAGAAGGTCGTGTGAGCGGCCCCGGCAAAGAGGACGACGGCGCCGATGAAGCGAGAGAACGCGATGCAAGGCTATTGGTATGTCGCCATGGATGAGAAACGACCATCTCTAGCAGTGGACGACGCGGTCTTGGTAGGCGCTCCAGCATGGTGGAGGACGGTGGTGATGGATGTGGTGGAGGATGGCGGCGATGGATGGGGTGGCGGACGGAGGCTGGTGTGGGGATGGGGTGTTCTAGCGTGGATGGTGTATGAATGGGAAAATGGAGGGAGAGGTACGGGGAACCATGTTTTTGGGACGCGCCTATCTGAAATATGGGAAAGTTACGAACTTAGCCCCCATTTAAAATTTGGACGTCTCGTTGGTTGGGGATAGGACGGTAATCTCGCATCTCGTCAATATTTGCCCAGAGCGATTTCGGGCGAGGAGAGGGTTGTTGGCGCCCATGGTTGGCACCCACAATGTATGAACGGGGCTGACAGTTAGGGCGGTTGTGTCACGTCTAAGTGAAGTTACAAACCTGCCCCTATTGAAAATATTTGCCTACATCGATTTCGGCCGAGTCGAGTTTGTTTGGCCGCCCACCGTGTATGAATGGGGAAATGGAGGGAGAAACAGAGGTCTTTTGAACAAGCTTGAATCAAATGTGTTTTGCCGCCCATGTTTGGCACCCACCGTGTCGGAATGGTCTCAGAGGCGGTCGTGTCACGTCTACTTGAAGTTACTAACCTACCCCTATTGAGAGCAGTGGAAATCGGGCCGATGGATTGTCTGTGTAAGGGGTAGACAGTAATTTCCATCTCCCAAACACTTGGCTTCGGGCAGACGATGTGGGAGTGGACATTTTGCCGCTTCTTTCAATTTTGGGACAATAAGCATCCATGTTTACCACAGCAACTAAATTGAATCCATTTTGTATTCCTATATGAATCTTTATAAATCATTCTATGTGTTTTATATATCTTCAAAAGCACGACAAAGATGTATTTCACTGTCATATATGAATATGATTTACAAATGCCGATACTCAAATTCGAAGCTAGAATCCAGTTTAAGGTGAATTGAATATTTGGAACACTTTATGTCCAACTCAAATGTCACACGCAGCATAATGTGTACTCCCATTTAGATATGTACACAAGCGATGTATCAAGATTCAAATACCGAGTCAATCAACCAATAATGTACACAACTAACGAACATATAAACACTTATATAGTATATGGATCAATAATATCAACTAACATACATAAGCCAGGCATTGTACTTTTTTTGGCTACAACAACATCCTTTTTTAGCCAGCATCTTGGCCCTTTCCGATGCGTGCCACTTATGGTCCATCTATACTACTACTATTGCTGAATGCACATTCAGCCCGATTGGCATATTTGTAGGTCTGGCACAGCAATCCAAATGAAATGTCTCCGAGTCTTATCAATTTATACAGACTTGTGCTCAAATAAAATTACAAACCAAAAAACAAAAAAAACCATTATTACATGGTCTCTAAAACAAATGGTTTCATTGATTACATGAACAGACAACACAAAGGTTATTCAACTATTGAAAGAACATTTCACCTATGATTTACCAAGTAGGAATTTAATTTCCTTTTTTTCCTTCAGGACCTTAACAATCTGGTCAGTCTCAGCTTGCTTCGTTTTGAAATCCACCAAATATTTAATTGTTGTCTTGAGTACTGCTTGTGATTGTGTTGTTTGCTTCCTCAACATGTCAACTTCATCTCTAATTGCAGAAGCAGAATCTCTTTCTACCACTAGTTTAGCCTCTAGAGCATCAGCAGTTGGGAATTCATAATGCATGATTGGGCGGTGCCATCTTTGTGGGATGATGCAACATCCATGGGGACCTCGCTTTTTGATCTTGGGCTAACCTGTTTTGCCATTAAAGTTCGATTGGATTCGAAAAGTTGAAGTTAGCAAAACATCTCAACTGGGAGTTATAACAGCAAACCAGTTAAACAAACAAGGAATTAAAGAGTTTTAATTGGATGCTGAAAAGTAGTTATTAACACACGATGTTGCAGCAGCAATGCAGTTAAACAAACAAGTAGATATTTAAGTTAAGGCAAACAGGTAATTCTTAACAGTAAGTATCAAACACATAGATAGGCGCATCTACAATATGATTAACAGGCTGTGCCATTATGTAATCAGTAGCAAACTAAATTAAGCCAAGCAACGTAATTGAACAATTTTGCAATAAGTGGCTAACTAAAATTCGAGAAGCGGTGGCGAACTTACGCTAGTTCTTTATGCAGCACACCGCAACTTCTTTTTCCTTACAAGGTTGTACGAAGGAGTCCATGGCATCAATTGCTTGGATACGCAGTCCCAATACTTCTTTCTTCCCACACTGCATGGGTAAGTCGAATGGTTAATCTGGTAAGATGGTGCGTCCTTGATATGTTATATGAGGACGTGAAGTTAGACTAGTTGTAACCAAACACATCACACTGGCTTTTACTGTATATTTAATGCGATTACTTTTGGCATATCGAGATCTAAGGAATCTACAATAGGATGAAAAGACTCGCATCCTTCACATTATTGGCGAACTCAGTTCATAGAAACAAGCAATTCAACCATTCTGTGGGTAAAACAAAAGCGCCACTAGAATATTTTTCACCATCCAATCATACATGCAAAAAGGGGCGACACCACCATAGGGGCTGGTATGGGCGGCCGCCTCAGGTGGCTGGAAAGTGTGCACCTAGTTTGAGTCGTCCAGGTTGGCCCACGCTAGTTTTGTTCGTCCCAACACACGAGCATGCAATCTAAAAAATGAAGAAAAATGTTTCAATTTGGATGGGCCAATAACATAAGTGCAAGGCAGGCCCTATAGCAGGCTCGCGGCCCAAACGAGCGCCTCCCATGTCGATCGACAAGCAGGAAAAATCCCAATTCATTCGCTCCAGCCTCCGGTCTGGTTTGCTCCTAACCTAGCCGCCACTGGACAGACCGACACATCACTTCCTCGCGCCCTCGTTGGAGGGCGGTCGCCGGCTTCAAGCGAGCGGAAGGACAAGAAGATGAAGATCCAACCACAGGTGTTGCTGCGTGGGAGGCAGCGGCGGCAACACGGCATGGCATCGAGCTTGCACAAGCGGACGATCGCAGCTTGCAAGAGTAGCATGCGCAACGAGAAGGTACATGACATCCCTGATTACATCTAATTCAACTCTTCAATTTCGGCCAATAGTTAAACTGACGGTGTTGTAAAACTGCTTGTATGTAGGGAATCTATGAGAAAGCGAAACAAATTTCTACTTATTTTATAACTCCCCAATCAATACTGAATCGACTGAATCGATGTATCTAATCAAGTTTCGGTGCAAACATACAAGCTCATGTTGTCCTTGAGCTGAAGTGTCTAATGAACAGATCGCTAATGAAGGATTTGATGCAAACATTTTACATGCTCCTGGTGATGAATATATAGTGTCTAATGAGGGATCTAATGCAAGCATTTTGCAATCTCATTGAAGGATTTAGTGTCTAATGATGATCTACTATGTTGAGAGAGACAGATATTTGCGAGCATTGATGATAAGCAAATTATAGTGCATTTTCATATCTTGAGGAAGCGTCGAGGCCATCTACCGAAAAGTCCCGTATCATGACAACATAGCATAAATACTTTTCTAATCTGTTGTTTGAAACTATTGGCATACTTGTGCAGGATAGATATATTGATATGCAGTTTATGACTGGTTATCGTGCAATTACACTTCAATATTTTCAGCCGAGAACGAATAATTCAAGCAGGTACATACCATGTTTGTAGTCCTTGTACACCATGTTGCATTTTGTGTTTTTTGGTGCTTGCATCATTTAGTGTTTATAATCTGAACTACTTTGGATCATTAGCTGGTTTTCAAAGTGCATGCAGCTTCACATTTCTCAAGTTATGTTGATTTCCAGAGTGCAAGTGCCTTCATATTTTTTAAGTTAAATATTCGCCCCTGGTAACTTGAATTCGTGGATCAGCCACTGCACACAAATAATACATGGATGCCAGTACGAATTAAATGAAATGCAGGGACTTACGCTCGCTCGTTGTACAGGCTCACTTCAGCTCTGCTTGCGCTTGGGATGTTCCATGTACAAGTCCATGTTACCACTTGCTTGGATGTGCAGGCCTTGTGCTCCTTGCACCCCCCCCCCCCTCTGCATTTTTGACACGACGAATGGTTGATCAAATAAGAGGAATCGACCTTGATGTTGTATCGGAGGACAGATACTTACAAGGTTATACGGGTGTGCAAGATGTGTACCAGATCCCGTAGCGCCGTCATGCTTCGCTAAAAATGGATTTGCTTGTTTCAGATGATATCTCCAGAAGAAATAAGAGTTAAAGTCAGAGTTGCATAGGCGTGTAAGCTAAGAGAGCAGTGAAAGGATACCCAAACATCATCGGAACAATGCACAAGGGAGTGATGTGTGGATACCTAGTTTGGGCCGGCGTTTGGGCATGCTCGCCTAGCTAGAGTGCGGGTCACTTCAGAGCCATTGAGGGTGATGCGTTGGCATTGGCTGGCCGCGCACGGATGCAGATCTTGAGTGGCAGCGGAGCGCTACAATGCAGTGGACGAGACCGTTGGTGAAGCCCCAACGGCCTCGGGGACGGAGGTGCGACGATGTGCTCGGTGAAGTAGCCCCAGTGAGCTGGGAGGCGACGTCGGTGAAGCACACCTGATGCGGTGGAACTCGGCGTCTGTGAGGCACGTCGGTTGCGGCGGCCGACGTTGTGGGTGGACCACCCGGTGCGGTGGATGAGGGCGTAGATGAGGTAGCTCCGGTGTGGTGGTGAAGCGTGACCGTCGTCTTCGTCGTTGTCGTCCGGCACAGAGGTGGGGAACGGTGGGGAAAGAGACGAGACGAGGGGCGATTCGAGGTTTGGCGACGAATTAGGGATTTGAGCAATCTGGGGGCGGAAGGGGACGGTGGAGAAGAGAGATTTTGCAGGGCTGGAATTGGGGCTGCCAGCTATTTCAATCCAAAATGTGGAAGCGTGAACTTACATTGTCGTCGTCCTTTTTTTGGGGGGAGGGGGGTGGGTGGCTGGGTGCTACGCATCCGTCCGACACACGCGACCACCCCGACAGGACTATGCTTCGGTGCCTTAAGGCACCTGCCTTTGTGTCCATGACATGTGGGCCCAACAGGTTGCTGGCCCACATGTCAGTCACCCAAAGGCAGTTGCTTTTAAGGCACCGAAGCAGCATCCACCCTGACACGACCCTGGTCTGCCTGGTGCGCCTATATTTGAGAATGAAAACGAATCTTCTTTCATTTGCAAACGAATCTGTATGTATTACCATGACCGTGTTTTCCTTGCAATAATTAGTCATTCGAAACGAGATACTCCATTCGTTCACTTTTGTAAGTCGTTTCAGACAACTTAAACTGAACTGTTTTGCACATTGTCTGAAATGTCTTCAAGGTCTTATAAAAGTGAACAGAGGGAGTACTATAAATTAATTAATTAGGAGTTATTTGAAAAAAAATCGAAACGGTACCCACGCTAACGTGGATTAGAGTGTGTGTCACATAATTAGTTATTTGAATTAGAGTGTGTGTCACGTAGTTAGATTTTTGAATTAGAGTGTGTGTCACGTAGCGATCTCAAATTCTAACGTGGATTTCGCATTTCACTGTATCCACGCTACTTTTTTAATACAAATTCATATGTATATGATGAACACCATGGTAGTGAGAAAACTTTTGGATGGATTCAAACATATGACCTACAAAATAGCACAACAAATTGAGTCAATGTCAACTTTTTGAAACTTAGTATGGCACGAATTCGAAATAATTACCCATATGCCCGGTCCTCGGTTCGAATCTTACAATGTACACCAAATTGAAACATCGATATTAAGTCTCGTACTATGTACATTCAAATGTTTTTAGCCCCCCTTTAAACGCTACATACTTCTTGTATCGGTCAATCTTCCTCTCCTAACCACCTTAGGAAGCTATCGGTTTCCAACACACGTTCATTCTTTCTCTCCATCGATCTCTAAGTCTCTCAACTACACAACCCTTTTTTCCACTCTGTTACCAAATGTATTTACCTCACACACCCGCCATTGCACCCCATGCTGAGCTCTCTCTCTCTCTCCCCCCTCTCCCTCTCACCCTCTCGCGCTAAATACATGCATTGCCTATCTAGCCCCCCAACCTCTCATGCGCACGCAAGCACGTTGTATATCTAGGTCACTCCCTCGAGACTGTCTCACTCTTTCTTCCATGCAGTGAACCACACTCGCTCAATCTCACTCTCTTTATCTGAGTCTCGTTTAACCTCGTTTTCTTTCACACACAAATGATATATCTCCCTCTTCGGGCCTCGATCGACACACTCTATACTCTCTCACGCAGATTGTCTATCTAGGTCAGTCCATCCAAGCCGCCGCCACTCTTTTGACCTCATGGTGGGCCATGCTCACTCTCTCTCTCTCTCTCTCTCTCTCTCTCTCTCTCTCTCTCTCTCCGTATGTCTCTATTGACCTTGCTCTTTCTCGGACAAAAACGATATATCACCATGTTTGAGCCCAATTCGACCTATTCACATTGTATACTCTCTCACGCACATCGTCTATCTAGGTCACTCTCTCCAACCCGTCTCACTCTTTCGATCGCACGGCGACCCTATGTGATCGGTTGACCTTGCTTCCTCCCACGCACAAAATATATCTACACGTCTGTGACTGGATCATCTCTCAAGCTCTATCTTACAGCCCTCACCCTCGCCAAAAGCTCAATCAGACAATATCTCTCCAGAGCATATATATTTGTTCAATGAATGTCGGACCACACTCACTTTGTCTCTCTATCTATATGTCTCTCGATTGACCTCGCATTCTCACACCGTATCTTCCACGCATTGAAGCTACTACCTCTCCATCCCACGCAAAGCCGGAGCTATTTACATTGCGAGGGGCACTCCAACCTTGGATTAATTTGTGTAGGCATTTATTCCGGTCGGTTTAGATTATATTTTCGTAGCATTCGGCCCACAACTACTCCAAACATCGTTGCAACCCACGCAACTCCCCTAGTTGATTTCCCTCTGGCTCGGTCATCGCTCTCTCACACATCCTTTCTCGCCTTCAACGTCGGACGATGGTATTATTGAAAAAACTATGTTGTTGTCTTTAATTATTATAAATAACCTACAAAACTACACACCGATAGTCCACTTGGAATGGAACAAATTTCGACCCACAAATTAAAGTGCTACAAACTACACACCTAGGGGCCCACATGTCATGAAACAAATTTGACCCATATACAAATTAAAAAAATAAAGGACGAGGATCGAACATGCGACCGGGCCTTCAAGCCGCACGTCAATAGGCAACATACGTAGAATAGCAATGTTTGTTGTACCCCCTTTGTTCACATAATGTTTTTATATTACCACTACCTAATTAATGGATAACATGTAATATTATTTTAAGTACTATTCGCCTTCACTTACTGGTGGGTTCCATGTGTGCTCTCTCTCTCCTCCCCTTCTGCGTTTAGACACACGGGCAAACAGGAAGAACTTGCGGGCGATGTTGCCGTTGACCATATCTGGACGCGTTCACAAGTCACGGCACCAGTTTCACGTACTAGCAGCACTAGTCAGTGTGTACATGCAATGCACGTTAATTTGGAAGTATATGAAGTGCATGCGGATATTAACTAATAGGATATTATTTGCGTGTTGTCATGTGATTAGCACTATTTTTGGCATGAAATTAACTGCACGCTAAACGTGTTGAGCGCTCGACATTGAAGCAGTCTAGGTCGTTGGATGACAAGGAATACATGTGGCTTGATGACGTTTTATATTTAATTTGATACGGCTCTAGCAGAACATTCAATCGATCAAACCATACATTTCGTTCAGTCTGACTCCGACTTCAATTATATGACGACCGATAAATAAACGGAAATGATAAACGTTCGGATTTTAAGCATGACAATCCGAATGTTTTTCATGGCAAATTTAGATTACACAGTGGCAGCGGGGGCGTCTTGCGGTGGGAAGAGGCTCCTCTGCCATGCTATGTGTGTCGTCGGGCCACTGACCGACGGCGACGGCGGTGTCTTGCGCCGTTGTTGGCGTACTCCTGGATGTTGGCCTAGCTTCAAGGAAGGCCAAAATGTTCTGGACTTCGGAGCGAGTCAACTGGCGGAGGAGGCGATCGTGAGGTGCAAGGAAGCGGTCGACGGCGGCATCCATGCCGCTGAAACACTGCACCAGCGAGGACAAGCGCTGTCAACGGCGTGGCGGAGACATTCGTGTGCACGGCACCGCACAGCGCGCGCATGTCGATTCACGCAGGCGCATCGCGCCAGTGTGCACGAGCACCGCACAACCGCGCAGCGTCGGTGCATCTTGCAGCGCATGGGCTGGCAGGTGCACGGGCGCGTGAAAGTCGGCGAGGACCTCGTGGAACCCCGTGGCATCAAGCTCGGCGACAATGTGCGGCTCCCAACCCATCAATGCCACGGTGATGGGCGCTGGCACAGTCGGGGCGACGGGAGCCGGAACGGGAGCGGGGACAGGCGCGACGTCTTCCCGCAAGGCCAGTTCAAGATCATCCCAAAGCGCCTTATGTTCTTGAGACTCCGGCTGGATGTTTTCCTCAGGAAACTGGAACACTAAGGGCAGACCATTGAGATGCGGCATGGCGTACGTTTAGGTCAGGCTAGTTGGAGGTAGACGACAGGAGAATCGGAGAGGAAGAGAGAGGATTGTAGCGATACCGGGTAGTGCGGGGTTGATTTTAAACTACGGCGCCGGTGACATTAAAAGTGGAAGCAGTTGGGACGACGGTGGGCGGTGGAGCCTGGTCAAAGGGCTCGCCTCCCGGTGAGTCTGCATAACGGTCTGCTCGCACACCTCCCTGACAGCTGACGCAGCGGTCTGCTCGCATGCCTCTCGTCGACTCACACGCTTGCTGGGACGGCACCTGCCGATGAGAAGCGGGGACATGTGGCAGCACGTAAACGCCCACGGTTTCAATAGTGAAAGCGTTCGCCTTAACGTCACAGGTCTTGTTCCAAAATACCTAGGCTCTTCATTTGTGCAACTTGTCATAAGCAGCTTGTCTCGAATTGAAGAAAAAACTTACGAAGTAATATTTGTGCCATATCACGTGACCATGCTCAGTTTCAAGAATTTATGCTCACTTTTGGATTTTCTGAAATTTAAGATCCAGGATTCGAAACAATATCATAACCTGCATCATGCAATAAATTTTCAAGCTGTACATCTGTCCTGTTGTATTTCTTAAGAAAGGATTTGGTCAAACATTTTGCTTAGTTAGACTTCAGACAAGTTATATATGCAGAGTAAAAGGATAATCCCTCCGTACCAGTGCATTGCCTGATATATTAACTCAAGTACTAGGCACGAACAAACGGGCTCAATTCTGCTCATCCTGGTGTAGTAGTAGTAGTGCTAGGCAATGCAGTTGACGGGTGACCTTGACGAGCGGCGACCGAGGGAATTGAACCGTGCTCGGCACGGTAGGTAACGTTGTCTAGTTACTAAAGCATCCCTCTGTTGTTCATCGGTAGTAATTATGGACCGGGGACATGAGGGGAATTTCCTAGGGCTGGAATTCTGGCTGCCAGATATTTCGACTTGAAACGCCGAGGCTCGACTGGTTGGGGTTGCCTAATGTGCATACCATGCACGCCACCGAAGGACACGAGCCCGGTTTCTTTTTTTTAGGATCAACACGAGCCAAGGTCTGGCTGGTACGCCGTTGGGTCCTACCATTCGAGAATACGAAAGGAACCTTTTAAATTGTCGAACGAATCTATGTGTATTACAATACCCGTATTTTCCTTGCAAATACTAATCTCAACGTGGTAATTGATTTATGACGAGTTGTTGAATTAGAGTGAGTTTGTGATATAGTGATCTCAACGTGGATTTCACATTTCATGGTATCCCTAGTAAGTTTTCCAATGCAGATTCAAATTTAAAAGATGAACAATACGGAGGTGAGAAAACTTTGTATGTATCAAGCATATGACCACACACACAGAGACACACACGCACGAACACAACAACAATCCAATAAGTATAGTGCATCTATTTTTCCAAACCATGCATGTATGACACGAATTCAAAAATACTCCTTCTATTCCTAAATACTAGTCTTTTATAGAGTTTAACAAGTGACTACATACGGAGCAAAATGAGTGAATCTAGACTCTAAAATATGTCTATATACATCCGTATGTGCCAGTCCATTTGAAGCCTCTAAAAACACTAATATTTAGGAACGAAGGGAGTAAAATGTAAGACATCCATGGTCCTCAGTTCAATATTTAAAATGAACATGAAACTGAAACATGAATATTAAGTCTAGTACTACAGTACATGCAAATGTTGTGTTTAGGCGGAGCTATGATTGTCGGGGTCAACCCCGACCTTAGATAAAATTGTGGAGCTCTGCTTAGGGTTGTTTAGATTATATTTGTCCCCACCCTCCCAACCACCTATTGGTTGTGCACCCCCACCTCTCCTCCCCGGGAGAATATCATGTGCCCCCATACCTTAGATGCTATATGCCGTCTGAGTTGCTTGGAGCTTGTAGATCTGAGATATAGCAGCTCACATGATGTGTCTTAATATTTTTGCAGGAAACCTTGATGAGTTTGAGAATTGCACACAATTTGTACAAAAACTACTTAGATGCCCTTTGATCCCATATCCAACGACCTCCAAGCTTGTATCACCGTAGCATCTAAGATGAAGGAGGACATCATATTCTCCTGTATGTAAGAATATCATGTGCTACCACACCTTAGATGCTTTGGTGATACAAGCTCTTTGGAGGCGTTGGATTTGTGACCCAACACCTCCTCGGTGGTTCGAATGGTTTTTTGCAGAAAAGCCCCAAAAGAGTTCGGCCACTACTTACAAGCACAAAGACTGCTCAGATGCCATTGGATCTCAGATCAAACGACCTCCAAGCTTGTATCATCGTAGCATCCAAGCTGCCATAGCACCTTATGTTTTCTCGCACGGGAGAGTATGAGGTGCTCCCGCACCGTAGATTCTATGGTGATACGAGTTCACTAAGATCTAACAGCCCATAGTAGGAGGTTTGAATGTTTTTGCAATATACGGCTGATAGAGTTTGGGAAATGCGCAGAAAGTACAAGTACTACGCATGTGCCATCTGATCACTGATCATACGACCTAGATGCTCATATCACCGTAGCGGGTAATTAAGCTACGGGGAGCACCTAATATGAGCACCGGGGAGCCGTTGGATCAAAGATGCAGCGGCACACACAAGGCCTGAATGTCTTATTTGCAAAAAAAAACTTTGGAGAGTTTGGAAATTGCACATAATTACAAAGACTACTCCCAAGCCATTGGATCTCACTTCCAACGGTGTAAAAACTCGTATCACCATAGTATCTAAGCTGCGGGGTGGATGTGATATTCTATGCCGCTGTCATTTTTGTTCGTAAACTTGCAAAATACATGTAACTCGTGCCGTTACTTGTCTAACCGCATAAAGTGTTTGTTCAAAAACCATCCTACACTGAAATATCGGAACAACACACGGGGTCCCACTTGTCATTAATCAAATTTGGACCTAAAACTAACAAATCTGAAAGACGAGATTGAATCGCAACCTGGACTACAAAGCGTAAGTCGATAGCCCTAAAAACGAACGGTTATTGGCTTTGTCCTATAACTTGATTTTATACAAGACTTGCATTGAGTAGAGTAGAGGAGTGCCTTGTCAACACGTGCATGACCGTTGTCCCACTTCTCGGTGGGTCCTGTGTCTGCGATCTCAATCTCTCTTCTCTCCATCGTCTAACCTTTGCACGGGCACACACGAAGAGCATCGCTAGCTTGCCGTGGTGTTATTACAACTAAAAAAAGCTTGGAAAATAGAAGAATCACCTAGAACAAGAGACGTTGTGGCTGGTCGAGACGGAGCTAACCACATCTATCCTCTGTGCCACGTCTGCATGATCAAGCTGTGTGGCTAGTGGGGTGTTTTCGACCGATCGGCTGGGTCCCGAGGTCGAACCATAGGTACTACGTCGTCTGAAGATATTTTACACGCACATTTTTCCTCCGTGCCGAGACATGGCACACCCTACCGCGCGGTTTCGGGGTCCTCCCGGGTGGTGCACGCATATATTCTTCCTGACGTGGGACGCCCTACCGCGCGTTTTCTTGGTCCTCCTCAGTCGTAGCGCCGAAGCAAGTAAATGAGTCATCAAATCACGAAAGACAACCTTTCCCGCCGAGTACATCAGTGAAGCACGCTGGCTAGCTAGTTGGGCTAGTTCGACCGATTAGCTAGGCCGCCGCCACATTTGTTTTTTCACCCCTTTTTTCTACTTGCCGGCATGTAAATTTAAATATCCACCGCCGCGTTGCTCTGGTGTTTGGGTGCGGCAGGATTTTTAATTTTTGATTGACGGAGCAAAGCGCGCAGGATTTTAAATTTTTGATTGACGGGGCGGCGCGCGGCAGCAATTAGTCACGATGACTCCGCCTGTAAAAACCCACTGCTCCCTGATGTGAGAAGTCATCGACTGGTGTTTTACCATGGTGAAAACCAAAAGATTCCCCCCTCCCTCCGCCTTCCCGTAGATTGCATTGCCTTTCAGCCGGTTCGCCCCCTTTGCTTCCTCTCCCCATTGCTTCTACCTGGTGCCATGGCGGCGCAACAGATCATGGAGTCCGAGGTGAGGCGCCTGACACAGGAGCTCCATGCCAAGGATGCAGAGCTCAGGGCCAAGGACGTGGATCTCCGTGAGCTCAAGGAGGAGAGTACTTCCATGCTCCTCCGTTATGTGCGGGAGTTCACGGAGCTTCAAAAGCGGCAGGCGTAATCCACAATGATGCTCGTGGCGTCAGCGGCCTTGCTGCAGAAAGCGGGAGATACGATAGGTCGCCAGGGGAGCCGGTTGGAGCGCGAGCGGGCCGATCGTGACGAGGTCCAGGATCGCCTCAGCCACTTGGTGAACCAAGTTGCCACGCACGTGTTGCGGCTGAGCGATGCCTACCATCGTGCCAGCGCGACGATGCCGGTTGTCGGGCTAAATCCGTTCGACCACCCGGTCGACTTCAATGAGCTGCGGCAACCTGACCAGGTCTCCTTCTTCACCTATATCTCCGAGGAGCTGAACCGTCTCCGCGCGATGGTGGGGGCTGAGCTGGACAAGGAGGGGTTGCGGGCTGCCACCGCCGTTGCCGGGCGAATCCTTTCAGGGCTCCGTCACCGGAATCCATTCGTGCCATTGGACACCGTCTTTGACGAGCTGGATCCTGTCGACCGGGAGCGGGCTCTGCGGGCGGTTGCACCCTGCATCACCAACTTCATGCGCCTCGAGAAGCAGAGGGACTTCGGTGGTGTTTAGGCGCCCTCTGCATGGGCATGTCCACATCTCGGCGCAACATGACCGTTGGATCAAACTCAGACGGTGCAGATCAGTCACTGTAGCACTAAGCATGTGGGTGTGTTTGGTTGCATTCTCATATCAATATAGTTGTTTCCTCTTTGTGTATTTTTGTCAACCTACTAGTGTGGACTCCTGCACCCTTCATGCACTCTGCCAAACACCCAAAAGTGGGTCGAGAAGGGAACTTTTGCTCCCATCCCGTGCACCCTTCATACACCCTGCCTAACACTATTCGTGCTTCATATGGTTCATGTTTCGTGGAGTACTTTAGCACCGTACTCTCCGTGCACTGTGGACCTAGTTTTGTTAACATTGATCTCACCGTTCATTCTCGACCGGATAGTCCAAAAGAATAAAAGCGGTACTATGTTACATATAGGAGTAGTTGATATGCGCACAACATCATTTGTTATCGTCATATCTTACTACACTAGCAACAAGATTGTGTAGTCCTAACGTATGAACCACTGCACATGCCTAGTAGTAGGAGCACTGTGTATGTTTCCGCCGTAAGAGTGGAAACGCTTGATGTAATCATTTTTTTCTTCAGAATGAAAAACAGTGGACATGCTCTACCGTGTGGATCCTCCTCCAGCCATGCACTAAATGCTCTACCGTGTGGATCCTCCTCCAGCCATGCACTAAATTACTCACTTTCGCCGACGTGTGGGACAGCCAGCACCTGGGTCCACTAGCAATGCACTAAATTACTCCGTAGTAGAGTGACAGTAGATTACTCCGATCGAACCGCCGCAATAATGCCCAATGAGCCGTCAAATCACAAAACCCCCTCCTTTCCAGCAGTAAGTTGGACGGACGAAGCAACCATCATTCCACTCTTCTCTCTCAGCTTCCTCTCTTGAAGAAAACCCCCACTCGCTTCGCTTCTCCCTCATCTCATTCCTCCTTTCACTCTTCTCTCTCAGCTTCCTCTCTTGGATGGATGCTGGAGCACCGGCCGACGTGATGTCTATGGCTCTGGCCAAAACCGTCGAGGCTCATGGTACGAAGAAGCGCAAGCACCCCGCCGAGACTACCGTAGACAAGCTCAAAGCCATCGCCCTGTCCAAGCCCCCCTCTACGGGATCCCTCATTAAGCAAGTCCAGGTAATGTCTCTTGTTGACGATCTTTTTCTCGATCTTGATCGTGTTTTTCATCTAACACGCAGACTAGTACTGGTAGTACAACTTTCGGGTGATCTTGCATGTGATTTTAGTGTGCCAAATGACGGTTCTAAATTCCTCTTTTGACCAAAACATGCGAGAGGTTGACACTGATTTCTTATAGATTACTTTCAACTACTCCCTCTGTCCCAAATTTCTTGTCTTAGATTTGTCTAGATTCGGATGTATCTAGTACTAAAATGTGACTTGATACATCCGTATCTAGACAAATCTAAGACAAGAATTTTGGGACGAAGGGAGTATTTTATGAACATCAATGCTACCTTTTAAGAGGGTATATTTGCCTCAGTAACTTGTGTTATGGATATTGCATGTAATCCCTCTGCTGTCATGCCTTTTGAAGACATGTTCTAGTGTCTTTGTTCACTCATTTCTGTGTGTATATTGTAGCGACCCGACCTCAGATGGTCAAGTCTCTGTGCTTCTGTGTCATCCCTGGATCGGTAATGCTGACACACACAATACTCGAAGGATTTATAACAGAGTAGCAATCACACACTTATTACATCGAATGTCTCAAAAGAGAACTTATTACAGTAATATGGCTTAAGGCCATCTAATGCGATAACAGCGGAAGGCTTGGAAGATAAAGTGAGTCCATCAACTCCAACGGCATAACTGAGCTGCACGGCAACGACCTACAATCCTTACTCCTCGTCTAAAAAGTCTGCAACATAATACGTTGCAGCCCGAGAACGGGTCAGCACATAGAATATGCCGGCAATGTAACACATAGAGAGTAATGAAAGAATAAGCTATACTACATGCATATATGGCTGGTGGAAAGCTCTATGTTTACAGTTTTGCGAAAAGCCAATTTTTCCCTATATCATAGGAATGAATTTTAATTTAACTATCATGGTGGTTGAAACATCATTGAGAAGGTATAACCCCAACTCAATCCCAATTAAAGTGATTAACAACCCAACAGTATTAATTTGGAGTGATGAGATACATGTGAATACTCAAGTACTAGATACTCAGATTTGTCCATAACCGGGGACACGGCTAACCATGATTAGATTGTACACTCTGCAGAGGTTTGCGCACTTTTCCCCACAAGACTCGATCGCCTCCGTTGGTTTCTCGCACTGCATGGTGTTTGAGAGACGGATGACCGAGACACAGTCTTTCAGAAACATTAACTCTCTACTCCGGATAGATCATACCAAACCTATAAAACCCACTACCTGCTGATCTACCTCTTCGAGAGCTTCATGTAACTTACTCAACTATGCTAGAGCCCATAATAGCTTGTGGCTGCACACGGAAGTTTCTAGCATGAATAATCTCAGTTCCTTTGAGCACTGGTGGCGGTCCATAGGAAGATCACACGGGTACCCCGGGATTTCCAAAAAAACAGACAACACTGGGTTCCCCAGGTGCCTCAATCCACCAAGATGTGTATTTAAGTTGCCACCTTAAAGTAAACCATTAATTAACAATCTCACATCTGTCGTGAATATCTCTCAAACCCAAACCACGTCTACGAGCATAGCATGGCAATATAAGCATAACGTAGAAGTAACTCCCAAGGGTTTGAAAGTAACAGGCAATAGGTTCCTACCTCATCATCTACTTCCCAACCCACAATTTAATGCCATCCTAATCATGCAATGTTGGAGGGTTGAGCTAATGCATAAAAACTGGGTATGAAAAGAGTATGATCAAGTGTTACTTGCCTTGCTGACGATCCGTGAATCCTAGAGACTCGTAGTAACACGCTTCGCACTCCGGGAATTCTATCGCAAGCAAACAATACATACATAAGCAACAAACAAAGATGCACAAACGAAACTTCAACTGAAAGAGGTTGACCGGAGAGTTCAACTTAAGAACTCCGGTTTGCAAAAAGAATCAAACCAAACGGAACAACGAAACTCAAACGGCGAGAAAAACATGGTCCGTTTACTAATCTGAACTAGAGTCAAATTTTACAAAGATAAAAACTGGTTTAAGTTGATTATTCGGAAAGAGGGTTTCGAGATGAAACTCCAGGAGCTTGAATCGCCTGATTCCGATAAACGAGCGAAAGATAAACAGGTTTGAACATCGGTTCAGAAATCGCGATCAGAATAACCGCGGAATAAATCTGATAAAAGAAAAGCGACGAACTGCTAAACGAACGAACGTTCGTTAACAGAAACTAAACAGTGAACGCGTTCGTTAGAACGAACGGACGAACGGACGTTCGCTAAGTAAATAAACCGACGAAATAAACCGATCTATATATATAAAAAAACGATCTAGGGTTTTATAAAAAAACCGAAGGGTTTTCTAAAAAAACCGGTGGCGGGGTCGGGTACCTCCGGCGAGGTGCGTCCGGCGGGCGGGCGGTTCGGCGTTCCGGGCGGGCGGGTCGGCGAGAGGGGCGGCGACGGCGCGGGAGGCGGCGGCGACGGCGGATCGGGCTCGGGCTCGGCGGCGGCAGCTTGGGTGGTGGCGGGGTGGTGGTGTGGCGGCGGGCGGCGGCATTTATAGGAGGGCGGGCGGCTCGGCTTGGGAAGGGGCGCCGGGGTGGAGTCCGGCTCGGACTCGCCCTCGGCGTCCGTGCCGAGCACGGCGGCGCACGGGGAAGGCGGCGGCGCGGGCGGGCCGGCCTGGCTCGGCTGGGCCTTTGGCCCAGTCGGGCGCGGGTCCATTTTTTTTAAATCATTCCGCCGAAAGAAAAATTCCTAGAAAAATAAATAAAAATCTAAAAATTCCAAAACAAGTTTTCTCCGTCTAAATAAAATATTTAGAACTAGATGAACTTTTCTTGGCCCCTAAAATGCAACTTTTTAAAGCGTGCAAATTTTTCTAGGGCAATTAAAATTCCAAATAAAATCAAATAAAAACCAAATAATGATTTTAACATTTTTCCTCCGATATTTCAATTATTTTGGAGAAGTCATATTATCTCCCCTCATTTATTTATTTAAAATGAAATATTTTTCCAGAGAGAAAAATAATAAAATCCAATATCCTCGTCTTTCATTATTTGATAAAATTCAAATATGAAAATCGAAAAATCCCCAACTCTCTCCGAGGGTCCTTGAGTTGCTTAGGATTTTCGAGGATGGCAAATAAGAATGAAACAAAATATGATATGCATGGATGACCTATGTATAACATGCCAAATTTGAAAATTTGGGATGTTACAAACCTACCCCCCTTAAGATGAATCTCGCCCTCGAGATTCGGGTTGGCTAGAAAATAGGTGCGGATGGTCCTAGCGAATATCATCTTCTCGCTCCCAGGTGGCTTCCTCCTCGGTATGGTGGCTCCACTGAACTTTGCAAAACTTGATCACCTTGTTGCGAGTGACTCGGCTATCAAACTCCAAAATCTTTACCGGCTTCTCCTCATAAGTCAGATTATCATTCAATTGAATCGCCTCCAAAGTCTTGTATCGTTCAACGGTATGTCGGCCATCTCAGCGTGGCACTTCTTCGCCAGATACGTGAAACACATCGTGAACTCCCGACAGTCCTTCGGGTAACTCCAGTTTGTAGGCAACTTCTCCCATTCGTTCCAAAACACGATACGGTCCTACAAATCTTGGGGCTAACTTTCCCTTTACTCCAAAACGTTTCACTCCCCTCAGGAGTAATACTCGCAGATATGCTCTGTCTCCGATTTCATAGGTTACTTCCTTGCGCTTTGAATCTGCGTAACTCTTCTGTCTTGACTGAGCAATCTTTAGCCTGTCTCTGATCAGTTTAACCTTCTCCTCTGAGTCTTTGATCAAATCTGGTCCAAACAACTGACGGTCTCCAACCTCATCCCACATCAATGGTGTTCTACATCTGCGTCCATACAGAGCTTCAAACGGTGCCATCTTCAAACTGGCCTGGTAGCTGTTGTTGTATGAGAACTCTGCGTACGGCAAATTATCATCCCAACTAGATCCATAATCTAGCGCACTGGCTCTCAACATTTCCTCCAAGATCTGATTGACTCTCTCAGTCTGTCCATCCGTATGTGGGTGGAATGCGGTACTAAACTCCAATCTGGTACCCAAAGTCTGGTGTAGCTGATGCCAAAATTTTGAAGTAAACTGTGTTCCTCTATCTGATACGATACTCCTCGGAACTCCATGCAAACATACGATCCTGGTCATATATATCTTGGCCAACTTGGCACTTGTATAAGTTGTTTTCACTGGGATGAAGTGAGCTACTTTGGTCAACCGATCCACTACTACCCATATTGAATCATATCCTGCTTTGGTTCTGGGTAATCCGGTGATAAAATCCATGCCAAGTTTGTCCCACTTCCATTCGGGTATTGGCATAGGCTGCAACAGTCCTGCTGGCTTTTGATGCTCTGCCTTCACTCTCTGGCATACATCACAAACGGCTACATACTCGGCAATATCCTTCTTCATACCAGTCCACCAGAAACGTTCCTTCAAGTCCAAATACATCTTGGTGTTTCCGGGGTGAATCGAGTATGGTGAGTCATGGGCCTCTTGAAGTATTAACTTCCTCATCTCCAATTGTTGGGCACATAAATCCGATCCTCAAACCACAAGGTATCGTGCTCATCCTCGCGAAAACCTTTGGCTTTTCCTTTGCCCATCTTCTCTCTTATCTCAGCAATCTCTTTATCCTCCTTTTGAGCGTCTCGAATCTTGTCTAACAAGGTCGACTGAACCTCCATTGTTGCAAGAAAACCTCTTGGAACAATCTCCAACTGAAGTTCCATAACATCCTCTGCTAACTCCTTTGGCAGTCCTCTACCTTTAAGGATATTGGCATAACTCTTCCGACTCAAAGCGTCTGCTACGACGTTGGCTTTTCCTGGATGATAGTGTAGCTTCATGTCGTAATCCTTTATAAGTTCCAGCCATCTCCTCTGTCTGAGGTTTAACTCCTTCTGTGTGAAAATGTACTTCAAACTCTTATGATCCGTGTACACATCACAACGGTTTCCCATGAGATAATGTCTCCAGGTCTTTAACGCATGTACTACAGCTGCTAGCTCCAAATCATGCGTGGCATAGTTCAACTCATGAGGCTTCAGTTGTCGTGAGGCATACGAAACAACTTTTCCTTCCTGCATAAGAACACATCCAAGTCCCAAGCGAGAGGCATCACAATACACTTGAAACTCCTTATGTATATCTGGCAATGTCAGCACTGGGGCTGTAGTCAACCGTTTCTTCAACTCTTGGAAGCTTGTCTCACAATCCTCTGTCCATTTGAACTTGGTATCCTTCTTTAGCAATTCTGTCATTGGTTTAGCAATCTTGGAAAAATTCTCAATGAATCTCCGATAATACCCTGCCAGTCCAAGGAAACTGCGAATTTCGCTAACTGAAGTGCGTGCCAACCACTCAGTGACTGATTGAATTTTACTGGGATCTACTGCTATACCTTTTCCAGATATAATATGCCCCAGAAATCCAACTTCCTTTAACCAAAACTCGCACTTGCTGAATTTGGCATATAACTGGTGTTCCCTGAGTTTCTCAAGAACCAAACGTAGGTGTTCTGCGTGCTCCTCTTCGTTCTTCGAGTAAACCATAATATCATCGATAAACACCACAACAAACTTGTCCAAATACTCCATGAACACTTTGTTCATCATACTCATGAAATAGGCAGGGGCGTTAGTCAGTCCAAACGACATGACCGTATACTCATATAATCCATATCGTGTGGTGAATGCTGTCTTTGGTATATCCTTCTCTCGGATCTTCAACTGATGGTATCCTGATCGTAGATCAATCTTAGAAAACACCTTAGCTCCTTGCAACTGATCAAACAGATCATTAATCATCGGTAAGGGATACTTGTTCTTTATCGTTACTTCATTCGAGCTCGGTAATCAACAACCATCCTTAGGGATTTATCCTTCTTCTCCACCAAAAGTACGGAGCTCCCCAAGGTGATGAACTTCTCTGAATGTAACCTTTCTCCAATAGCTCCTTGATCTGCTTCTTAATTTCCTCCGGATCATTTGCGGGCATCCGATAGGGTCTTTTGATATTGGCCCCTGCACGGTATTAGTTCTATCGAAACTCGATGTCTCGATCCGTGGCATGCCCAGTAACTCTTCCGAAAAACATCTGGATAATCCTTCACTATGTACTTCCTCTTGTACAACTCCCGTGAGGGTATTCACTTGGCTCCTCCTAGGCATATGCCTAGATACATACTTAATCCTTTTTCCCTCTGGGGTGGTAAGATAAATTGACTTGCTAGCACAGTCAATACTTCCTCCAAACTTCGACATCCAATCCATACCTAATATCACATCCAATCCTTGCGACTCCAAGATAATTAGTTCAGACGGAAAAACATGCGTGCCAATGATTAGGGGTATCTGGGTGCACCATCTGCTAGCCATATACTCTGCTCCAGGCGAGCTCACTAAAAGCGGGGTCCTAAGGGTCTAGGTTGGCAACTTAAACTTATCCACAAATCCCCTTGATATGTATGAATGCGATGCACCAGTATCGAAAAGAACAATAGCGGTAAATGACTGAACCAAAAACTTACCTATTACCGCATCCGGCTGCTCTTCAACTTCCTCCACGTTAACGTGGTTCACTTGTCCTTTGTTGAATGGATTGGGCTTCTTCCCAGCGCCCCCATTTCCGTTTCCATTCTTTCCTTCAGGGCAGTCATTGGCATAGTGCCCTGTCTTCCCGCACTTAAAGCAAATAACTTGGCTCAAGTCCCTCTTGGCGGGTGTAGCTGGGTTAGAGCGATTCTGATTATTATTGGCTGCATTTCCATTCCCATTCTTCGCACCATTATGCGATCCTCCTCCAGTATGGTTATGTCCTCCATGGTTATGAACTAGTCCTCCCGAGTTCGGGGTTAAGCGAGGTTTCTGGTGAGCTCCTGAGTTATACTTCCCTTGTCCATACTTCCTCTTACGACTCTCAATTTGCTGCTGCTTTCCTTCAATCATTAGGGCCTTATCTACCAACTCCTGGTAGTTGTTGAAAGTTGCCACCATCAGCTGCATACTCATCTCATCATTCAATCCTTCCATAAACTTCTCTTGCTTCGCGGCATCCGTGGCCACATCATCAGGGGCATAGCGTGATAACTTGCTAAACTCATCCACGTACTGGGCCACAGTACGGTTCCCCTGGCGTAAGTTGCGGAACTCACGCTTCTTTATCTGCATGGCTCCAGTTGAAACATGGGCCGTGCGAAAAGCTTGTTGGAACTGGTCCCAAGTGACATTGGCTATAGGAAAAGTAGCCGTGTAATTCTCCCACCATGCGGCTGCTGGTCCATCCAATTGATGTGCGGCAAAGCGCACTCTTTCAGCATCCGTGCATCCTGCGGTGGTTAACTCCCTTCCAATATGGCGTAACCAGTCATCTGCAACTATTGGCTCGGTGCTACTGGAAAACACCGGCGGTTGTAACCTTAGAAAACGGGCTAAATTGTCCACTGGAGGTGGGTTGTTGTTGTTGTTGTTGTTGTTGGCATTGCCCTGGTTCTGAACTAGCAATTGCATCAAAGCATTCTGCTGTTGGATCAACTGAGTGAGCTCCGGTGGGAAAGCAAAACCGGGGTCACGTCTCGGAGGCATCTGAGGGTTTAGAGGGGAGAGATTAGAAATAGAAAGAGGTCTAGTGAGAAAACACTACCCATATGCACATGAGGCAAAACACACATTCATTCAATCAAGCAAGCAAGGGCATACAAAACGATCTAGGACTATCGCATAAGTGCTCAACTACTACTAGTTACATGGGGGAAAATACTACTAATATTTGGTGGTCATCTAGAAATTTTGATCGGTGGAAGACTCCATGATGTCTGCTCCAGCTTCGTCTTCATAGTCATCATCACTTGGGTCTGAGTCGGTGTCGTCGATGATGATGTAGTTTTCTAGACAAGCGGGGTCTTCTTCCTCTTCTTGCTCCTCTTCCTTGGGTGCTAGTCCTCCCATGAAAACTCCAATCTTCTTGACTAGGTCGTCATTCTTCTCCAGTAGTATCTTGATTTCTTCCTCATATCCATCGCGTGTAGACTTGAGTTCTTCCTCCAATTCGATGATCTTAGTTTTCGCCTTCTTCAAATCCAGCATGTCTGCAAGCATCTGGTTCTCATGACGTCGAATGTGCTGGTTTAGCTCCTGGATGTAAGCTGCAATAGATCTATCCTTCTTGGTGCTAATTACTTCCCATTGCTCGTCTCGGCGCCCACATATTTGGTATATGGTGTCTTTAAGCTCCTTGTTGTAGACTTCTCCAATGCATCCCATGGTAATGTGAGCTGCCATACTTTTTCCCAAACTCCATGTTGGTGCATTGAAAACACATACTATGGGCTCCGTGCTTGGTGCAAACGTCCTTCCGGGAACTAGAGCTTGAATCTTCCAGCATTCTTCTTCTGGTAAGGTGGCGTTGTACGTCCCGGTGAAGCTTGGTATTCCAATATTCAGGTACCCAGTGACTTCCTTCAAGTGGCGTCCGAAAGGTGTGTCTTCATCCGGTTGGGCAAACTTGTACTTCATCTCCGTCATCCTAAAGAGTGGAAAAATGGAGAGAGGTCAGAAATGAATATAGAGGAGTGACCTATGGTTTTATCTTAGTGGTCGTGTCCTACACTCAGCGTGTGCTCTGATACCATCTTGTAGCGACCCGACCTCAGATGGTCAAGTCTCTGTGCTTCTGTGTCATCCCTGGATCGGTAATGCTGACACACACAGTACTCAAAGGATTTATAACAGAGTAGCAATCACACACTTATTACATTGAATGTCTCAAAAGAGAACTTATTACAGTAATATGGCTTAAGGCCATCTAATGTGATAACAGCGGAAGGCTTGGAAGATAAAGTGAGTCCATCAACTCCAACGACATAACTGAGCTGCACGGCAACGACCTACAATCCTTACTCCTCGTCTGAAAAGTCTGCAACATAATACGTTGCAGCCCGAGAATGGGTCAGCACATGGAATATGCCGGCAATGTAACACACAGAGAGTAATGAAAGAATAAGGTATACTACATGCATATATGGCTGGTGGAAAGCTCTATGTTTACAGTTTTGCGAAAAGCCAATTTTTCCCTGTATCATAGGAATAAATTTTAATTTAACTATCATGGTGGTTGAAACATCATTGAGAAGGTATAACCCCAACTCAATCCCGATTGAAGTGATTAATAACCCGACAATATTAATTTGGAGTGATGAGATACATGTGAATACTCAAGTACTAGATACTCAGATTTGTCCATAACCGGGGACACGGCTAACCATGATTAGATTGTACACTCTGCAGAGGTTTGCACTTTTCCCCACAAGACTTGATCGCCTCCGTTGGTTTCTCGTGACTGCATGGTGTTTGAGAGACGGATGACCGAGACACGCTCTTTCGTAAACATTAACTCTCTACTCCGGATAGATCATACCAAACCTATAAAACCCACTAGCTGCTGATCTACCTCTTCGAGAGCTTCACGTAACTTACTCAACTATGCTAGAGCCCATAATAGCTTGTGGCTGCACACGGAAGTTTCTAGCATGAATAATCTCAGTTCCTTTGAGCCTGGGTGGCGGTCCATAGGAAGATCACACGGTACCCGGGATTTCCAAAAAAGAGACAACACCGGGTTCCCAGTGTGCCTCAATCCACCAGATGTGTATTTAAGTTTCCACCTTAAAGTAAACCATTAATTAACAATCTCACATCTGTCATGAATATCTCTCAAACCCAAACCACGTCTCTGAGCATAGCATGGCAATATAAGCATAATGTAGAAGTAACTCCCAAGGGTTTGAAAGTAACAGGCAATAGGTTCCTACCTCATCATCTACTTCCCAACCCACAATTTAATGCCATCCTAATCATGCAATGTTGGAGGTTGAGCTAATGCATAAAACTGGGTATGAAAAGAGTATGATCAAGTGTTACTTGCCTTGCCGACGATCCGTGAATCCTAGAGACTCAGAGTAACACGCTTAGCACTCCGGGAATTCTATCGCAAGCAAACAATACATACATAAGCAACAAACAAAGATGCACAAACGAAACTTCAACTGAAAGAGGTTAACCGGAGAGTTCAACTTAAGAACTCCGGTTTGCAAAAAGAATCAAACCAAACGGAACAACGAAACTCAAACGGCGAGAAAAACATGGTCTGTTTACTAATCTGAACTAGAGTCAAATTTTACAAAGATAAAAACTGGTTTAAGTTGAGTATTCGGAAAGAGGGTTTCGAGATGAAACTCCAGGCGCTTGAATCGCCTGATTCCGATAAACGAGCGAAAAGATAAACAGGTTTGAACATCGGTTCAGAAATCGCGATCAGAATAACCGCGGGATAAATCTGATAAAAGAAAAGCGACGAACTGCTAAACGAACGAACGTTCGTTAACAGAAACTAAACAGTGAACAAGTTTGTTAGAACGAATGGACGACGGACGTTCGCTAAGTAAATAAACCGGCGAAATAAACCGATATATATATATATATATATATATATATATATATATATATATATATATATATATATATATATATATATACGATCTAGGTTTTATAAAAACCGAAGGTTTTCTAAAAACCGGCGGCGGGTCGGGTACCTCCGGCGAGGCGCGTCAAGGGCGGGCGGCCAAGCGGGTTCCGGGCGGGCGGGGTCGGTGAGGCGGCGGGCGGCGACTTCGGCGAGAGGGGCGGCGACGGGCGCGGAGGCGGCGGCGACGGCAGATCGGGCTCGGGCTCCGGCTCGGCTCAAGGGTGGCGGCTTGGGTGGTGGCGGGTTGTGGTGTGGCGGCGGGCGGCGGCATTTATAGGAGGGCGGGCGGCTTGGCTTGGGAAGGGGCGCCGGGGTGGAGTCCGGCTCGACTCGCCCTCGGCGTCTGCAAGCGAGCACGGCGCAAGACGGGAAGGCGGCGGCGGGCGGGCGGCTGGCTCGGCTGGGCCTTTGGCCCGATCAAGCTGGTCCATTTTTTTAAATCATTCATGAAAGAAAAATTCCTAGAAAAATAAATAAAAATCTAAAAATTCCAAAACAAGTTTTCTCCGTCTAAATAAAATATTTAGAACTAGATGAACTTTTCTTGGCCCCTAAAATGCAACTTTTTAAAGCGTGCAAATTTTTCTAGGGCAATTAAAATTCCAAATAAAATCAAATAAAAACCAAATAATGATTTTAACATTTTTCCTCCGATATTTCAATTATTTTGGAGAAGTCATATTATCTCCCCTCATTTATTTATTTAAAATGAAATATTTTTCTGGAGAGAAAAATAATAAAATCCAATATCCTCGTCTTTCATTATTTGATAAAATTCAAATATGAAAATCGAAAAATCCCCAACTCTCTCCGAGTGTCCTTGAGTTGCTTAGTATTTTCGAGGATGGCAAATAAGAATGAAATAAAATATGATATGCATGGATGACATATGTATAACATGCCAAATTTGAAAATTTGGGATGTTACATATATGTAGTCATATATGGAGTATAATATCGAAAATCATCTTATATTTCTAAACGGAGGTAGTAATAAAATATGGTTTCTGTTTGAATTAGAACCAGGTCCGCGGTGGAGATGAAGTTCTCAAAGTCATGCCGTGTGAACTGGAAGACCTGATGATGAGTTCTACTGCTGAACTATCCAGCTGTTGTGTCCTTGTCGCCGCGTGTCCTGAACTAGTGTTTTCCTGTAGCATTGTTGTCGAGCGTGTTCTCGAGGGTGTACTTGACCACAACAATTTCTGGCTGTGCCTTCGATTCTGAAGGGTGTGGTTCTTGTAAAGCTTCCCAACAAATCTGATGCGGCCTGTCTTCATCATCATGTTTATGAGTGGAAAGACCACTGCTTAGGTTCTCCAAGGTTGACAAGATGGTGATGGTGCATGTAGACATCTCACACGAAGTCCATGGCCTAGTCAGTTATGGGGTTTCATCCCGTGGGTCGGTGGCAAGAAATAGTCTGCAGAGTTTAGTTAGTGCAACTTTGCTTGTCCAGAGTAACTACTATTGTTCAAGACTTGATTTGTGTTTGTGAACCCTGTATTGTTTATTAG
Organism: Aegilops longissima; assembly: GCA_021605205.1. Classification (NCBI taxonomy): domain Eukaryota; kingdom Viridiplantae; phylum Streptophyta; class Magnoliopsida; order Poales; family Poaceae; genus Aegilops; species Aegilops longissima. Next base: position 190,461,895 of record CM038680.1, on the reverse strand, counting down.
TACTGCCGCTTTTGGTGTGTGGTCAGTCCTGAGAACGGTCTATGTTAATGTCTGTCCACTCAATTCACTCTGTATATTTTGAAGTATCTAGATCATATTTTTTTGTGAGGACGGTTTATCAATTATGGTTACACTCCAATATCTGTATGCATTGCACGGTTTATCGCACCCACCAGGATTTCTAGTCCCATGGATGTTCGGTCCATACGATTTGTCACGACCTTTGGACTGTCCTGCTTGTGGGAGTAGGCGGGGCCCCTGCATGCCACGCGTGGTTGGACGATCAATCTTCATTTAGTACTTCAACATAGTGATTTCTGGTAAGGATTCGCTCAGGTCACATCAAGTAAATCTTATTGATTTACTGTCTAAATCTTATTGATTTAATGTCATGTTTTCTTTCTTTTCCTGCAATTTTATGATGCAGGTTTTGCCATGTGACATTCATCATAGAATAAACCGTTTGGTTTGCTCTATGATGGCTATTTTTGCAGGTTTCACTTCTTATGTCGTGTCAGTAACAAAGTCACTGTCCATCACTTATATTTCTGGAAAAAATTGGATCAGTCTGTTGTCTGAGTATAAGCTGAATCCCTATGATGAACTGCAGTTTGGTTTAACAAAAACGCCACAATTAGTCCTTCTCGCGTTTAAAAGAAATGAAGAAAAAAATTGGATCATGGTCACGGATCCTAGTCAAGTTAGAAAGCTGATCATAGCAGACCAGACACGATCGCCGCTGTCTCGCACAGATCGATCACCGGCACTTGCTCTAGCAGTGACAGCGGCAGCAGCTCAGTCTGATCCAGCTGAGGATTGGGCACCGACCACGTCAGCGGATCATTCTGATCTACCGAAGGATCGGGCATCAACACCGGCACCTGCTCCGACACCGGCACCAGCTCTACAAGGAGCACCATCTCCGCAGCAAAGAGCGGCTTCGCACTGCACCAACACTTGCACTTGCATCTGCTCCGGCCCGTGCAGTTGCACCGGCAACAGACTGGGCTGCAGTTCGCACTTCATATACCAAAGTCCTTACAAAAACCGACATGTCCACCTTCTTGGTAAGCATTGGCCGCCCAAGTGCTTCATTCTTTTTTCTTTCCATGTTGTTTCACATGATTCACTGTGTTGATCTAACTGTTTGGGTATGTCTTCTTGTTTGCAAACAGAGAATTCCTAGAGCAACGAGGGATTCATTCAACAATCCGGGCGACCATGGCCAAGTTTCTCTTACCATGCACAACCTTGGTGTAAATGAACCTGCTAAATATACCGTAAGTAGAAAGGATGGTCGCATGATGATTGATGGTAAAGGATGGTCAAGGTTCAAATCTAAATCATATCTTGCGGTAGGGGATCATGTCAACATCGAACTTTCTCGGCAAGGAGAGCTGGTCCAAATCAACTTTGAAATTCTTCAGTAGCAGCACGCAACTGCCGAACTGATCTATCCTCTGAGAGATTGATGTAATAATCTGGCATGGTGAAACAAGTGTCCTGTGTGTATAAGTAGTACGACAGTATTATTTATCACATGGTATATCGTTGATAGAATTGCAACTCTGATTGCTGGTTAGGAACTGTCGTTCGATTTCATTCCAACAGCTGTCGTGCTTTATTCATTTTGTGTATTCACCTTGCGACAACATCTAAAACCAGCACCGTACCGATCGCTTGCAATATGAAAAGCGCTGAGGTAGAACACATGGCCCCCCAAACATGCAGGGTCGGCCTGCGGCCCAAAGTCCAGAACCGTGAGCCTATCTGAGTATTATATTCTCAATTGAACCCGCATAAAAAAAGCTGAACCCCCATAATGCCCGTGCGTTGCAAAGGGAGTATATTTCTCGGCAAGGTGAGCCTGTGATATAAAAGATTTGTATATTTCTTTACAGAGGGAGTATCTCTCATCAAAAATATATTTATGTGTAACTAGTTACTCATGTCTTTCTACTTCCTTTCACTGATATGTGGGCAACCGCAATGGGGTCCACGTACCATATGCACAAATTAGAGTGCACAACTTCACGGTAGACACACCCGGTCAGAAGCGCCGCATAATGCCCAATGAGCCACAAATCACAACCCCCCTTCCAAATTAAGCGAAGAAGTGGGACGGACGAAGCGGCAATATTTCACCGGGCCCAATCCCTTCTCCTCGTCTGTTTGTTCAGAGAAACCCCTCTCGGCGATTGCATAGGGTTTTCTCATGGAGAACCAGGTATGAATTCTTCATCCATCCCCGATAAATCCAAGTCCCTTGGTCGCAGGTAATCCTAGGATGGCAGCCGCCGCCGTTGATGCATTTTTCTTCCTACTGAATCTAGTGTGTTTCATTTGCAGTGCCCAAAGTGCGAGTACCCTACAGGTTTCTGCGCCCTCGGCAAGACACCACACTTGTTCCTTCTCATCCTAACACAGCATTTTGAAACACGCACAATATGTTCCTAGAATCCTCTTTTCTATCTGGGAGGGTGGGGTTTTTTTGAACATGTTGTGTTCTCATATTATTTTTCCTGCGGTGTATTATTTGCTCTGCCAGAACACATGTACTCAAGATGCTCGGCCTTGCCATAACTGAATACACTAGTTTAATGGTCACAGTGAAGACAAGCCATGGATATAAGTTCCGAGTTGGGTTCATGAACCAAGAAGATCGCTGCTTTTTTTATGGCCGAACTTGGATAAACTTTCTCAAGTGTTACAGGCTGAAAGTTGGTGCACGAATGTTGATGGAAATAGCAGAACCTGGTCTCATCTTCACTGCGATCTTCCACCCCGACGTCGTTCCAATTGTTCATCCATGTTAGTTTTGTATATGGTTCTTGCTTGTTGCCTCGATTACTTCTTAATCCACCTATTCTGTCTAACTAATCACAATTTAACTTTAGAAGTAGCAACAAATCTCTCACGAAGATGCTACCTCTAACTAATATTTTCTTATAATTTGTGGAACATGTAGGTTTTTTCATAGTTAAGCAGACTGCTCGTTCGTTACTCTGTAATAACTCGGCTGCTACTAATGGCACTGAAGTTGACTGGATCGACATCCACAAGTTCCTACACTTTATTGATCGTCTTGAGGTCCTTGTGGGGCGTTTAAATGGTGGAAGGCCACGTGGGATATGTGTGCCACTGCTGCACTCGTTGAACAGGTCCAACTGTGTCGAGAAACTTATGGTACGAGCTGTTTTCTGTTATATGTTGTTCATAAACTATTGCTTATACACAGTTTTACAACTGTGATCTTCTTGAAACAGGAACTGCCGAGTTCTATTGTTCCTATACATATGCCTGACCACGGTCGGGTCAGACTTGCGCTTGGTCACAACATGATGTTTATGTCGACCTACTCAATTCCCCTTGGAGGTGAAAAGATACTTATTCATGGGTGGTCTCAAATAATGAAGGCCCATCCATCTTGGAGAATAGGACAGAAGATTATGTTCATGCTTTTCCATGGCTCTAAAGTGAATATCCTGTTTATTGACCACATTGCGAGATGAAGACGCTTTCAGAAGGTTGTGGATGCGCGGGGTGGCGCCTGGGCCTTGTCCTGGGGCTTGGCGGCCTCACCCTTGGTTAACTGTAGGCAAAGTAGCACTGTTCGAGGCGTGCTTTGTACAGTTGAACCTGTATAAGTACTCATACTACTTTCAGCTTTGGTTGTTAAGTGCCCCTGCTGGTTTTAGTTAAGGTTGTTAAGTACTCCTACTACTTTTACAACCTGTCGTGTTTCTTCAGTCCTATCTTCCTCCAGCCGCCAAAACCAAACCAGCGCCGGCGGGGCCGCCTGCTTCCGCCTCCCACGGCTGGGTTGCGCCAACAAGACGCCTCGCCGCCCCACCGCCTCCTAAATCGTTAACGCCGACGTCCTCCGGCGCTTTAGTGCGCTTCAAGGCCCAGCGCCGCCCTCTCGCGTTGTCAACATGGTCAACAAACAACAGGAATCAGCAGAAGTACATGGAGAGGATGACAGTAGGGGCCCACCACGTCAGCGTATGGAAAAATAAAATGCTTCCTCCTAGCATTTTCCTGACATCTGGGACCCACGACATTGTGAGCGTATATAGTCAATAGACAAGAGAACAACACAATATCGGCTGACACCTAGGACGTAGCTACTCGAGCAGTATTTTTTTTGTTTGGTATTGTTGAAACGGAGCAGGGTTTGAACTGGGTTGTGGCCCGTCTAGCCCAGGCTTATATTTTATGTTCACCATGTGACCAGCCCAGCTATTTTTTCTTTGTGAAAATGAGCCCAGTTTATTTTTTCTGAAGAATACCCAATCCAGGCCTACTTATTTTTCTACGCCCTGATGGGCTGCAACTCTTTCAAGACGCCTGCAAATCTTGAAAGTAATATGAAATGGGTTGTAAATATAAAACAGATGACAAATTGGCAATTACTTCATAATTTTTGATTTTTTCACATTTTCAGATTCCTATTTCACTTTGGGCATTAACCTAATTTAAATATATCTTCAAGTACTTTAAATCTGGCTCGACATTTCGGTATTAAAATAGTTTGGAACCCACAGAAATATATTAAATTGGCCCCGCCAACTAAAAACTACTGCAATAAATTGCATAAGAAGTTGCCATGAGCTATATATAAATTATTAAAAAAGAGGGAGTGGTCTGACTTGTGGGCCTGTTTAGTTGACGCCAGATGCAAGATTTTTTAGTTATTATATACGCCAACAAACGATTCTAGAAGACGAACTGTTGGATGTCAATCCAACGGCCGCCGTGTTTCTTCAATCTCTGATCTTCTTGCTCCAACCGCCAAAGCAGCGCCGGCGGGACCGCCTGCTCCCGCCTCACGTGGCCGGCTGTGCTACCACGCAGGCCTCAGCGCCATCTACTACTCCCACCACTGGCTAGGGCATCCCTCTACTCACCCACACCCCCTGTTATTCTGCGGCGTCGGCAGCCTCACACCGCAACCGAACCCGTGAACCCTCGTACTCCTCTCTGCGCGGGCTTCCACTGCCGCGTCTTCCCCGGCTCCGTGTTGTCCCCTTCCTAGGCCTCGCCGTCGTCCACCGCCGTGGTGCTCTCGGCGTAGTGTGGTCAATGTGGTCAACGACCGACTTCCATCGAAGAGTATCAGATGTGGAGAGGTCGATACCGGGTCCACGGCAGCCGCAAGGAAGTGCCTCATTATCACTTGGAAAATAATTATTCCTCCACCTGACAGCAGGGACCCACCGGACGGGCCACCAGTATTTCGCAAAATAAATGTTTGCCCCTGACTGCTGGGACCCACAAGACGGGCCACCGATTTTGCTGAAAAAACGTTCCCCATTGTCACCGGACCCACCGGAAGTGCCTCCTTATTACGCACAAAAATGAATACCCCACGCTAGCCGGGACCCACCTTGGTGGAGGCTGACTTAGGGGGCTACTAAGTTGATCGGGACGGATGCCTTTGTCAACTTTAGTCAATATATGAACGATTCTAGCTCCAGTGACCGTACGATGTCCATCCAACGGCCGTAGTGCTTCTTCAACCTCTGGTCTTCTTGCTCCAGCCGCCCAAAGCAGCGCCGGTCGTGCCGCCTGCTCCTGCCGCCCGTGACCGGCTGTGATGCCACGGAGGCCTCACCGCCCCCTACTACTCTCACTGCTGGCCAGGCCATCCCTCTACGCACCCACACCCCCTGTTATTCTACGGCGACGGCAGCCCCACACCGCAGCCGAACGAGTGAACCCTCATACTCCTCTACGCGTGGGCATCCTCTACCGCGTCTTCCCCGGCTCTGCGTCGTCCCCTTCCTAGGCCTCGCCGTCGTCCACCGCCCTAGTGCTCTCGGCGCGGCGTGGTCAACGTGGTCAAGGAATGGCTTCCATCGGACGTGGACTGTACGTGGAGAGGCTGACAGCTGGGTCCACGGCCGCAGCAAGGAAGTGCCTCCTTATTATGCGGAAAATAATGATTCCTCCACTTGATAGCTGGGACCCACCGGACGGGCCATTGATTTCATGGAAAAACGTTTTCCCACATCGCCGGGACCCACCAGCTTCATCTTCGCACGCAAGGAAGTGCGTCCGCAAAAAATGATTCGCCCCCTGACTGCTGGGACCCACCAGCTACACCTTCGCACGCAAGGAAGTGCGTCCGGGCAAAAAAATGATTTGCCCCCCTGATTGTTGGGACCCACCGGCTACATCTTTCCACGCAAGGAAGTGCGTCCGGGAAAAAAAACGATTCGCCCCCCTGACTGTTGGGACCCACCAGCTACATCTTCGCACGCAAGGAAGTGCCTGACAGTCGGGACCCACCTAGTCGAAGGGTACGTAGCGTTGTCATTCTGGTCGCGAACGTGTACGTACATACTGGTCGTTGTCAGGGGCGGAGCCAGGATTTGAACATGAGGGGGGCGAGACAGATAATAATCATTCCAAATTACACACCACACGAGAATTAATAGTCTCAATAGTAGAATTGATATGAGTGTATGACAACGTATGTTTAGCAACAAAAAAAAGTTACATATCTATCAACTGAAATTCAGCTCTACGAGTACCATCATCTAAAATGTGGATAATCTCATCAGATGTGACTTTTGCAGCTATATCCTTTCCAATGTAGACGATCATGTAATGTGGAAGAAAGTCATCACCCATTTTGCCTCAAGACGGTTCTTCACTAGTTTCATAGCGTAAAAGGCTCGCCAAGTTGCCATGGAAACCGGAAGAGTAATAACCAACCGCAATAGTCTATCAACCATGGAATAGTCCTGAACTTTACCAGTTTTGAACAAACCAACAGTCAAATCAGCAAGTGAATGCAAGCATTTTAGTTCTGGATGTGAGCGAACATCCATTCTGAAATGGATAAGTTGAGACTCTAACCGAGCCAACTCTTGGTTAGAAAAATTAGCAGGATAAAACTTTTCTGCTAGAGTGCATATCTTTTTCACATCAAATGTGTCATGCAATGGATTCAAGGATACACAAAGCGTCAAGAGCTCAGTGCTTTGAACGCTGAATCGGTCATTTAGCTCGACCAACTGCTGATCTATGGCAACATTGAATACATCTGCTTTATAGTGGTGAAGTGTTGTGGTGTTGTCATGATTGTTTCGAGATTTAGTCATATCAACGTACCTACAAATGGCAACATATATTAGATTAATATACTTGTGATGATTAATATTCCAATCTAGATATAGGAAAAGAGACATACTTGGAACTAAAATCGGGGATGTCAATATCATGCTTCGGACAAAAAGATTTAACCTCTTTTAGAAGTGGTTCCCAACCATCTTCTCTTAGTTCAACAAGTAGTAGCTTTGTGTTTGCAACACAATCTAATGCGTTTAAAATATCCAGAGACTTCCTTTGGAGCATTTGACATAAAACATCTGTGATCTTCATAATTTTCTCCATGAGGTGCAGAATGAATACAAAATCAAAAGAGATAATCATCTTTAGGGCGCCTAACGCATCTCCACGAGAATATCTTGTGACTGAACGATCATTTGCTACACTTCGTAGAACTGCAATCGTAGCAGCAAACATCTTCCTCAAGCTATTAATTGACTTGAAGTGAGAACTCCACCTCGTATCTCCCGGCCTCTGTAAAGAGCCTATTTGATTTGCCCCTTTCCCCATATCAAGTTCACCCAATTCAACGCCACGTGCAATTTCAGCAGCTTGATTAGCTAATAACTCATCATTCCGTTTAGACGATGCACTAACAACATTTATCACAAAATTTGCATGCTGAAAAAAATTATGCACCTCGTGTACCTCTCGTGATGCTGCAACAAGAGCCAATTGGAGCTGATGAGCCATGCAGTGGACATAATAATCATAAGGGCACTCATTTAATATTAGAGCTTTCAATCCTTTCCATTCCCCTCGCATGTTACTTGCGCCGTCGTATCCTTGACCTCTGATATCTTGCACATTCAGGTTATTATCTTCTAAGACAGTACAAATTGCCTCCTTGAGAGTCAATGCAGTAGTGTCACTAACATGTATAATGTCAAGGAAGCGCTCATCTATGTACCCTTCTTTATTAGCAAACCGAATGACGAGTGCCATCTGCTCCTTTTTAGATTCATCTCTAGACTCGTCCACCATTATACAAAATTTGCTATTGCCAATTTCTTCTCTAATACTTTTCTGCACTTTCCTGGAAAGTAAACCAAGGATTTCTTGCTAAACGGGGTGTGAGGTGTACTTGGCATTTTGTGGAGCATTTTCCTAGACAACATCTCTTACATCCTTGTTATAAGCAGCCAAAAGCTTTACCAACTCAAGAAAATTACCCCGGTTTAGGGATCCTGGAGATTCATCATGGCCTCTAAATGGACAAGCTTGGAATGTTAACCACCTAATGAAATAACAGACAAAGGACATGTTAGTCTTACATAAATACAAAATATACTAGGTTAATTGTTGAAACAAATAAACTTAATCTTACCTAATGGAATCAATTGTGACTTTAAGTCTTAACCTTGCAGCTGCAACCTTTTTTGTGCATACTTGTACCATCGCCTTGTCAATATGGTTCAATCTATTTTTCAGATTTTCATAACAGCGGGCTGAGTAGCTATGAGCTGAGTTGGAATCTTTGCCCATATGGGTTATAAAAGCACAATCTTTGCCATCATTCACCTTTCTCTAGTTTATAAATCCATCCACTGTGAATGCACTTGAACCACACTTTCCAGTTGGCTTTTTTGTAAAGAGGAAACAATAGAAGCAATATGCACGATGTTTGACAAGTGAATACTCTAGCCAAGGCCAATCAGTGAAATAACTATACTGGAATCGGTGACGGTTTTTTGTTGTTCCATTATATGGATACTCTTTCATGTATGGCTGAAAAGCGCCCTCAGAAACATAGAATCGACATGCTTCATCCTGCTTATCGGGATGGAGTTCCCAAATCTGTTGGCGTGTACCAGGACCTCACATATTTTGTGCTTCTCGTTCTACCTTCTTCTAAAGTTTCTAGTGGTGCCACAATATTTTGATCATCAGTTTGCATATCAACTAGATTGGGGCTGGAAGTATCATTTACAACAGGATGCTCCTCTGGTGGATTTGCATTTTCAGTTGCATTAGAGCTAGAAGCAATAGGCTTGAAAAACAAATCTATTGTTGTTGTACTCTTCCTCTTCATCCTTCAGTCATTGGAACATTAAAAAAGGAGTGGCATTAGAAAACTATTATGCTACCTTATGAAAGCAATAAATTAAACTATTATCTTTGTAGAAATTGAGCTAATTCACCAAGATTAACAGTGAGTCAGTGACGTACTGTCAGGACCCCGATCCTAAGTCACACCGATCTAGCATGTAACACATCATATCACTTTGCGGCCTCACGCACGGTATTCCCACGGGTGTCGCCTTACCATGGCCGGGACCGTTTATGCTTTTTGGCTCACGATATGATAGTGTCGCTAGCATCCATATGACAAAGAACCCGGCCGACATGGCTAGTCGTGAACCCAAAGCGGCGCTTAACCTATGGGGACAGGCATACATGAATCACATCGAGCATGTCGGTCATCAACGATATATTCGGGCTGTAGCACTGGCTAACAGGACTCCGTATCCCGGCTGTAGCAGGCTAGACAGACTCGAATGATACCGCGTGACATTTCCCGGGACGTACATAGGAACGAAGTGAAACACATGCCGCCAGTCAAGTGTCCAAGCAAGAGTCTGGGCTAGCAGGACTCGGTGAACCGGTCAGAAGCGGACTACTATCGCCGGAGGCACGAGACTACATTTCCCCATATGAGAGGCTGCCAAGGATAAACAACTAGTTTGTCGGATCCCACACATACCAAGCATTTCAAACATACACACAATATGCTCAATATGTGTAAATACGACGTGGCATCACAACATAACTCTCGACTCAGATATTATTCATTAGACTCAAGAGCGAGATATTACAAACATGGGTCTCATGACCCAACACTCGTGAGCATACAAGCCAAAGCACAAGCGAAGCTAAACATGTCCGAGTACGCATAACTATAAATGAAAAAGGCTGAGAAGCCCGACTATCTACCAAATCCTGCCGAGGCACAAGATCGTAGCTGAGGTAACAAGCTAAACGTCAAGTCCAAGCGGAACTACTAGCGAGACCGACGCCTCTCGCAAAACATAAAATAAGCAAACGTGAGTACAATTGTACTCAGCAAGACTTACATCGTAACTAACTACATATGCATCATTATCAAAAGGGGGTGGTGGGGTTTGACTGCAGCAAGCCAGCTTTGACTCGGTGGCTATCCTGAACTACGACTGCAAGTAACTCTTTTGAGGTGGCGCACACGAGTCCACATGTTCACCATATCAATACACCACTATGGACCCGCTCCGCCTCCCTCGAGAACGCCATCCATAGCACTCACGCTTATCTTGCGATTTTAGAGTATCCACTTTCACTTGTCTATGAACTGATATAGGCAACCCAGAAGTCCTTCTCCGTGGACACGGCTATTCAATAGATCATATTTAACCCCGCAGGGTGTACTTCTTCACACACGCTCACCACTTACCGCCGTTTACGACATGTACTCGCAACCTTCAAGCGGAAGCCCAACGTGGGTGTCGGCCACGGCCTACCTAAACACTCAAGTCCCTAGTCCAGGTTTATCGCCTGCTCGGGTTCCATCCGCAGGAGTCCGGCCGAGGTTTCCCATACAGCCCCGAACGATGTGTGCAGGGTTCCCGAGATACCAAACGGGCACTCGGTACACCGGGCCACGGTGCCTACCGCAACACAACCCACCCCTAAGGTCAGTGTTGCGTGCGGCCCCCAGCATATTACAAACACCAGGAACTACTTGCAACTCCCGGACTGAGGACAAGGGTGGTTAAGAAGCCGAGAGGGTCCATTGGTTTCGGGCCCAATGCGTGGTAGTAACTGTATCATGGATCACAAACACAGAACTCAGTTCCTAAGGACGGCTGTAATGAGACAACCCACCATGTACTCCTACATGGCCTCTCACCGCTACCTTTACCAAATCTTGTTCACACACTTAGCTCACACACAATAGGACATGTTCATAACAATTCCAATTCATTCCCGATGAATCAGACCCGACTCAACTCTAAGCAGTAGCAGGCATGACAAACAAACATAAATGAGTAGGCACAACATGGCTCAAACAATTCCTACTCATGCTAGTGGGTTTCATCTAATTACTGTGGAATGACAGGTCATGCAAAGGATCAAGGGGTTCAGCTACCGCAGCAAGTAACACATGAGTCGTTGTTGTTCTAATGCAGTAAAATAGAGCAGGAGCGAGAGAGTGGGATTATATCGGAATGAACAAGGGGGTTTTGCTTGCCTGGCACTTCTGAAGATAATATAGTTCTTCATCCGTGTCATCGAACTCATCGTCGGTACTTCGTCTACCGAGAGGGGACAATTACCGGCAAACAAGAGAGAACACAATCAATGCAATGCACATATATGATGCATGATCATGTTAAGGTACTGAATTCACCTAATGCAATAATAATCTGTTAGTTGAAGTGGAATTCAAACAAGGTTGAATTCCAACTCCAAATGCTATTTCATAAATTACCCTAATCATGATTCATCCTATTCAGTGAGGTTAACTTGTTCAAACATGCATGATCATGGCATAAACAGATTCTTCATATTTTTCTGATCATTTTTCATATATAAATTATTTCCATCCGAGTTACGGTTGAATTTCTATGATTTATTAAAGTTTAGAATATTTTCTGGAATTACCTGAATTAAATTAAATCTAGAAACCTAGTTATTATACGACCGACGTCAATGTGACGTCAGCGGGTCAACAGGGCGCCCCAGGTCAAACCTGACGTGTGGGGGCCACACGTCAGTGACTAACTAAACTAACCTAGTCAATTTGCACTAACCTAGGTTAAGTTGAATTAGTTTAAACCTAAACTAGATTAGTTAGCCGGGCGGGGCCCGCATGTCAGTGAGGGAGAGGGGGAGGTCAAACCGGGCAGTGGGTCAACCCACGCCGGTTAGCGGGTCAGCGGGCGCCGGCGTTTAGCCGCCGGCGAGCCCGACGCGGCGGCGCAAGTGCATTTTGCCATTCCGGCCACCAAATGGGCCGGGGAAACCATCCAAATGGAGCTGAGGATGAGCCGAAGCTCTTGGTGGAGGGGTTTGAGCTCGGGGCGGCCGGTAGAGGCACCGGCGACGAGCTATCTGGCGGGCCGAGCTCGGGCACGCCGGACACGGTGTTTTGGGGCACGGGAGGAGGAGTGGGTAGGTGCTCTGGGTTCCCGGGAACGCGACGAGGACGACAGCGTGCTCGGACGCGACGTGCGGGGCCTCTAGCCGCGGCGACCTCGTGGCCGGCGGCAACAAGCTCTCGGGCTCGGCGGAGCCCGTGGTTAGAGGAAAGAATCGGCATCAGGGAGAGGGGGAGTTCGGTGCGGGGGCTCACAGCGATGGCGATGGGATGCTCGGCGAGGTCGGGGACGGCCCGGAGCCGACGAATTCGTCGACGGCGACCGCGGTCCAAGAGGGAAGAACAGCGGACGGCGCCTGGGCTTCTCGGTCGCGTGTGATGGCGGGAGGGCGAGGATGGAGGGCGGAGCTGGTGGGCTAGTTGGGGAGCGAGGAGGCCTCAAGCACATGGTGGTGGCGAGCGGCGGCGACGGCGGCTCTCGGGCACGAGGCGCAGAGCGAGAGAGAGGAGGGGAGAGGGGTACGGGGAAGAGTGAGGGGGTCCAGGGGGGTCGGGGAGGCGCGTGGCATCGCAAGGAGGTCGGGGAGGCCAGGCAGGCTGGAAGGGAGGAGGTGGCCGGCGTGCGGCGTCGACACGCCTCTGCCAGTAGGCAGAGGTTGAAGACAGCGGTGCCCCTGGTGGGCTGGGCTGCCTAATGGGCCGGCCAGCAGGGGGGGGAGGAGGTTGGGCCGGTTGGGCGCCAGGTAGGTCGGGTGAGCTCTGTTCCTTTTATTGTTTTCTGTTTTCTAATATTCTGTAGTTTTAGGGCTTTATTAAAATACTGTAGCACTTCTAAAAATCCTGAAAATAATTGTGGGCACCTTCTGAAATATATGCAACAGCCCACATTTAGTTTCAGAATTATTTGAGCATTTAAATTATTTATAGCATTCAAATGCCCAAATTCAAATACTTCATGAATTAATTCAAAAATCCATAAATGGCCAAAAAATATGCTCATCATTTTTGGCAGAGGCTTTCACCTTTATCAAAATCATGAACATTTCCAAAGGCATTTTGGGTTCATTGAAAATATTTTTATTGAACCTAGTTGAATTCAATTGGTGCTAGGGTTTCAACAATCCCTACTTCAACTTTCTGAGAAAATTAACATGATGACATGAATGCCTTAATGCAACTAATGTCAAACAATTCTAGGGCTGTGACAACTCACCCCCACTAAACAAGAATCTCGCCCCGAGATTCAAGACGTGAGGTAAGAGGAAAAGGGAAGTCACAAACTATCACAATCTCCATGATCCATTTGCCCTTCTCGAAAATGTTGATTCATTCCATCATCTTAGTCTTGACGTCCTTGCTTTCGAGGTCTTCACTCGACACGACAACAGAAAGAAGGGGAAAACCCTACATGATTCGATCTTCACGAAGATCAAGTAAACATGATCGACTCACGGACTGAGATGGTGACATATCTCGAGTTGAGACACAAAACATATCGAGAGGGATGGAGGAACAACAACGAGGTTCGATTAGTGGGCAACAATTCCATGCTTAGGAAGATGGTGGATGGTGTCAAGGTGGCGAGGAAACATTTACCATGATCCAATAGCGGGGCACCTCGAGAAAGGTGGCGCAAAGAACTATTCCCTTAAGTGGCAAAAAGAATTACTTTTGATCCATAGATCATTGGAACTATTTATACCAGCCAAAGGCAATCACAAGCGATCATGTGGTGGAATGCAAAGGAGTGGTACACCCGGACTAGAATGGATGATGTGGACTACCTTGTTGAAGACAACGCAATGGATGATTTTTGCTTATCGTCGGAGGTGGAGGGGACCCATGGTAAGTCCACTTTTGAAGACAAACCTGGACAAGAATTGCTAAGAAGACAGTCTATAGTGAGATAGCACAAGGACGGTGTAAGCTGGGAACGAAATGCAACTGTTCGAATGTTCCAACCATCATATCTACCTGAGATTCAGATCTGGTTGGTGTTAGGATATTCCAGACTCAGCACGTCTGAAATGGAAAGGTTGCAACACAATTTGACGAGATGGCGTTGCGAGATTCTCGGGATATGAACTACGATAGCAAGCTCCAAAACATGAGCTGGTTCTGCTACAAACCTGTGAACACACTGTCCTAGACAAGCATGACCACATGGTAGTCTTATAATAAAACACTACCGAGTTCGGGTGGGGGAACCATAATCGAGGGTATTGAAGTCCTTGCATAAGGCATGCTCTTAAGAAGGAACTTCCTTTCCTTGAACAAATCAATCAGTGGCTTGGTGTGCTAGGAATACATACGGAATGAAGATGATCAGTCTATCAAACCATAGAATACTTCGCACATGCATGACGGACTTGGGATGATTCCAGAGGAGGCAAAACAAACCTTTCTCAAGTTCATGGCGGCAACTTACATCAGATGCACATGAACTAGAGGAAGTCACTACTTTCATCCAAACATATGCTTCCTGAACGAAACACGAAGAAATGCTTACACAAGCTTCCAATACTAGGTTGATGCTCAACATGACTCATGGGGAGACAAATGCTACTGATGGGCTCAACAGCAACTCATCGGAATTTCCATATCACTGGACTTCCACCATCATGTGAACACGGTGATAGCATTGGTCAGACAAAAGATGTAATGGGTATGCTCGAGGGATTAACCATGAGTAAGACAACATTACGAATATCGTTGGTTCTGATTTGACTTGACAATGGCCCATATTCAAGTCAAAGAATTGGTAGGACAATAGGTCCAACAACTGATCACGGGGACCAATCGATGAAGACATCATCTTTCTTCAACACACACTACACAAGAATATCCCTTTGGAGCGAACTAAGTTAGGCAAGCTTTTATCTTCCAACTCTCCAAGTTGTTGTCTAGCTTAACCAACTAGCTCAGGGGTATCCAACACAGATTCTTGGAGAAGGGTGGTTCACAGGGAACCCACTTGATCACGAGCTCAACATAACAGTCAGGAAACAACCCGGTAACACTTCCAAGAAGATATTTGGAAAGTCACGAACCACCGGTATGTTACTAAGCTCGAGAGCAATCTTGCTTTTGAGGGCAAGACGATATTATCAAATGAGTGAGGACTTGACAAGATCCCAACTCATCAATCGAGGTGTGCACCAGAAATAGGGACTAGGTAGCACGATCAATCTTAGGATGATGGTTTAATAACCAACACGCTAAGAATGAGAATATTGTCCATTCACTACCAAGCAACAAGTTGCTCGGGTATTGATTTCACACATCACAATTCACTTGCGGCATTCCGGTTACAACAACACGGAACCGAGGAATGAATAATGATAGCGAGAGTATCACTGCGTCAAGAATTCCTAGGAGGTTGTGCAATTCCCATGACACTCTTGACAAAAAGATGGTAACACTTCAGGGTAGAACATAATCAAAAGCTGAATTGGCATTTTGATCTGCGGGATACAACTACTTTGACCCAATCCTAGAAATGGGTGAGGTACTGGAGTTTGTTTCTCCTAGTCATTCTGGGATAGAATGGCTTGACGAACCACAAGGATAAAATGCATCGACGAACACAAATGCACACATACCCTTGGCTATCAATTGATAGATGAAGGTCAGAAGGCATCTAAGAGAACAACTCAAAGGAACATATAATTTTCTGAGTTGTGGATGCACAGATTAGTATGTCGAGCAAGCTCAACATTTTTCCGGATAATCCATGCGAGAGGTAGAATTGGCAGATTCACAATTATGAATGGAGAACTCCTCAAGAGCACTCTTATTGTGATCTTTTGGTTCAAAAGAACTTCCGCCATAATTAGTTCATGGTATTTGGAAGAAGGAGAATACCACGGACTTCGAGGACTATCACAAAGGGTACTAATATCCTAAAGGCACTAGCAAATACTAACAACATGAAGTAGGATGAATCTCGGGTTCAGAAACCCAGGAGTAGAATACCTACTATTAAATGGCATCACGGGATGCTTTCGAAGGTGATGGCCAGAATCATCACACTAGGGATACAAAAGCATTGCTAAATTGCTAGGTGACCTCCTAAGCACCTAGGGTCATAATAATAGTTCCAACATATGTGTCGAGGCAACAGAGTACCTCAACCGACCGGTTAGTGTGCTTATTCGACCAAAAGGACATCGAATCGGAAGGAAAGGATTTGCAATTGCATCGCACTATTTAGAGACCTGGATGACTCGGACAGATAACGGCTGTAAATGCTCAAAATGATTTGAGACATCCTGCAGAAAATGGTGGCATAACCACTCAACAACATCATAACAAGATTCTCGAGATCAACAGCTATCATACGAAATAGTAGGAACTAAACCGGGATTAAAACCAACAATCTTATAAGTCTATGGATTAGTAACACGTCATCCTAATGGATAGATGAGAAGCCTAGTTCTTAAACCCGTAGAAGAGAAGAGGATGACTCAGATCGAAGGCCATGAGGTATAAGGAGTAAAAGAGCCTTACGCTCCTTCCACAATCAATTCCCTTACATAACTAAAGCATTTCTAGACACAACTTCACCAGTTTGGCTTGGTAATCCTCTGAGCAATCAGCTCGATACCAACGCTGTCAGACCCCGATCCTAAGTCACACCGATCTAGCATGTAACACATCATATCACTTTGCGGCCTCACGCACGGTATTCCCACGGTGTCGCCTTACCAT
Source organism: Aegilops longissima (assembly GCA_021605205.1). Classification (NCBI taxonomy): domain Eukaryota; kingdom Viridiplantae; phylum Streptophyta; class Magnoliopsida; order Poales; family Poaceae; genus Aegilops; species Aegilops longissima. Next base: position 190,444,992 of record CM038680.1, on the reverse strand, counting down.
GGCCGGGACCGCTTATGCTTTTGGCTCACGATATGATAGTGTCGCTAGCATCCATATGACAAAGAACCCGGCCGACATGGCTAGTCGTGAACCCAAAGCGGCGCTAACCTATGGGGACAGGCATACATGAATCACATCGAGCATGTCGGTCATCAACGATATATTCGGGCTGTAGCACTGGCTATGAGGACTCCGTATCCCGGCTGTAGCAGGCTAGACAGACTCGAATGATACCGCGTGACATTTCCCGAAGGGATGATATAGGAACGAAGTGAAACACATGCCGCCACCAAGTGTCCAAGCAGAGTGCTGGGCTAGCAGGACTCGTGAACCGGTCAGAAGCGGACTACTATCGCCGGAGGCACGAGACTACATTTCCCCATATGAGAGGCTGCCAAGGATAAACAACTAGTTTGTCGGATCCCACACATACCAAGCATTTCAAACATACACACAATATGCTCAATATGTGTAAATACGACGTGGCATCACAACATAACTCTACGACTCAGATATTATTCATTAGACTCAAGAGCGAGATATTACAAACATGGGTCTCATGACCCAACACTCGAGCATACAAGCCAAAGCACAAGCGAAGCTAAACATGTCCGAGTACGCATAACTATAAATGAAAAAGGCTGAGAAGCCCGACTATCTACCAAATCCTGCCGAGGCACAAGATCGTAGCTGAGGTAACAAGCTAAACGTCAAGTCCAAGCGGAACTACTAGCGAGACCGACGCCTCTCGCAAAACATAAAATAAGCAAACGTGAGTACAATTGTACTCAGCAAGACTTACATCGTAACTAACTACATATGCATCATTATCAAAAGGGGTGGTGGGGTTTGACCGCAGCAAGCCAGCTTTGACTCGGTGGCTATCCCGAACTACGATCGCAAGTAACTCTTTTGAGGTGGCGCACACGAGTCCACATATTCACCATATCAATACACCACTATGGACCCGCTCCCGCCTCCCTCGAGAACGCCATCCATAGCACTCACGCTTATCTTGCGCATTTTAGAGTATCCACTTTCACTTGTCTATGAACTGATATAGGCAACCCGAAGTCCTTCTCCGTGGACACGGCTATTCAATAGATCATATTTAACCCCGCAGGGTGTACTTCTTCACACACGCTCACCACTTACCGCCGCTTACACGACATGTACTGGAAACCTTCAAGCGGAAGCCCAACATGGGTGTCGGCCACGGCCTACCTAAACACTCAAGTCCCTAGTCCAGGTTTATCGCCTATTCGGTTCCATCCGCAGGAGTCCGCCGAGGTTTCCCATACAGCCCGAACGATGTGTGCAGGGTTCCCAGATACCAAACGGGCACTCGGTACACACGGCCACGGTGCCTACCGCAACACAACCCACCCCTAAGGTCAGCGCTATGCGTGCCCCCAAAGATATTACAAACACCAGAAACTACTTGCAACTCCTTGACCGAGGACAAGGGTGGTTAAGAAGCCGAGAGGGTCCATTGGTTTCGGGCCCAATGCGTGGTAGTAATCAGTATCATGGATCACAAACACGTAACTCAGTTCCTAGGACGGCTGCAATGAGACAACCCACCATGTACTCCTACATGGCCTCTCACCGCTACCTTTACCAAATCGTGTTCACACACTTAGCTCACACACAATAGGACATGTTCATAACAATTCCAATTCATTCCCGATGAATCAGACCGACTCAACTCTAAGCAAGAGCAGGCATGACAAACAAACATAAATGAGTAGGCACAACATGGCTCAAACAATTCCTACTCATGCTAGTGGGTTTCATCTAATTATTGTGGAATGACAGTCATGCAAAGGATCAAGGGGTTCAGCTACCGCAGCAAGTAACACATGAGTCGTTGTTGTCCTAATGCAGTAAAATAGAGCAGGAGCGAGAGAGTGGGATTATATCGAATGAACAAGGGGTTTTGCTTGCCCGGCACTTCAAGATAATATAGTTCTTCATCCGTGTCATCGAACTCATCGCTTGTACATCGCTCACCGAGAGGGACAATTACCGCAAACAAGAGAGAACACAATCAATGCAATGCACATATATGATGCATGATCATGTTAAGGTACTGAATTCACCTAATGCAATAATAATCCAAGTTAGTTGAAGTGGAATTCAAACAAGGTTGAATTCCAACTCCAAATGCTATTTCATAAATTACCCTAATCATGATTCATCCTATTCAGTGAGGTTAACTTGTTCAAACATGCATGATCATGGCATAAACAGATTCTTCATATTTTTCTGATCATTTTTCATATATAAATTATTTCCATCCGAGTTACGGTTGAATTTCTATGATTTATTAAAGTTTAGAATATTTTCTGGAATTACCTGAATTAAATTAAATCTAGAAACCTAGTTATTATACACCGACGTCAATGTGACGTCAGGGTCAACAGGCGCCCAGGTCAAACCTCGACGTGTGGGGCCACACGTCGATGACTAACTAAACTAACCTAGTCAATTTGCACTAACCTAGGTTAAGTTGAATTAGTTTAAACCTAAACTAGATTAGTTAGCGCAAGGGCCCGCATGTCGATGAGGGAGAGGGGAGGTCAAACCGGCAAGGTCAACCCACGCCGTCAGCCGGTCACGAGCGCCGGCGTTTAGCCAAGGCGAGCGACGCAAGCGGCGCAAGTGCATTTTGCCATTCCGGCCACCAAATGGGCCGGGGAAACCATCCAAATGGAGCTGAGGATGAGCCGAAGCTCTTGGTGGAGGGGTTTGAGCTCGGGGCGGCCGGTAGAGGCACCGGCGACGAGCTATGCGGCGGCCGGAGCTCGGGCACGCTCGGACACGGCGTTTTGGGGCACGGGAGGAGGAGTGGGTAGGTGCTCTGGGTTCCCGGGAACGCGACGAGGACGACAGCGTGCTCGGACGCGACGTGCGGGGCCTCTAGCCGCGGCGACCTCGTGGCCGGCGGCGACAAGCTCTCGGGTTCGGCGGAGCCCGTGGTTAGAGGAAAGAATCGGCATCAGGGAGAGGGGGTTCGGTGCGGGGGCTCACAGCGATGGCGATGGGATGCTCGGCGAGGTCGGGGACGGCCCGAGCCGATTTCGTCGGCGACGGCGACCGGCGCGGTCCAAGAGGGGAAGAACGGCGGGACGGCGCCTGGGCCTCGGTCGCGTGTGATGGCGGGAGGGCGAGGATGGAGGGCGGAGCTGGTGGGCTAGTTGGGGAGCGAGGGAGGCCTGTGGGCAGGTGGTGGCGGCGGCGGCGACGGGCGGCTCTGGGCACGAGGCGCAGAGCGAGAGAGAGGAGGGAGAGGGGCACGGGAAGAGTGAGGGGTCCAGGGGGTCGGGAGGCGCGTGGCATCGCAAGGAGGTCGGGAGGCCAGGCAGGCTGGAAGGGAGGAGGTGGCGTCGCGGCGCCGACACGCCCGCCAAGAGGCGAGGTTGAAGACAGCGGTGCCCCTGGTGGGCTGGGCTGCCTAATGGGCCGGCCAGCAGGGGGGGGAGGAGGTTGGGCCGGTTGGGCGCCAGGTAGGTCAGGTGAGCTCTGTTCCTTTTATTGTTTTCTGTTTTCTAATATTCTGTAGTTTTAGGGCTTTATTAAAAATACCAGGGCACTTCTAAAAATCCTGAAAATAATTGTGGGCACCTTCTGAAATATATGCAACAGCCCACATTTAGTTTCAGAATTATTTGAGCATTTAAATTATTTATAGCATTCAAATGCCCAAATTCAAATACTTCATGAATTAATTCAAAAATCCATAAATGGCCAAAAAATATGCTCATCATTTTTGGCAGAGGCTTTCACCTTTATCAAAATCATGAACATTTCCAAAGGCATTTTGGGTTCATTGAAAATATTTTTATTGAACCTAGTTGAATTCAATTGGTGCTAGGGTTTCAACAATCCCTACTTCAACTTTCTGAGAAAATTAACATGATGACATGAATGCCTTAATGCAACTAATGTCAAACAATTCTAGGGCTGTGACACGTACCTTGATCTGTTGATGTATGTATGATGCCGATGAAGTACGCAAGTAGTTTCTGTCTTTTGATTGATTTGCATGCACTGAAGTGTTGGACCACTACCCTGGGCGGCGACGGCGGCAAAAGCAGCAAGACTGCAAGAGCCGACCGTGAACGAGCGATGGGCGGCAACAGGCGGCGGGCGGCGGCGCCGACGGGCGGCGAAGCGGCGAGCGGCGCAGGGAGGTACAGAACCAGAAGACTTGATCGCATCTAACGAAATTACCGGAGGATAAGGGTAGATCGATAGCACGTAATCTCTTTTTCTGATGCGTACATCTTGCTTGGCTGATGGTTCCATGTTGGGCCTTGGGCAGTTGGACACTTGGGATAGATTTTTTTCATGTCCAACAAGAAAAAGATCAGCGATCAGCGGCTGAGCGGCCTATATACAGGTAACATCTATACGTACAAACTAATGGTAATACTAGTACCTACTAACGAAGCGTCATGGGGGGGCGAGGCGATGGGGGGGGGGGTCTGACCCCTGCTCGCACCCCCCTCTCTCCGCCTCTGGTCGTTGTAGAGGCGCGCACGTGTCGTAGTAGAGGCGCGCACGTAGCATGTACACGTACGTACATCGGCCAGGGTGCAAGAAAGAAAATACGCCACGTATGTGTACATACGGAGGGGTCTCAACGCCATCGGGCGCATACATACGCCGTGGCTCGTACATGGCTGGGTCGAACGGAGAAACAACGCCGCCGCCGTGTTCATGGGGAGGCAACGGAGTGCGCCGTGTTCATGAGGAGGCAACGGAATGCGTTGTGTTCATCGGGAGGCAACGAACGCGTGGGAGCCAATCGCTTGGACGGAACAAAGCGATGGAACGAGGCTCGTGTAATCGCACAACACAGAAACAGACTCTCCACGCTCGAACGGGTCCTGTTGATCGGGAGGTGTGGTGTACCGCAAAATGGAGGAAACGGACCTCCTACGGTCGAAACGGGGTCCTGTTGATCGGGAGGTGTGGCGTGCGCAAAACGGATTTAAACGGACTTGTGTTGGAGCGCCACGGTCAAAACGGGGTCCTGTTCATGGGGAGGTGTGGGCGCATCGCAAAACGGGACTCCACGGATATCGTTCATCTCCACCGTCGACCTCCTCCAGCCTCCACGGGCCACCGCCGACCTCCTCCACCTCCACGGGCTCCCTGCTCATCTAGCCTCCACCGCACGCTACTCCACCGCCATCGTGAACCACCCTCCACGGCACCCTCCACCGCCTAGTGTTCATCCAGCCTCCACACCACGGGTCCTATTCAACCACCCTCCACGGCCACCCTCCACCATCTACTGCTCATCCAGCCCTCCACACCACGGGTCTTGTTCATCCAGAGGCAACGCCACCGCCACTATTCATCCAAACCCCGCCACAACGCCAATGCTCATCCAATCGATCGGCTTCGCTTAGCAGCAGAGCGGCGAATTGCTCCATCGGGTTCAATTAACAGCCATCGATCGATCGCCGGGTTCAAGAACACGAGCCTGCAGTGTAATCGCCGGGTTCAGCTAGAGCCCAACGCCTCGCTTCGTTCGCTTGGAGCCAACGCCGCACACACGCCGCAGACGCCATTGAGAGAAACATGCATCGCCGCCCCGACCTCCCACCGTGAACCGCAACTCCTCGAAATTTTCCTCGCCCTCGCTTCTACCACGGTTTTTTCCGTCATGGACGACCCAAAGAATGTCATGCAGCTGCGTCTCCGGCCCGCCCAGGACGAAAAGCCCATTTTTTGTCATGATTTTTTGTCATAGAAGTAGGAGCCCACCACATCTATGATGATACCGGGTTTTGTCACAATTATCGTCATAGAAGTGTCATATGTATGACAGGAAAAAATTTCGTTCGGCCCAAAATGTCACGGATGTGTCTTTTTTGTAGTGATAATACTTAAAATAAGGTATATCCATCGACAGCTTTTTCCGGTGAAACGTCACGCTTACCACTGCTATCATTTTGAACCGTTTTCGGGCCTCCCGCCGCGCGTTTCAATACGCAACTCCCATTGACATGTCTTGTCAAAGCAGAGATTGTGTCCCCTTATTGCGGGATTCTCATCAATATGAGTTTAGTTAATCTAACCGCGTTGTTCACACGACCCCTTGGGAACAGGCAAGTTTTAAGGCTTGAGGGAGGGGGACGCTTGATATTTGCAGTCCATATAAGTGGATAGAATCCAACTCTTCCGTCCCATGCCTCATTCTCTCTCTGCCTCCCCATCCTCGAGCTCCAGCGCCCAAGTTCCAAGCTTTCTCCCCTCCGCAACTCTTCCGACCATGGCCAGCTCTCAAGGCAAGTGGATGGCTTCCTCCGTCATGGAGGAGAACATCAAGGAGCCACGGGAGGCGCGGTATCTAACCGCAGAAATCAAGCACATGCTTCCCAATCCAGCGCATGTCATCCCCACTCCGGGGCCCGGCGAGAGGGTGGTGTTCATCTCCCACTTCCTCCGCGGACTCGGATTCGCCTTCCACCCCTTTGTGAGGCGTATCTTGTTCTACTACGGGCTGGATTTTTCACGATCTGGCCCCAAATTCGTTCCTCCATATCTTGGTGTTCATCGTCGTGTGTGAGGCCTTCCCCCGTGTCCCTCCACACTTCAGCTTATGGCTCAAGATTTTCAACGTGAAGCCGAAGGTGGTCGATGGGCAACACGCGGACTGTGGTGGCGCCATGGTGAGCAAGCTCCCTAAAGTCAATTGGCCAAAAGGAGTCTTCATGGACACCGTCAAGATATGGCAACAGGAATGGTTCTATATCACAAAGCACGGCGACCGGCGGGCAATGTCGGCGCTCGGGAACGGGGTCCCTAACTTGCTCTGCTCGGGCGTGGCTCAAAGGAGGCCCAGACGCCCATCCTCATCAACGCAGCTCAAGACCTCGCGAGGGGGCCAGATTGCATGGGCGGACGACCAAGAGCTTCTCAGCGCGCCTCGCCAGCTGGCTCATGAGGACGCGGAGAACTCAAGGCGGGTACTCGCGAGGTGCCCGTGGCGCAAGCCATGACGCACCAAGGGCGCCAATGGCGCCAGCCCGCATCAAGGCCCCTCCTTTCCTCTTTGGTGCAAAGGGGCAAGCGCAGGCAGGGCATCAAGCAAAGGCATCCGCTTTGCAACAAGACCAAGACCAGCCCCAACGGCTGGAATGCGATCATCGTGGAGCCCAAGCAAAGGCCATCACCAGAGCCTTTGGCAAAGCGAGGACCAACTTTAGTCAGATAAGTGTACCCGCTGTTCCCTTCAAATGGCTAATTGTTGGCGCCTTCCCGCCTAATATTTGGGAAGAGGCCCAGGCCTTCGCCTATATAAGTAGAGCTAGCCACCATAGTAGGGGGACGATCGGACAAAGTGGGAAGGATCCGAAGAGAGAGAGAGAGAGAGAGAGAGAGAGAGAGAGAGAAACCCGCTCCTCAGGCTAGAGCAACGGGATACCACTTAGCAGTTCATCACACCCACCAAGAACAGACCTTCGCGAGGCTGTTCTTCCCTGTACCATCCTTCATCAGCCCCAGAGGCAATCCACACACCACAAACTAGAGTAGGGTATTACACCACAACGGTGGCCCGAACTAGTATAAATCTTGCGTCTCTTGTGTTGTTCTTGTTAGTAGTTTAGGTCCCTGCGATTCGGCGAGGTACGATACGGTGGAGGGTTGGATCTCCGCCACACTCCTGTAGTTCGAACCTTAAGGGTCTGCTGAACCCGTGATCCGACATTTGGCGCACCGTAGGTGCGCAGGAATCCGCGCTTTATCGCCTCGTTCTTCCCGCCATCGGAACCATGTCCGACGCTTCGTCGGGCTCGCGCCGAGCGCCGAGCCGCCTCACCTCCCACGCCGCCTGGCCGCTTCCCGCAAGAAGCGCCTCGCCGTTTCGTCACCCGCCGTCAACACCGCCATCGGCTCGGGCGGGGACGGCAGCAACATCGCCTCGGCCTCCCGGCGACTTCATGGGGAGGCCGCTGCTCCTCGTCGCCGCCGCCTCTCGCCGGCTTCTCCACTCATCGCGCCTCCTTGGCGGCTCGCAGCGCCGCCCACCCGCCATGTCAAGACATTCGTCTGCTGGGTCGGCGCCGCCTCCACGCTGCAGGGGCCTCAAGCCGGACGGAGTCGCTGGCTGGGCTGACCTTCGACTCTCAAGACCACCCCGCCAACTCGGCCGGCTCGGCGCCCCGCTGCTCGCGACACCTACCATCTCGCCAGTCGCCGCCACCAGACCCTCATCGACGGCGGCGCCGCCTCAATGTACTTTCGCCGAGGCCTTCAACCTCCTCTCAGATACCCAGGAGCGGCTGCTGCCCACCGCCTTTTTTCGGGCGAGGAGGAGGGTCATCCAGCTCCTTGGGGCAATCCGCTTCCGTGACCTTCGCACCTACGATAACTTCCACACGGAATTGGTCGACTTCGACATCGCCCCATCGGCCTCCCCTACAACGCCATCCTCGCTATCCGCATTGGCCAAATTCATGGCCGCAACCCACCCGGGTACAACCTCATGAAGATGCCAGGAGCAGCGGCGTCCTCACTGCGCCCGGGATACTGAAGGTGCGCCATGAAAGCCAGCTCACCTCAGACGGCGGCGGCAGCACAACCCGCCGATGCGGAAGCCCCCAAGCCCAAGGGGGCTGCGCCGACGAAGAAGAAGCAGTTGTTCACTTAAGACAGGGCGGAGACCAAGCAGATACCCGTCGATGAGGACGGGTCCACAAACGCCACCTTCACCATAGGCGCCAACCTCGAGCCCGAACAGAGGAAGCCCTTGTCAAGTTCCTGCGCGCGAACAAGAAGGTGTTCGCTGGGAGCCCGATCAGCTGGCCGGATTCCACGGGCGGATCGAGCACCACCTCAACGCTGCCCCAACGCAAGGCCCAAAGTGAACTAGAAAGCGAGGATGCAGTCCACCGAAAAGCAGGCCTTCATCGTCCAAGAGACCCGCAAGCTAGAAGCTGCAGGGGTTATCCGCGAGGTCCGATACCCAGATTGGTTGGCCAGCCCCATGGTGGTGCCGAAGAAGGGAGGAAAGGAGCGCATGTGTGTCGACTTCACCAACCTCAACAAAGCATGCCCACAGGATCCATTTCACTCCCTCGATCGACCAGATCGCCGATTCCACCGCCGAGTGTGACCTGTTGTGCTTCTTGGACGCCTTTCGTGGTATCACCAAATCAAGATGGCGGTGGAAGACGGGAGAAGACGGCCTTCCTGACCCGTGTGGAGTATATCGTTATACCTGCATGCCATTCGGGTTGCGAACGCAGGGGCAACCTTCCGCTGCTCATGCACATCACCTTGGGCCCGTGAGCTCGGGAAGAATGTGGAGGCATACGCCGATTTACATCGTGGTGAAGTCTCATGAGGCCAAGACCTTGATACAAGACCTAGAAGAAACCTTCATGAGCCTCAACGCTGTGAGCCTGCGACTCAACCCAGAGAAGTGTGTGTTTGGAGTTCCTCAGCAAGCTCCTTGGTTTTCTCGTGTCCCACCGAGGCATCGAGGCCAACCCTAAAAGGTCAAGGCACCGGAAGACATGAGTCCACCAAGACCCTCGGGAGATGCGAAGCTCACAGTATGCCAGAACGGCGCTGGGCCGCTTAATCTCCCGATTGGGGAGCGGGCGCCACCTTTCTTCCACCTGTAGAAGAAAAAGGCCCTTCGAGTGGATCAAGAGGCCGACTGCTGCTTTCAAGACCTCAAGAGGTACCCGACCAGCCCTCCAAAGGATGGTGTCCCTCGCCTGAGCCCTTGGTACTTACCTCGCCGCCACTCCTTACTCCGCTAGCGCTGCTCTAGTGGCGTTAGGGAGGAGCATCAGCCAAGACCACGGCGCCACCCGAGCTAAGGCAAGACCGAATCAAGGAACTAGCGAAGTCAGCACCGCAATGGAGGAAGATCAGCCACACAAGCAGAGCGCACTGGGCGGTGGGGGACCTCCCGTCCAAGCACCCAGCTTCCAGAGGCGCCGACGCCTCAGGAGGCACCACCGCTTCCGGAGGACGCCGCCAGTACCAACGCCCCTAACCTCATCGAGCACCCGGTGTACTTCGTCAGTACCGTGCTATGGGATGCGAGGGCATGGTATCCCATGCCGCAGAAGCTCCTCCTGGCACTCCTAGTGGCTTCGCGCAAGCTGCGGCACTACTTCTGTGGTCATCCAATCAAGGTTGTCTCGGCATACCCCCGGAGAGGGTGCTCAGAGCCCCAACTCGGGCAGGAAGGGTCGCCGAGTGGAACATTGAGCTGCAAGCATTCCAGCTCGAGTTCAAGACGACCAGAGTCATCAAGGGGCCGAGCTGGCAGATTTCATGGCCGAATGGATGAAGCACCGGCCTTAGGGCCGGCGAGGATCGGTCCCTCTCCCCAGGGAGCGAAGCGCCAGAAGGTTGGGTCATGTACTTCGACGGAGCGCTTCTCCGTAGGCGCTGGGCTGGGGCAGTACTCACATCCCCTCTCAGACAAGCTCTACTATGCCGTGCAGCTCTGCTTCCAAAGATGGCGAGAAGGTCTCCAACAATATAGCAGAATACGAGGGGATGATAGCAGGTCTAAAGGCTGCCGCTGCCCTGGGGGTGAAGCGCCTTACCATCAAGGGCGATTCGCAGCTCCTCGTCAATTTCTCCAACAAGGTGTACGAGCCAAGGGATGAACACATGGAGGCCTACCTTGGAGGTCCGCAGGATGGAGAAACAGTTCGGGGTTGAGCTGCAGCACGTGCCTCATGGGCACCAATCAAGAGGCCGACGACATCGCCAAACGAGCTTCCAGTGAGGTTACCCCAGAGCCGGGTGTCTTTGAGGAACGGATCTTCAAGCCTCACCGCTGTCGTTATCAACCACGGCACAGCTCGGAGGAGCTCCTCACCTCCAGCCTCGAGCCCCACTGTGGCCCGCCTCGGGAGCACGCCGCTTCCTAACAATGGAACCTCAAGAGGAGTGCTGGATCACGGATCTCAAGAGTTACTTAACGCGTGGACTTTGCCGAGAAGGAGGAGGAGGCAGAGCGCAGGCGCGGCAAGCCACGGCATACAAAGATCATGGATGGAGAGCTTTACCGAGACGACCAAACGAGTATCCCTACGCTGCATCACCAGGGAACAGGGAAGGAATTGTTGGCAGATATACATGGCGGAGATGGTGGGCACCATTCATCGCCACGGACGCTTGTCGGAAGGCGCTCGCAGCAGTTTCTATTGGCCCATCATAGGCCAATGACGCCATCGACCTCGTGAAGGCTTGCGAGGCTTGCGAATTCCATGCCAAGCAGATCCACCAGCCAGCAGGAGGCCTGCAAACCATTCCCCTCACTTGGCCATTCGCGGTCTGGGGGCTAGACATTCTGGGCCCTTTCCCTCGGGCGCCAGGGGGCTATCGCTACCTCTACGTCGCCGTGGACAAATTCACCAAGTGGGCCAAAGTCGAGGCCATCCGCGCCATCCCCGCTGGTTCTGCGGTCAAGTTCATCAAGGGCATCGTGAGCCGGTTCGGAGTGCCGAACCGCATCATCACCGACAACGGTTCGCGGTTCACCAGTAAACTTTTTAAAACGTACTGCGCTAACCTTGGAATGCAGATATGCTACGCTTCGGTGGCACACCCCCGCAGCAATGGACAGGCCGAGCGAAGCTAATGCAGAGGTCCCGAGAGGCCTCAAGACCAGGACGCTCAAGAAGAAGCTGGAAGCTCATGCAGAGGCTGGTACGACGAGCCCTCCGTGCTGTGGTCCATCCGCACAACCGCGACTCAAGCCAACCGAGAGACCCCTTCTTCCTGGTTCACGGAGCTGAAGCGGTCCTCCTCACGAGGTCAAGTTGCCGATCCGCTGGGTCCCGGCGCTCGATGAAACGCAGCAGACGCCATGCGGACGGCTCTTGTGTCGGGGAGGAGCGCCGCCGGAAGCTGCACCACGAGCGCAAGGTACCAGCAGCACTCCGCGATACCACCGCCGCAACATCCGCCCCTGTAACTCTCGAGGTAGGAGACCTCGGTTCGACGGGTCCTCTCCTGGAGGGACTGCATAAGCTCTCTCCCATGTGGGAGGGCCCATTCAAGGTTGTTCATGTTTCCAGTGCCTGGCCCGCGGCGCTTGGAGACGCAAGAGGGAGTACCTATAAAAACGCTGTGGAACATCCAGACCTCCGAGGTTCTACCCCTAAAAGGCCCAGAGCCTGTGAAGAAGGCGAATGCCTGTGAAGTTCATCTTTTTGGAAAAGGCCCAGAGCCGGTGAAGAAGGCGAATGCCTGTGAAGTTCATCTTTTTGGAAAAGGCCCAGAGCCTGTGAAGAAGGCGAATGCCTGTGAAGTTCATCTTTTTGGAAAAGGCCCAGAGCCTATGAAGAAGGCGAATGCCTGTGAAGTGCATCTTTTTGGAAAAGGCCCGGAGCCTGTGAAGAAGGCGAATGCCTGTGAAGCTCACCTCTTGGGAAAGGCCCAGAGCCTGCGAAGAGGGTGAACGCCCGTGAAGCTTGCTTACCGGAGGAAAGGCCCGGAGCCTGTGAAGAAGGCCTAGTGCCTGTGAAGCTCGCCGCCCCGTGACACTCTCACGTAACAATGAGTGGGGCTGTACATGCCCCGGAGTCTCAGGGTGCCGCCTCAGCCCCGGGCCCTCCCACGCCCAAGAGCAGCACTTAGCTCCGCTACTGGTGAGAAGACGCCCAAGACTAGACTAGGTGCCGGACGCTTTTTCATTTGCTTTCTCGCAGTTGACTGGTTATTCCCATTTGAAGTTTTTATCGAAACTATCGCCCAGTTTTGGTCCGTGGTCCTTGATCTTTTTCGCCTCCGCCTCGGTTTCTTTCTTGCGCTGGGGCTCATGGGTAGAAGCCTCGGAGCCCCGCTGGTGTTCCTACCCCTATCGCCAAGTTTCACGGCCCTGGTCCACGGCCGAGCACCCTCCCGACCATGCCTCACGGGCAGCACAACGCCAACACGGGCCAGGGTCGGTCACCCACGCTGCCACGATCGGGTTCGCTTATGAATGAGCGACGCGTAAGGGAACAGATGTCGATAACAAAAGCAAGATAATAATTAACGGCGTTGTTCTAAGCGCCGCCCCACGGAGTCGTAACATTGTTCCTTTTTACGCAGGAGAAAAGGAAAGAAAAGGACAAAGCAGGTGAAGCACGCCTGCGCCGGCTCTCTTGGGAGGCCCGAGCCGCCCGAGCTCTGGGCCGACTCCATCCCGCACTTCACCGGGCGTGGCAATGAGCGGACCCGCCACCACCCCCAAGCAGCGCGGCGCGGGCTGGCGCTGTCGCTGCTGGAAGAATCACCACCAAGAAGAGCTGGTGAAGCGTGGGAGTCGCGGGCATCGCCACCGCCTGCAGGCGCTGCCCCTCCGCCCAGCCGCTGGCTGAGTCTCGTCATGTCGTCGCCCCGTGGAAGCACCTTCGGGCGGCCGCTTCCCCAACACCACGAGAGGGTGGCGCCGCCATCATACTTGAAGTGCAGGAGCACCGGTGCCGAGACCACGCGACGCTGCGTGAACGCTCTGCCACCGGGCCAGAACAAGTTCCTGCAGCAGAGACCTCCTGGAAGCCCACGGCCCGGCTGCAACAGCCATCCGCTCGAGCCACAGCCACTCAGGCGCCATCTGGAGCTCACCCAGAGGAAGCACGGAGCTGAAGCCGACGCTGAACGGCTCCTCTACCTCACCAAGAACTCCGCAGTGCTTCAGCAGCGTGAGGCGCGGCTCGGGGACGAGCGGCCGGGCACGCCCACCTGCGGGCCAGCCGCTCGTCGCCACGCTGAGAGCCTCCTCACGACTGCTGGAGACCGCCAGGAGGCCAAGGGGTGCTTACGAGGGCGACTCACCACGCTTAGGCGGAGGAGAGGAAGATTCGACCGCGGCCCCTTCCCTTCTCTCGCAGCCGAGAACTTCCTTGGTGGAGCCATGGAGAAGAAGGAGAGACAAGAAAGGATAGATCGAGGGGCGCGCGCTGCCTGCACTTATAGCCGGCGAAGGCCAACCGTCGACCTCCACGATCACCGGTCATCATAACTGACCATGCATGCAAGGACCTGTCGAATCCGGGCGGTTACCAAGGCGTCGTGGAGGAGCAGGCGCCCACGTCCAATCAACCGCCACGCGGCGCCCAAGGCCGCAGGCTGTTAGGGCTACAACGCTCAGACTTGCCCTTTCGCCTCTCGCACGGCCAAGTCCGGGCGCCGCTGTGGCCCCTGGGCTACTGCCGGCGCTCGGGAACGGGGTCCCCTGACTTGCTCGCTGCTGCCTACGGCGTGGCTCAAAGGAGGCCCAGATGGCCCATCCTCATCAACGCAAGCTCAAGACCTCGCGAGGGGCTGAGATGCTGGGCGGACGACCAAGAGCTTCTCAGCGCCTCGCCAGGCTGGCTCATGAGGAGGCGGAGAACTCAAGGCGGGTACCTCGTGAGGTGCCCGTGACTCAAGCCATGACGACTAAGGCGCCCAGCCCACAGCAGCGCCCTCCTTTCCTCTTTGGTGCACAAGCGAGGCAGGGGCATCAAGCAAAGGCATCCGCTTCGTGCAACAAGACCAAGACCAGCCCCAACGGCTGGAATGCGATCATCGTGGAGCCCAAGCAGGTGTCATCACCAGAGCCTTTGGCAAAGCGAGGACCAACTTTAGTCAGATAAGTGTACCCGCTGTTCCCTTCAAATGGCTAATTGTTGGCGCCTTCCCGCCAATATTTGGGAAGAGGCCCAGGCCTTCGCCATATAAGTAGAGCTAGCCACCATAGTAGGGGGACGATCGGACAGAGCGGGAAGGATCCAAGAGAGAGAGAGAGAGAGAGAGAGAGAGAGAGAGAGAGAGAGAGAGAGAGAGAGAGAGAGAGAGAGAGAGAGAGAAACCCGCCTCAAAGCTAGAGCAACGGATACCACTTAGCAGTTCATCACACCCACCAAGAACAGACCCTCATGAGGCTGTTCTTCCCTGCACTGGCCCTTCATCAGCCCCTGAGACAATCCACACACCACAAACTAGAGTAGGGTATTACACCACAACGGTGGGTCCAACTAGTATAAATCTTATGCCTATTGTGCTGTTCTTGTTAGTAGTTTAGGTCCCTGCGATTCGGCGAGGTACGAGACGGTGGAGGGTTGGATCTCCACGCGCACCCCAGAGTTCGAACCTTAAGGGTCTGCCGGAACCCGTGATCCGACAGGCAACCGCTCCAGCCTTCAGATCTGAACCCCTGCTGAGGCTCACATCCTGGACCGACAAGGGTCCGGACCGAGGATCGGTGCTGAGGTGATGCTGTTGCAGAAATGCGTCCAAGGCATGATAGCAAAGGACATTACCCTCGCTGACGTGATCCAAGTGATGCTGATCCGCCGAGCACTTCCCTGCCAGCGGTGGCCCCTTAAGATGTGGGAGTTCAATCCAGAAGGGCCGCGGACCCTACAACGGTTCTACGACACGACGCATAAGGGGATCTGGAAGCTGCTTTTTAAGAAGTATAAGTCGTGGCCAAAGTCATCGGACGACACCGGCCTCGACTGCAACCATCTGGCCTCCAAGGTAAATTCTAAAACCTCTGAACTCCAATTGGTTCGTCCATCCAAAGGAGAAGTATTGAGTAGTCCATCCCCAAACAAGTCTGGATCAAGAAGGCGGAGCAGATCCTCTACTAATGAGGATGCTGGTCCCGGCGCCATACCAGGCGCCGGTAAAGAAGGACAAGAAGAAGAGGAAGAAAAAAGAGGAGGGCACTTCGGATGCAGTGTCCGGAGAAACTGATGCCCAGTCCTCTCACGAGGGCGACGACGATGAGGAGGAGGAGGAGGAGGAAGAAGATCTTCCTCGCAAGGGCAAGAAGAGGGTGGCCTCTGAAGACCTGGAGGCCGAAGCATCCAGGAGGGACAAGATTACCCTCTCCGATGGCTTGGAGTCAGACGTGAGGCCATCCCGAAGCACCCTCGCCGGACCAAGCCCCAAGCCGACTCGTAGGTACTCCGGGATTTTTCACATACATCCAATCTCTATGAACCGTGATGATAACTCTAAGTTCTATTTTTTAGTCCGGCCTGCAATCTCCCCCAGCTATCCTCATCCTCGGGGCATCTGCCGCCAGAGATGATGGAGAGCGAGTCACCTCCACTAGCTTCCCTGCCGCCTAGGGCGGATGACACCGAGGTGTCATCCCATAGGCCCTCCTCGGGCCTTGAAGAGACGCGGGGGGGGGGGGGCGACTTAACGGTGCTAGAAGGCAACACCTCGGCTGTCGAAGGACTAGGGGGTACGATCCCCATGGAGACCGGCGACGGGGCCCCCGGTCAATCCGACCCCCAGCCGCATACTACTCCGGAGACCCACACGGCTCCGAAGTCTAGTGAGCGACCCCCTGCAGGAGAAGGGGGAGCGGCGACCTCTGCTAATCCAGAGGCGCTGAATACCACGGCAGAGGCACTGCAAAATGCATCCATCCTAGATGAACACCGCATCCTGATGGGTATGGTGGCTGAGAAGATTCAGTCCACCAAGAGCGGGCTGAACGAAGCCTTCTCCAGCCTGCTAACAGGCTTCAAGGTACGCAATGTAATGTTTTTGATCATTTTTATGAGAAATATGCCTATATATAGATAGTAGCCCCTAAGACTCTGTTCGGTTCTTTGAAAGAAAAGCGAGCAGAGGATCAATAATCAGTTGTCAGGTGGTAACATGCTATTTTATGTGGATTAAAATAGGCCTCCCTGTTAGCGGCGACTGCCCAGACAGCGAAAGTTCCCGAACTCAAACGGAAACTGGAGCGAGCCGATGAGGAACTAGTCCTTGTTAACACGCGGCTCGACCAGGCGCAAAGTATAAGATGCATCTTAGTTTATGCCTGTTTATGTCCGTGTTCGGTGGAATTTCAAGAGCTGCAATGTGTGTGTTTGTACAGATGGTGCCGCCGCGGTTGAGACCCTCAGGGGTGAACTTGCCCAAGCCAAGGAGCAAGCGAGGGTAAGCAAGGTGGCCGCTGATAAAGCAGATGTGGACTTAACGGCCGAACAGGCCGCTCGGTGCCATTTTGAGGAACAGGTGACCGAGGTGGAGCAGAAGCTCAAGGACACCACCCGCAAGTGCAGGTCCTTAGAAGAGGAAAATAAGGCGAGGGGGACCAAACTCGCCAAGGCCCTTCAAGACGCCAAGGAGGCGCGATCCGAATCCCGTGCAGCGCGCGAGGAAATCCGTCAAGCCGGACAGATAGTGTCTGGTAAGCCCTTTCTTTTCCAAGCTAAATTTGGGGGTCAGAGGTATGCCTTGCTTAATCGACTGTGGAGTTCTCCAGATGCATATGCGGATCTGCCGAAGAGTGTTGCGGACGCCGCCCAATTCTTCTGGGCCCAGGAGGGGTACACAACGGAGAAGCTCTTCTGGTCGTAGTTTGCAGGGCAGGATCGTCCCGCACTGCTAAATGACCAGATGGCACAATGGGCGGAGCAGCATAAGATGTCCAGCGCAGCCATGAAGGACGTCATAGTCCGGTTGTGGTAGATCGAAGCCATTCCGGACAGCTATTTCGGCCTTGTGCGGCGTCTCGTCGATGCGCTGCCCCGAATCGACGCCGTCAAGAGGTGGTCCTGCATAGAAGGAGCGCGAATGGCCTTCGCCCGTGTCAAGATGCACTGGGCGAAGATGAAGGCTGAAAAGGTGGCAGTTGAGGGTGCGCCCTAAAGCAAGGACCATCGCATACCGGAGCGCTATTTTGAGGACGTACTAAAAGGTGCCCGCCTTGTAGAAGGCCAAATGCTCGAAGGATGTAGTGTTCGAGTGAGCAAGTGCGAACTATTCGGGAGTTTGTATTATGAACTAAGTTTCTTTGTAATATATTCGTGCCTTTATGAAGAATTATATCCTCCTGTGCGGCCGTTTTTATATCTGAGAGTTCCCAGTCGTCGGCTTCAACCCCCATGTAGATACTATTGGGGTGTTCAGAATTGCACATGACTACACTTAATCCAACGTCTTGGTCAATGAAGGAGGTGTCAGTGCGGTGAACCAGGCAATCAGACTATGCGGTTTTAGTGCTCTCACTTAGCCATAGGAGTTTTACGATGAGTCTACAAAGTAGCCCCAGTTATGTACGCGGCTATCCCAATGCAGATGCGTTGCATATGTGACCGAAAAACAGTCCTTCGTGTAATACAGAAAAATCGCTAAAGATTTTAATAAGTCGCCGAGTGGCTGACCAGCTCTCACCGCATCATGACAGTCAGTTTTTGGCTTTCTCTACTGAGGTGCTTAACCAGATGAACCGGAAACACAATCGCAGTAGTTCTCCCTTTACTACCCTAGCCGATCAGACGAAACATAAGGTAGCAAACACAGGAGCCGGGTAACCCAAC
The DNA here is from genome assembly GCA_021605205.1 of Aegilops longissima. Lineage (NCBI taxonomy): Eukaryota > Viridiplantae > Streptophyta > Magnoliopsida > Poales > Poaceae > Aegilops > Aegilops longissima. Next base: position 190,426,675 of record CM038680.1, on the reverse strand, counting down.
TATTGACCAAAGACATGATTCGGAGCCAATGCATATAGTGTCGAGCTCGGGACGCTGAATTGTGCTATAAATCTGTTCGGACTTTTGTTTGACAACACATGTGTTGCCATATAGAGCCTCTGTCAATTTGTGTCGAGGTGTGTGCGTGAGGCAACTGAAGAGACGGAATAAAGTCTATAAGTAAAGACGATACCGAATAAGAATTTGGTTCACTGGAATCTGATTGAAACGTAAAAACGTAATCTTACAGAGGGTACCATAATCACCAAGGCCATTTTATATGCCGGGGGTCTAAGGCTAAGGGGAAAAGCTCTATACAGGTTCTTGATTGAAGTTGTGGTCTACAAAATCCTTTGTACCTTCCTGCCGCACGTCTGCGCCGCTTTCGCCTGAGTATGAAGGATTCCATGAGAGGAATGGTCTTCGACTATTGGTACGGAACCGGGCTCGGATAGAGTCCTTGTGAGTCCGTAGGGTGAGCAGGTTTTGATTCACCTGTGGTAAAAGAGAAAAAATAATTAAATAAAGGGGAAGGTCATATAGGGTCGAACCGTACTATAGGCATGTCTGTATTGTGCCTCCGCTGATGCCCGAGGTACTTTGAGTACGTAATTATGGACACGCGGTACGGATTTCACGGATATACTTGGCAATCAACGGAGGCGAAACTGCTAATCCAGCTCTGGAATTGCCGAGCTATTAGCATGCAGAATTGGCCGGCCTTGTGTAATAGAGCCCGGCGGCTTAATAGCCGATGAGGTGTGCGGCTTGAGAGGGCCGTTTTGTACTTCAGCCGGGACGGCTGTGGTATGCTCCTCAGTATGGAGGGAGCGTTCCATGTTTCCGTTGATTGTAATGACGCCACATGGATCGGGCATCTTGAGCTTTAGGTAAGCATAGTGCAGGACCGCTTTGAAGCGAGCGAACGCGATTTATCTGAGCAGTGTGTGGTAGCCACTGCGGAAAGGGACGATGTTGAAGATCAAGTCTTCGCTTCGGAAGTTGTCCGGCGAACCGAAAACAACCTCCAATGTGATTAAGCCCGTCCAGCGGGCCTCTACGCCAGGTATTACTCCTTTAAAGGTAGTTTTAGTGGGCTTGATTCTTGATGGATCAATGCCCATTTTGTTGATAGTGTATTGGTAAAGTAGGTTGAGACTGCTGCCACCATCCATGAGGACTCGCGTGAGGTTGAGTCCATCGATGATTAGATCGAGGACCAGAGCTGCTGAACCTCCATGACTGATGCTGGTTGGGTGGTCCTTTTGATCGAAGGTGATCGGGCAAGCCGACCATGGATTGAATTTTGGGACGATCGGCTCTATGGCATAGGCGTCCCGTAATGCGCGCTTGCACTCCCTCTTAGGGATATGTGTGACATATATCATATTCACTGTTTTTACCTCGAGGGGAAATTGCTTCTGTCCCCCTGTGTTCGGTTGACGAGGCTCTTGTTCATCGTCGTCGCTGGGCGACCCTTTCCCCTTGTGTTCGGCGTTGAGTTTGCCGACCTGTTTAAAGATCCAACAGTTTCTGTTGGTATGATTGGTGGATTTATCGGGGGTGCCATGAATCTGGCAAGGCAAATCAAGTATTCTGTCTAAACTGGATGGGCCATCTCTGTTCGCCTTGAATGGCTTCTTCCGTTGACCGGGTTTGGAGCCAATGAATCTGGCGTAGACCACCGTTTCTTGGGTTCCTTCGTTATTGTTTCAATGCTTGTGCTTGTTGCGCCGTGGCTTGCCATTCCCGTCCCTGGATTCGGATGTGCCAGGGTCGCTGGTGCTATTGCTTCTACGAGCAAGCCATGCTATCCTCTCCCGTGCAAAAGCGGGTCATAAGTGCGGTAAGGGCTGCCATGGACTTCGGCTTTTCTTGGCCGAGGTGTCGGGCAAGCCACTCGTCTCGGACGCTATGTTTGAAGGCCGGGAGGGCTTCGGCGTTCAGACAATCCACAATCTGGTTCTTTTTAATTAAGAACCTTGTCGAGAGTTGTCGGGCTGATTCTCCAGGTTGCTGGATTATGTGACTAAGATCATCGGCATCTGGGGGCCGAACATAGGTACCTTGGAAGTTGTCTCTGAATGCGTCCTCCAAGTCTTCCCAGCTACCAATAGTGCTTTCTGGTAGGCTGTTCAGCCAGTGTCGTGCTGGCCCCTTGAGTTTTAGGGGGGGGGGGGTACTTGATGGCATGTAGATCATCACCATGTGCCATGTGAATGTGGAGAAGAAAATCTTCAATCCATACTGCGGGATCTGTTGTGCCATCGTATGATTCGATGTTCACGGGTTTAAACCCTTCTGGGAACAGGTGCTCCATTACCTCATCGGTGAAGCATAGGGGGGGTGCGGTGCTCTGTATCGGACAGCGTCACGACGCAGTTCGGATGAAGTCTGTATGCGGTTTTCGGCCCTGGTGAGGTTGTGTTTGTTGCGCCAGGCCTGATGGCCGTCTTCTCGCGCTTGGGCACGCACCCTTGATCCATAGATTGATCTGGTCTGACTGTCTCTATTGTCCAGGTCCTGATGTAGGTCATAAGTGTATCCCTGAGCTGTTGATTCTCTGCTTTTGCAGTGAGGTGGTGCGGGCTGGTGTTCGGCTTGAGTTGTCGTTCTGTCCCGACCACGTGGTGGTCGGTCGGGTCCGTCAGCCGTGTTACGCGTGGGTGGTATGGGCTCCAGCGCCTCATCGTCGAATTGGGGTCAGCTTACGCTTCGGGTAACTCTTTGTTGGGCGTTCGAGGCCGTATTCTTTGGCTGCCAGGACATTAGTCCATCTGTCGTTGAGCAGATCTTGGTCAGCTTGAAGCTGCTGCTTATTCTTCTTTAGTCTTCTTGTAGTGGCTATTAGCCGGTGCTTAAAGCGCTCTTGTTCGAGGGGTTCCTCTGGCACGATAAAATCTTCTTCGCCGAGACTCACGTCGTCCTCGGAGAGTGGTAGATAGTTACTATCCTCCGAGTCTTCGTTCCCTGCTTACTCGTCAGGGTCAATTTTCCCATTCTCCCGATCATCCTGTTCGGATGTTGGTTCAATGGGGTCTTCTTGGTATTCGGCGTTCTCCGGAGTATCATTGTCTCTGGTGCCGGTATTGTTGTCTTTTCCGCGACGCAATTTAGAGCGGCGCCGCTGACGTCGACACTTTGGTGGTATCTCAGGAGGTTTGTCCTCTACTGGATCCTTCTCATCATCGTCATCGCCTTCTTTAGGTTTGTCCACCATGCACACGTCGTATGAGGAAGTGGCAGTCCAGCGTTCGGTAAACGACGGGTTTTGGGCCTGCTCCTCTCCGGCATCATCATCCATACCATTGATGTCTTCGGAGGCATAATCGAGCATGTCGGTTAGATCCTCGACAGTGGCTATGAAGTGGGTGGTGGGTGTGAAGTAAAATTCCCTATTTTCAGCCCCTAGTCTGGGCTGTGCGCAATTCGAAAGCGGTTCCTCTATGATGACGAGGGATCGCATTAAGTCCAAAGCCTTGTTTAAGAGCGAAGTTTGGACGTGGACAGAAGTTCCCGGGCCGAGCTCGCCTGACGCGGGTTTCGAGGGTTCGGAGCTAGTGTCCAGAGAAGATTACGGCCTTGTGATGACTGCCGGTGACACTATTCTCTCCGGTTCTCCAGTGTCGAGCTCTATAGCCGCAGAGAGTCTGACGGGCTCTAGACTCCTGTCTTCGGACCTGGTGACGTGCTCCGGATCTAAGGCCGGAGCGGTGGTTGGGGCCGCGAATCCTTGGAAGATCAAGTCTCCTCGGATATCGGTGACATAGTTCAGATTTCCAAAACTGATCTGGTGACTTGGGGCGTAGCTGTCGATCTGCTCTAGGAGGCCGACTGAGTTGGCACGCAGTGCGAAGCCACCGAACACGAAGATCTTGCCGGGGAGAAAAATGTCCTTCACGGCAGCATTGTTGTAGATGATCGATGGAGCCATCAAGCCTTCCGACGATGGCACAGTGGAACTCTCAATGAAAGCACCAATGTCGGTGTTAAAACTGGCAGATCTCGGGTAGGGGGTCCCAAACTGTGCGTCTAAGGATCGAGGGTAACAGGAGGCAGGGGACATTATGTTTACCCAGGTTTGGGCCCTCTTGATGGAGGTAATACCCTACTTCCTGCTTTATTGACTTTGATGAGTATAGGGGTTACAAGAGTTGATCTACCTCGAGATCGTAATGGCTAAACCCTAGATGTCTAGCCTGTATGATTATGATTGCCTCTACGGACTAAACCCTCCGGTTTATATAGACACTGGAGGGGGCTAGGGTTATACAGAGTCGGTTTACAGAGAAAGGAATATTCATATCTGAGTGCCAAGGTTGCTTTCCACGCTAAGGAGAGTCCCATCCGGACATGGGGGTATGTCTTCTATCTTGTATCTTCGTGGCCCATTAGTCCAGCCCATGTTGCATAGACCGGACGCCCGAGGACCCCCTAATCCAGGAATCCCTCAATAGCATCCTTCTGCATTCATATCCTTCCAGCTTGATTCCTTCCTTCCCTTCGCCATGATGAGAGGCCGCACCGGTACTCCAATGGCGGCGATGAGGGCTTCTGCTCGACAGCGTGTCCCCCTTCCTCCGGAGCCCATGGCAGCAGAGCACGCTGAGAAAGGAAGAGGGAAGGGGCGAGGCCGAGGCCGACTCGGCGCTCGAGGGAGAGGAGGACGGGGCGGCGCACCCCCCGCGCTTCCGCCAGCGGCTCTTCCCCCAATGGAGGGCCATGTCGGAGACCAGCCCCGCGAGTTCTTCATCAGGCAGTACAAGCCAGTGTGTGGTCACCTCCACTGTAACGCCCCGAGTCCGATGCTCCAGATGCCTTCCTTTATTTTAGTTGTTGACGTGTGTTTATTATATTTGTTGAATTATCATAATTATTTTTGCATATTTCATTCCTATATGTTTATGCCATGATCATGTTGAGTGCCTTGTCATATATTTGCTTCTTGCACCATGCTCATCTCACTTGTTATGTTGCATTGTACCCTTGTCATTTTACATTTCATCATGCTCATCATGTGGGTTGCATTCTTCATGTTGTGTGTGCATCAGCCCTTAATATCTCTCTCTCAAGCCATGCCCTTGTATTATCACCTCTCCCTTCCTTCTTCCTTCATGTTTTTGCAAGTGAAATTTTCCCTCTTCCATTAATGTTCATTTATTTCCTGGTGATCTTACTCCATGCATTATACCTCTTTGTCAAATATCATACATTTTGGAGTTGTTTTTGTTGGATTGAAAAATGGCTCAAGTTTGAATTTAACTCAAACTTGGATTATTTTTCTATCTATAAAATTGCCAAGCCAATTTATTAAAATGGTGCATAATTCCAGAATTCCTGAGATATTTGTACTCCAGCCTACTCCCTCTCCAAAGTCCATGTAGTTTTCTCTTTGTTTTCTGTCTGAAGAAATTCAAAGAAAATAAATTGAGGCAGGGGAGAGAGAGCAGCAGTGCAGCCCAGCCACACCGCAGCAGCCCAGCAACAGCCACCTTAGCCCAGCCCGCGCCTGGCTTTTTCTCCTCTTCTCCCTGGTAAATTTTGCTCAATGCACCCCGTTGGGCCCGCCTGTCATCCCCTCAACTCTCACTTTTTCTTCCACCTCCAGTCGCTTTCCTCTCTCACGGTAAAACAGAGCACCACGCCACACATGGCCACCGTGGATGCCCGATTTCCACGTCCGCCCTTCCACCCTCCTATTTAACCCTTGCCGTGATCCCCTAGGGTTCCCCTCTCCTTCTCGTTCCCTCCTCCGCGCCGCCGCTCGAGGGAGACTCTCCCTCACGTCTTCCTGCTCCTGCCTCGAGTAGCACCCGAACGACATGGATGGCCAGGCAAGGAGGTCGCCGCCGGCCTGACACCTCCCTTCGACCTCCGCGACGCCCACGAGAACCGCAACGAGCCCCTGGTTCCGTTTCGCTGCAAGGCAAGCCCAAGACCGCCTCCACGACGTCCTCTTCTTCCCCTTCGTATTCTTCTTCCCGGATCAGAGCATTCGCAAAGTCCCTCTACTTCCCCTGCGACCTCTACATCATGCCCGGAGACAACGCGCGTGCCGCGAGGGTCTTCTTCCTCTACGACCTCTTCTTCCACTGCGTTCTCTGCTTCACGGACACCGGCGATCTGTGGGTCCCCAAGCCGTCTTCACTGCTTCTCCGACCGCCCTGCCAACGATATCGAGCCCTCGTGAGCTCCTCTCGCAAACCCCTCCTTTTCCCTTTCAAATTCATGCATGTAGGCGTCGCTCCGGTCGAGATTGTGCACGACCACCATGAACGGTTCGTGGAGTTTCTGTTGTTTTCTTTTGCGAGCCCGTGGTCTGTTCCTGAGTGAGCACACCCACACCCTCGCTTCGTTGCTCTACCACACGCACCTTGGCACGTTTCCGCACCCCCGCCGGCCCTCTGCAACCACAACAAGGGTTGCTGCTGGTCGCGATGAGCATATGCATTATCTTCTGCCGATCCCCCTTTGCACCACGAACTCATACCTAGCCCAGTGGCTAGCGTAGCCACTATCCAACCAGGAGGTCTGGAGTTCGAATCTCATGCGCCTCCTATTTTTTTATTGCCCACGGTGCTTGATTCCGGCCCGTGCTTATTTTTTTCGGTCTATGCATTTTACCATTTTCCAGTGCATTCTTATTTATGGTAATGCCATCAGTTTAAAATGCTCATAACTAAATATCCATGCATCCAAATGAAACATGTCATATATACATCTTGCTCAGTTTTTCATGTCCTTTAACAATATGCAACTTTCATCCTTGTTAAAACTGATTAAAATTGTTGTTTGCATTGTTTTGCACAAATGATATGTTAAAATAGTTTATTTCATAACTTAATAACCGTAACTCCAAATTTAATGTTCTTTATATGTAAATGGGATAGAAAAATGCATAGATTAACTTGGTGCACTTTGTTTTGCTATATAACAACTTTAAAATTATGTTATAGGTAGAACAGTACCAAATTCATAAATTGCATATGGGGATTTTCTGGAATTGTTGTTTGTAATTTTCGGCCTCATTTAAAATGCCTAGATAGGTAGTTTTGTTGTGCATCAACTCTTGCCATGTTAACAACATTTAATCTTGTCATGCATCATGCTTGGTTGTGCATCATGCCATGTCTATGTGTTGTGTGTTTACCTTGTTGTTTGCTTCTTTCCGGTTGTGCTCCTTCTCGTTAGTTCCTGTTTCGTTGCGATCGTGAGGATTCGTTCGTCTACGCTTGGTTCATCTTCGTGGCTTCATCTTCTTCATGGACTCGTTCTTCTTTCTAGCGAGATTTCAGGCAAGATGACTGAGGGAGTCCTGGATTAGGGGGTGTCCGGATGGTCGGACTATGACCTTTGGCCGGACTCCTAGACTATGAAGATACAAGATTGAAGACTTTGTCCCGTGTCCGGATGGGACTTTCCTTGGCGTGGAAGTCAAGCTTGGTGATACGGATATGTAGATCTCCTCCCATTTGTAACCGACTCTATGTAACCCTAACCCTCTCCAGTGTCTATATAAACCGGAGGGTTTTAGTCCGTAGGACGAACAACAATCATACCATAGGCTAGCTTCTAGGGTTTAGCCTCTATGATCTCGTGGTAGATCTACTCTTGTACTACCCATATCATCAATATTAATCAAGCAGGAGTAGGGTTTTACCTCCATCGAGAGGGCCGAACCTGGGTAAAACATCGTGTCCCTTGTCTCCTCTTACCATCCACCTAGGCCTTACAGTTCGGGACCCCCTGCCGAGATCCGCGGTTTGACACCGACATTGGTGCTTTCATTGAGAGTTCCTCTGTGTCGTCACCTTTAGGCCCGATGGCTCCTCCGATCATCAACAATGATGCGGTCTAGGGTGAGACTTTTCTCTTGGACAGATCTTCAGATTGGCGGCTTTGCCTGCGGGCAATTCGCTTGGTCATCCGGAGCAGATCGAAAGCTCGCCCTCGCCATCAGGTCAGATTTGGAGATTCGAACTACGGCGGCCGTCGTCGCGCAGAGACTTGATTTTCGACGGTTCGAGCCACAGCCAAGCCGCGCCGACTTGTCACGATGGGCATGATCTGGCTCTGCCGCGAGCGATGCCACGAGGCCGCACGGTCCGCTTCGACCCTTAGCTCGGGCCATTGCGCCAATCAAGGACGGGTGGCTGGACACCGCCTCGGGGGCTGCAATCTCCACGGCGATCGAGCCAAACACCATACCTGTCCTTTGCGAAGCTCATGACTCCAAGGTGCCGGACTCCTCTCCGGACTCCGAACCTTTCGCACCCCTGCCAATCGAATCCGGTTGGGCGCCGATCATGGGGTTCACCGCCGCGGACATCTTTCAGCACGCGCCTTTCAGCGACATTCTGAATTCACTAAAGTCTCTCTCTTTATCAGGAGAGCCCTGGCCGGACTATGGTCAGCAAGGTTGGGATGCGGACGACGAAGAAATTCAAACCCCACCCACCACCCACTTAGCCGCACCGCCGATGATTTAACCGACATGCTCGACTTGACTCAAGACATCGGCGGTATGGACGCCGATGCAGGAGACGACCAAGAACCAGCGCCTACAGGGCATTGGAAGGCCACCTCGTCATATGACATATACATGGTGGACACCCCAAAAGAAGGAGCAGCGATGGAACAACGGAGGATGACCCCTCAAGAAACAGCCTAAGCGCCCGCGTCGTGCAAGCGCCACTCTAAATCCTGCCACAGCAAAAAGCGGCGATTACAGCACGGAGATAATAACACCCCTTGACGATGCCAAAGACAATCCCCTCAGCAGGATTCAGCGCAGGGAGGATGGAGAAGCCAGCCCTCATGAGAGGCGCGATGAGAGGTAGAGGGGCGATAATTACATGCCTCCCTCGAAGACGAGGCAAGCCTCGGCGATGGCAATTTGTCGTGCACGAGGATCCCGTCGAACAAGAGCGTTTCAAACACAGGCTTATGGCCACGGCGAGCAGCCTCAAGAAAAAACAGCAACAGCTTATAGCTGACCAAGCCTTTCTAGCCGGCGGATGGACTGATGTCCTTGCGGTGAAAAGTCTGAACTTCGAGCGCCCTCCAAGAGCTACCCAAAGCGCAGGCTGCTACCCGATTAGAGGAGGAAGCACCTGAGACCTACATCACCGGCGCATGATGCGGCCGACCAGCCACCTCGTGGCCGCGATAGAGAGGCCTCTCGGCCCTCCACTCAAGCCGCACCCCGGCATCGCTCAAAGAATACCAAGGCACGAGGAAATGCGCCAGAACTGCGAGATATATTGGAAGACAGGGCAAGGCAAACAAGATCGATCTATGGATCGCGTGGGCGCCCCACGACATGTGACGATAACCGTCATGCCGGATATGGTAAATCCGGTCGGGCCGAACACAGTAGACAAAGCTCATTTGAGCTACGTCGTGATAGCCCAATACAGAGGCGCCGCACACCCACTATGCTTCATAGATGAAGTAATGGATCATCAAATCCCCGAGGGTTTCAAACCCGTAAACATCGAATCATACGATGGCACAACAGATCCGACGGTATGGATCGAGGATTATCTCCTTAATATCCACATGGCCCGCGGCGATGATCTGCACGCCATCAAATACCTCCCACTCAAGCTTAAAGGACCAGCTCGGCATTGGCTTAACAGCTTGCCAGCAGAATCAATTGGTTGTTGGGAGGACCTGGAAGCCGCATTCCTTGACAACTTCCAGGGAACCTATGTGCAACCACCAGACGCCGATGACCTAAGCCACATAATTCAGCAGCCAGAGGAATCGGCCAGACAATTCTGGACACGGTTCCTAACGAAGAAAAATCAAATAGTCGACTGTCCGGACGCAGAGGCCCTTGCAGCCTTCAAGCATAACATCCGTGACGAGTGGCTTGCCCGGCACCTAGGACAGGAAAAGCGAAATCCATGGCATCCCTCACGACACTCATGACCCGCTTATGCGGGAGAAGACAGCTAGCTAGCTTCGCGTAATAACATGACCAAGAGCCACAGTAATTCGGATACCAAGGACAGCATTGGCGGTGGCGTCGCAACAAGCAAAAGCGCCGCGTGCAGCGACAATGCCGAGGATCTGACGATTAATACCAGATTCGAGGCTCTAAACCCGGTCAGCGGAAAAAAGCCATTCAAAAGAAATACTCGGGCCCGTCCCAATTTGGACCGAATACTCGATCGCTTCGTGCGGATACACGGCACCCGAAAAACTAGCCAACCACACCAACAGGGATTGTTGGGTGTTCAAGCAGGCAGCAAGTTAAACGCCCGAAAACAATGACAAGGGGCTACATAGCGATGGCGAGGAGGCCCGGCCGCCGAACAATATGGGACGAAGGGTTTCCCCACAAGTGTGGACGGTGAACATGATATCGCAACCCACATCCCCAAAAGGGAGCGGAAGTGCACTCGAGGACATATATCGTTGGAGCGGTCGCCCCAAAGTTCAACCCATGGTCCTCCTGCCCGATCACTTTTGATCGAAGGACCACCCCACTAGCATCCGCCATGGCGGATTCGCGCATTGGTTCTAGACCCAATCATTGGCCAATTTCACCTCACTAGAGTCCTTATGGACGGCGGCAACCTGGACCTGCTTTATCAGATACAGTCACGAAAAATGGGCATAGATCCCTCAAGGATTAAACCCACAAAGACGACCTTTAAAGGCGTCATACTAGGTGTAGAGGCCAATCTGCGCAGCTCGATTACACTTGAGGTGGTCTTGGATCCCGGATAATTTTCGAGCGAGGAGTTAATCTTGACATAGTCCTGTTCCGCAGTGGCTATCACGCATCGCTCGGACGAACCGCATTGCAAAGTTCAATGCGGTGCCGCACTCACATACCTCAAGCTAAGGATGCCAGCCCTCGAGGAGTCATTACGGTCAATGGAAACACGAGCGCTCTCTCCGAGCGGAGGAGCATCTGGCGGCCCTCGCGGCGGAAGTACAAAGCAGCCTCTCAAGGCAATTCTCGATCCGGCCATTAAACGACCGGACACCGTCAAGCGCGCCCGGAGTAACCTACAACAAGACCGCCTGGCACGTTCCGAGCACGCGTAGCAATGCGGGCCCAACCCCAGCCCTCGCGAAATTGCGAAACCAGTACTTACGCGTACATAACTACGCTCTGGAAATACCATGGGCATAGGGGGAGGGGCACGACCACGGCACGCCCAAAATGCGGCTCAACCGCACAAGGGGCTCCCGATTTTGTCATTCTTTTTTTTCTTACTTTCAGGAGTCCACTTTCCGGAAGGCCTGTCCGGCAGTATAATCGTCGAACACACGATGCAACAGCCAGGGAGGCAGAAAGCTACGTCGAGTGTCCAGGTGGTCTCTATAACGAGCAGTATACTTGTTTCACATATCATCCCACAGCTCGCCCCTGGAGGGGGACATCTCAAATAGTCCCATCTCTTGCTTATCGCACTATTTGTATCGTTCTGCTTTTACCGCAGACTTTTCGAATAAACAATACATAGCTATTGTCTATTATTGCATTCCTTTTTTTTATAAAAACATGTTCAGTTATGACATTATGCAACCGTACACTTTGGTACAGCCAATACACCAGGGGCTTACGTACCCCAGAATATGGTGTGAGAAGTCCGAACATTCTCATGAGTGCGGCACCCCGAACTTATAGCATTACATGCATCAGCTCTGAATCATGTCTTGGGTCAATAATTGGGTTTGCCCGGCTCCCATGTTTTGGAACCTTACGTTCCGTTATATCGGCTAAGGTAGCACTGGGAGAACCACTGCGATTGTGCCCCGGTTGAGCTAGGCTAAGCACCTCAGTGGAGAAAGCTAAATCTGACCGTCATGATAGGGCGAGAGTTGGTCGCTGTTCGAGAGGTTTCGAGTCCCTAAAGACTTATGCCGCTTAGGCGAGGAGTCGGCTTTGTCCGCCTAGGCACAGATAAGCGCCCGAACTTCGGTCTTCGAATACTAGGGGCTTCGCGAAATTTAAAATTATAGAATTCTATGGCTAAGTGAGAGTGTTCAAGCATTATAGTCCGATTGCCTTGTTCGTTGTGTTGGCGCCTCCTCGAAGGACCCAATAATGGGAAAAAGAGCGCTCAAGTTTATCCCAACACCCAAAGACTTTCATGACATGGGGGCGACCGACGACTCGCCATCTCTCAAATTTAATAAGCGGCCGCACAGAAGGTAATATTTTAAATTCAAAAGCGTTGCTTCACGATATGAACAAGTTTTCAGCGCATAGGATCACAAATGCGAGTTTACTCAAAATTACATCTTTGGAGCACTCATCCGCTATCTGGCGGGCACCCTTGAGACGCCCTCATAATACATCTCGGGCTTGCGATGCTCCTTGCTCGGCGGTCCGTCTGGTCACAAGCTTCTCAGCGTCCATCTTGCCCTCAAAGCACTTTAGCATGGGCAAGGCCCCTGAGCACCTTCGATGCATAATGGCGCTTGATGACTTCAAGCCTTGGACAGCATCCACCAGCCGCCTTACCAGCCAAGTAGCTCCGTGCATGGCTTCCCGAGCCACAGCCGGACTATGAGACCCTTCATGGCCTGTTCGGCCACCTTATGGAGCTCGACCATCTGCTTCAGCTGGTCGCTCAAGGGCACCGGGTGTCCGGCCTCAGCATACTGAGACCAGAACACCTTCTCCGTCGAGCTCCCCTCTTCGGCTCGGTAGAATGCGGCAGCGTCGGACACACTCCAGGGAAGATCTGCGAATGCTCTTGGAGAGCTCCGAACTCGGGTAAGTAACAAGTAATTCACTTTCACGTGCTTGCTTTGCATAAAGAATGCCTTACCCGCCGCTATCTTCTTCATCGCCTCAATTTCATGGAGGGCTTTTTGGGCTTCGGCCTTGGCAGATTTAGCGCTTGAGCGCTCTCAAGCGCCGAGGCGAGCTCGGACTCTCGAGTCTTTGAGTCAAGCTCCAAACTCTCATGTTTTTCCATGAGAGCCTGGAGCTCTTGCTGCACCGTCGCCACCCGCGCCTCCTGCTTCTCTCGCTCGGTGCGCTCCACGGCCGCATTGTTTTCAGCCTTGGACAGCGCTTCCTTCAGGGTCGCCACCTCGGTTGTGGCCCCTGCAATACTCACGTTGGTCCTGTCATTTTTTGCAACCACATCTTTTTTATATACTTACATAAGGTATTACTTACCTTCCTTGTCCTCGAGCTGCTTCTTGGCAAGGCCGAGCTCGTTCTTGGACCGCTCGAGGCTCTGCTTCAATGCATTGACCTCCCAATCGGTCTTGGCGGTCAGCAAAGACAGCCTATATTCCCATATTGACATACTTATGTTAGACTCCTGCGTATATCTTTTTGATCCTCGGTTCGACTTTTCTTTCCGAACACCAAACTGAGCATCGGGGCTCTTTATCTATGTTGGTAATATTTTTACATATCTTAAATACATACCTCAAAGCCTGTTAGAAGGCTGGCACAGGCTTCAGCCAGCCCGCTCTTGGCAGACTGAACCTTCTGGATCACCACACTCAGAATAGTGCGGTGCTCCTCATCGATGGAGGCGCCGTTAAGCACCTCTAGCAGATTATCCGGCGCCTCCGGTTGGACGGAGGTCACCGGCGTCGTAGTTTTGCCCTTCCTACTAGGGGGGCGCCCGCTGGACACCGGAACCACTGAAGGTTCCGGGCGGTGCCAACCTAGGGCGGACTTGAGCCCTTGAGGATTTTATCCCTTTGCGCTGAGTCGGGAGGTCGCCTTGCAGGCGCCTCGAGACCACCCTCCTGGCTTGGCCCCTTTTGGGACGCCACCTCGGCGTCGTCCGCAGCGCGAGGAGAGGAGGCGGTCGGAAGTGAAGTGTTGTTCACATCCACGAACCCAGGGAACCGCTCAACGAAGCGTCGAGCCCGGCCTTGGGCGGACTGCATGATTATATTCGGCGTCAGAAGGTACTGTGCAATAAAGGAACGCCATGAGTTATTCTGGTATCCAGATACTTACGATCTTGCCAGGGGCTTGGCCCTGGATGGCCACTCCTCTTCGCCGTCATCGGCGTTGGTGGAGTAGTCTGGAGGAAGAGTTCTTCCCTTCTTGGACCCTCCGCCCCCAGCCTAGGCGGCCTTCCATTCATTCCTCCCCCTGGAGGAGAGGCTTCTTCTTCCTCCTCCTCGTCTCCGGAGGAGGTGCGCCTCGAGTCATCGGACGATGAATCCGGCACCACTGCGGCGCGGGAACTCTTTCGAGTTCCGTGGCCTTCTTCTCCGCACCACGTGCAGGCTTTGGAACCAGCAACCCGTCAAGCGGGCGTCCGCTGGGTCTTCGGGTAAAGGAACCGGGCAGTCGATCTGTCCGGTCTTCTTCTGCCATTCCTGTCAAAGGAACGGGAGCTTAGATCCCGCATAGAGTTAAACTATGAGAAACAAGTATCCCGTAAGGGGTAAAATAAGCTTACTATGCTGGCTTGGCGCTTCATGCGGAATCCGCGATCCTCGGTGATGGGAGGGGGAACCTCGGCGCCCTTGAATAGCACCTTCCAGGCATCCTCGTGCGTGGTGGCAAAGAACCTGGTCAGAGTTTGATGCTAGGCCGGGTTGAACTCCCACAAGTTAAAGGCCCGTCGTTGACACGGGAGGATCCGGCGGATGAGCATGACCTGGACTACGTTGACGAGTTTAACCTCTTTGTCCACCAGGTCTTGGACGCAGGTTTGGAGTCCGGTACGCTCTTCCGAATTACCCCACGACAGGCCCTTCTCTTTCCAGGAGGTGAGCCGTGTGGGGATGCCAGATCGGAATTCGGGGGCCGCTGCCCATTCAGTTTCACGCGGCTCGGTGATGTAGAACCACCCCGATTGCCACCCCTTTATGGTCTCCACAAAGGAGCCCTCGAGCCATGTAACGTTGGGCATCTTGCCCACCATGGCGCCTCCGCACTCCGCTTCTTGGCCGCCCACTACCTTGACTTGACATTGAAGGTCTTCACCATAAGCGAAGTGGGGCTTGATGCGGAGGAAGGCCTCGCCTGCGACGATAAACACCGAGATGTTGAGGGCGAAGTTGGGGCCAGATCGTGGAAATCCAGCCGTAGTAGAACATGAGCCCCCGGACAAACGAGTGAAGTGGGAAACCTAGTCCAGCGGAGGAAATGGGTGAGAACACCACCCTCTCGTGGGGCACGGGGTGGGGATGAGTTGCCCCTTGTGCGGGAGCGGTGCGCGATGTGCGTTAGAAAGTATCCGGCCTCCCTCAGCTTTTGATGTGTCCCTCCGTGGCGGAGGAGACCATCCACTTGCCTCCGCTCCGTCGTGGCTGGAGAAGGTTGAGGTGGGAAGTCGCGGACTTGGGCGCTGGAGCTCGAGTCTTGAAAATGGATAAGCAAAGGAGGAAGAAGGCGTAGATGGAAAAGATGGATTCTTATCCCTTATATGGGCGGACGAAACTATGTGCCCCCACCAGCACAGGTAAAACTCGCTTATCTCCCAAGCGTCATAAATTAATGGCACGGTTGGGTTACCGCCCGTATTGATGAGAATCCGGAATAAGGGGACATGATCTCTGCTTGACAAGATATGCCAAGAAACCGCCTCGCTAAATGCTTGAGGTGGGACAGTAAAAAGCGATTCAATAAAGGCTTGGCCGTGGTGTGATGTCACGCTGCGAAATCGTCGCAGATTGGATTTGTGTAAATATTATTCTCTCTACGGTGGTATGTGAAATTATTTTGCGAGCGGACACTATCCTTGTGTTCAAAATCTTCTATGAAGTATTCGAGGAGGAACCCGCCTTGCAATGCGAAGACAATCTGCTGCGCGGACTCAAATCGTCATTGAAGCCTGGTTCGGGGCTCTTGAGGAGTCTGGATTAGGGGTGTCCGGATGGCGGAATATGACCTTTGGCGGACACCGGACTATGAAGATACAAGATTGAAGACTTCGTCCCGTGTCCGGATGGGACTTTCCTTGGCGTGGAAGGCAAGCTTGGCGATACGGATATGTAGATCTCCTCCCATTTGTAACCGACTCTATGTAACCCTAACCTCTCCGGTGTCTATATAAACCGGAGGGTTTTAGTCCGTAGGACGAACAACAATCATACCATAGGCTAGCTTCTAGGGTTTAGCCTCTCTGATATCGTGGTAGATCTACTCTTGTACTACCCATATCATCAATATTAATCAAGCAGGAGTAGGGTTTTACATCCATCGAGAGGGCCCAAACCTGGGTAAAAACATCATATCCCTTGTCTCCTCTTACCATCCGCCTAGACGCACAGATCGGGACCCCCTACCCGAGATCCGCCGGTTTTGACACCGACAATGACCATCACCTTGGATCTCATTACTATCATTGCTATGCTAGTTGCTTCGTTCTATCGCTATGCCGCGTTACCTACCACTTGCTTATCAAGCCTCCCAAATTGCCATGATAGCCCCTAACCTTTGTCACCCTTCCTAGCAAATCGTTGTTTGGCAATGTTACCGCTTTGCTCAGCCCCTCTTATAGCGTTGCTAGTTGCAGGTGAAGATGAAGATTGCTCCACGTTGGATTATGTTTATGTTGGGATATCACAATATCTCTTATATTATTAATGCATCTATATACTTGGTAAAGGGTGGAAGGCTCGGCCTTATGCCTGGTGTTTTGTTCCACTCTTGCCGCCCTAGTTTCCGTCATATCGGTATTATGTTCCCGGATTTTGCGTCCCTAACGCGGTTGGGTGATTTATGGGACCCCCTTGACAGTTCTCTTTGAATAAAACTCCTCCAGCAAGGCCCGACATTGGTTTTACCATTTGCCTCACCTAAGCCTTTTTCCCTTGGGTTTCCGGAGCCCAAGGGTCATCTTTATTTTAGCCCCCCTGGGCCAGTTCTCCTCTGAGTGCTGGTCCGAACCGAGTAGACTGCGTGGCCACCTTGGGGAAACTTGAGGGCTGGTTTTACTCGTAGGCTGTCTCATTCGGTGTGCCCCGAGAACGAGATATGTGCAGCTCCTGTCGGGATTTGTCGGCACATTCGGGCGGCTTTGCTGGTCTTGTTTTACCATTGTCGAAATGTCTTGTAACCGGGATTCCGAGACTGATCAGGTCTTCCTGGGAGAAGGAATATCCTACGTTGACCGTGAGAGCTTGTGATGGGCTAAGTTGGGACACCCCTGCAGGGTATAAACTTTCGAGAGCCGTGCCCGCGGTTATGTGGCAGCTGGGAATTTGTTAATATCTGGTTGTAGTAAACTTGAAGTAAACTCTTCTAAAATACACCAACCGTGTGCGTAACCGTGAGTGTCTCTTTTCGGGGTTGTTCGTGAGGAGAACACGGTTTTCGGGTTATGTTTGACGCAAGTAGGAGTTCAGGATCACTTTTTCATCATTACTAGTTGACGACCGCTTGCTAAGCTCCTCTTCTCGCTCTTGTTTCGTAAGTTAGCCACCATACTTTGCTTAGTCGCTGCTGCAACCTCTCCACTTTACCCCTTCCTTACCCATTAAGCTTTGCTAGTCTTGATACCCATGGTAATGGGATTGCTGAGTCCTCGTGGCTCACAGATTACTACAACAACAGTTGCAGGTGCAGGTATTGCGATGATCATGACGCGAGAGCGATGTTTACTTGTTTTGGAGTTCTTCTTCTGCTTCTTCGATCAGGGGATAGGTTCCAGGTCGGCAGCCTGGGCTAGCAGGGTGGATGTCGTTTGAGTTTCTGTTTATGTTTCATCCGTAGTCAGATGTTGTTCTCATGGATATTGATGTATTCTTGCGGCATTTGTATGCCTTGTATGTATCCCCATCCATTATGTAATGTTGATGTAATGATATCCACCTTGCAAAAGCGTCTTCAAGATGCGCTTCTATCCTTAGTGGGGCCTTCGAGTTCCTTTAGGATAGGGTCGCATCTTGGACGTGACAAGTTGGTATCAGAGCCTCGACCGACCCTAGGAGCCCCTTGATTGATCATGTAGTTTTGGCCGATGTCGAGTCTAGAAGAAATCTTTTCGAGTCTAGCTATATCGGAGAGTAGGACTTCTTTTTGCTCCACAGCCCCCTTCGTCGCTCTGGTAAGGAATCTTGACGTAGGTGTTTTGAATTACTTCTCTCCCCTTCAAATTTTTCTTTAGGATCACGCGATTAGTTTTCGTTCGTTGTCCATCCTATTTTATGCGGTGCATCTTTCGTCAAGTCGACTCAAACCTCTTTGTCTTTCGCGAGGTCAATCCTCAGTTCTTCCTCCACGACGTTGTTTCCCTGTCCGAAGTTGTCCTTGTTTTTCCCACCCGCCCACCCTTTTCTTCTCGAACCGAGTCTCATGTCAGTATCTATTCTACTCGTGCGAAGTCTTTGCATTCTTCTCTAAACCATTTCAACCGGTACTTTTCTCTTCAAGCTATTCGTCGATTCCTCGTCCAAGTTGCCTCTATTTTTTCCCGCCCTCCCACCACTTTTTCTTCCCGGAGCTTGAGTCTCTTTCGAGCATCAATTTCATTCATGCGGAGTATCTTCATTCTTTCCTCAGTTGTCGCAACCGGTGAATTCTCGTCTGGTTCATCAATGTTCGTCTTGTTTTCTTTCCAGTGGACCCAATTCAAGCGTTTCGGTGTTGATCATATTCTTTCTCTCAGCTCAAAAGTTTCTCCTTTCTCGTCCGCCTCTCGCCATTCAATCATTCCGGAGTGCAGAAGTCATCTCAGAAGATTCGTGTTTGCATTCAATTAATTCGAGGTGGTCACCTCATTCGAGTCTTTCAATCGTTCAGGTGCATCTTCTCTTCTTCAATCCGTTCCAACGGTGTTTTTATTTTTAGTGGGCCCTAACCCACAGGTCTTTTCCTAGGATCTTACCTGACTCTTCTAATTATTCCGGAGCTATTCCCAATTCTTTTCAAAGTGCGACGTAAGAATGGATTCTATCAGTCAAGTAAATCCTCTAAGATCGTTTTCAAATCATTTCATTGTTGGCTCAACCTCTTCGCTTTTTCATTCTCCCGGAGTACCTCAACAATTTGATGGTGTTTCTCGTCGACATTTGAAGACCGAAGAAGAATTTTCCTAAATCTCGTCCATTCTCCCGGAGATTCGTGGTGCTAGCTTGATGTTATACTCTCAAATTGTTTTCCAGTCGTGCAAATTCTTTTCATCCACCCGGAGCATTTCAGGAGTTGCTTTCTCTCTAGATCATCCGGAGGCCATCTTTTTGGAATATTTCGTCGCTCTAAGTTGTCAAATTCGTCATCCAATTATTCTATATCTGTTCCCCTTCGCTCGTCTCAATATTCTTCCGGTGCTTCGTTCAAGTATTCTTCAATCGGTTCGCGATCTCAACGTTCTCGTCTCTCTAAATTCCCTCAAGTATCTTCGTGATTTTCTAATTCTTCCCGGCGATTCATTCTCTTTTCTTCGTTCATTTTCATTTCTAATGGTGGTTCATTAAAGATTCCTTTTCATTTGTAATCACATCAACTAATTCATTCTTTCCAAATCCTACCGGTGGTTCAAGAAGACTTTCTCAAATTTTCGTGCTATATCCCCCCTTAATCTTTTCCAACGCGAATAAGTAGTATGCAAATCCATTGATTCGCATCAATTTAATTGGTGGAGGATAAGCATAATGTAATTCTTATTCTCTTTCATCAAGTTGATTAATTCCTTCCTTCGGAGATTGTTCATCATAAATAATCTCTCGGTTCAAAGTGTTTTTCATCTTTTCTTTCCCGGAGTTCAAAGTTTCCTTGGCCATCTCGTCGGAACCTCCATCGGTATCATCACAAGGCCTTAATCTTATTCTTTCCATCCTTGAATTATATCTCATCATCCTTTATTTTACCGGAGTTCTTCACGGTGGTTCGTCAGTATTTAATTCATTCTTCAAGTGTTCATCAAGATTCTTTTGGAGGAGCTCAAGTATCTTTCTTTTGCATATCAAAGTGCAATTAATTCTCTGTATTCTTTTGAAATGGAGTTTTGCATTTCTTCGTTCTTCCCAGTTATTTAATATTTTCCGCTCGTGGTCGGTTATCACCTCATAATTTTGAGATGTTACCCATAAGTCCACAACAAGCAAATTCTTTGTTGTTGATTTTCTCAACAACTTCGTTCAATCTTTTCTTCGCAAGGATGCTTTTCAAATTCATTCGTCGAAGAAGTTGTCATTTTTTCTTCTCTGTTCTTTTCATTCCACTATTTCAATTCTTCCGGAGGCATTGTGTTGTTCCTCTCGTCACGTGTCATGCCATCTTGTTAAGTTCAAGTTCTATTCCATTCTATGTTCAACTGGGTTCCTATCACAATTCTTTCGTTCTTATTCCTTGTCTATCTTGTTCTAACCGGTGTGGTTTCAGAATCTATATTGTCTCTTGAGCTTTTGGGTCTCGTCATATTCATTGTTCCTCTCTTCTACACAGTGCTCTCGACTTTGTTCATTTTCCCTCTTGCGTTCTTATTTCAACTCATCCTCCCCCAATCTCGTTCCTAAGATCTCGGGACGAGATCTCTTGTTAGTGGAGGAGAGTTGTAATGCCCCAAGTCCGATGCTCCAGATGCCTTCCTTTATTCTAGTTGTTGACGTGTGTTTATTCTATTTGTTGCATTATCATAATTATTTTTGCATATTTCATTCCTATATGTTTATGCCATGATCATGTTGAGTGCCTTGTCATATATTTGATTCTTGCTCCATGCTCATCTCACTTGTTATGTTGCATTGTACCCTTGTCATTTTACATTTCATCATGCTCATCATGTGTGTTGCATTCTTCATGTTGTGTGTGCATCAGCCCTTAATATCTCTCTCTCAATCCATGCCCTTGTATCATCACCTCTCCCTTCCTTCTTCCTTCATGTTTTTGCAAGTGACATTTTCCCTCTTCCATTAATGTTCATTTATTTCCTGGTGATCTTACTCCATGCATTATACCTCTTTGTCAAATATCATACATTTTGGAGTTGTCTTGGTTGGATTGAAAAATGGCTCAAGTTTGAATTTAACTCAAACTTGAATTATTTTTCTATCTATAAAATTGCCAAGCCAATTTATTAAAATGGTGCATAATTTCAGAATTCCTGAGATATTTGTACTCCAGCCTACTCCCTCTCCAAAGTCCCTGTGATTTTCTCTTTGTTTTCTGTCTGAAGAAATTCGAAGAAAATAAATTGAGGCAGGGGAGAGAGAGCAGCAGTGCAGCCCAGCCACACCGCAGCAGCCCAGCAACAGCCACCTTAGCCCAGCCCGCGCCTGGCTTTTTCTCCTCTTCTCCCTGGTAAATTTTGCTCAATCCACCCCGTCAGGCCCGCCTGTCATCCCCTCAACTCTCACTTTTTCTTCCACCTCCAGTCGCTTTCCTCTCTCACGGTAAAACAGAGCACCACGCCGCACATGGGCACCGTGGATGCCCGAGTTCCACGTCCGCCCTTCCCCCCTTAACCCTCGCCGCGATCACATAGGGTTCCCCTCTCCTCCTCGTTCACTCCTCCGCGCCACCGCTCGAGGGAGGCTCTCCCTCACGTCTTCCTGCTCCTGCCTCGAGTAGCACCCGAACGCCATGGCTGGCCAGGCAAGGAGGTCGCCGCCGGCCTGACGCCTCCCTTCGACCTCCGCGACGCCCACGAGAACCGCAGCGAGCCCCTGGTTTCGTTCCGCTGCAAGGCAAGCCCAAGACCGCCTCCACGACGTCCTCTTCTTCCCCTTCGTATTCTTCTTCCTGGATTAGAGCATTCGCCAAGTCCCTCTACTTCCCCTGCGACCTCTACATCACGCCCGGAGACAACGCATTCGCCGCGAGGGTCTTCTTCCTCTACGACCTCTTCTTCCCCTGTGTTCTCTGCTTCACGGACACCGGCGATCTGTGGGTCCCCAAGCCGTCTTCACTGCTTCTCCGGCCGCCACCTTGGCAATTGAGCCCCTCGTGAGCTCCTCTCGCAAACCCCTCCTTTCCCCTTTCAAATTCGTGCATGTAGGCGTCGCTCCGGTCGAGATTGTGCACGACCACCATGAACGAGTTCGTGGAGTTTCTGTTGTTTTCTTTTGCGAGCCCGTGGTCTGTTCCTGGGCGAGCACACCCACACCATCGCTTCGTTGCTCTACCACACGCACCCAGGCACGTTTCCGCACCCCCGCCGGCCCTCTGCAACCACAGCAAGGGTTGCTGCTGGCTCCCGTCGCCGGCGAGTCCCCGTGTGCACGTTGCGATGAGCATATGCATTATCTTCTGCCGATCCCCCTTTGCACTACGAACTCATACCTAGCCCGGTGGCTAGCGCAGCCACTATCCATCCAGGAGGTCTGGAGTTTAAATCTCAGGCGCCTCCGATTTCTTTTTATTGCCCTGCTTATTCTCTCTCGCATGCAATGGGTCCGATCTGCTACCGGGCTTGCACAGTGCGTTGAATCCGGCCCGTGCATATTTATTTAGTCTGTGCATTTTACCATTTTCCAGTGCATTCTTATTTACAGTAATGCCATCAGTTTAAAATGCTCATAACTAAATATCCATGCATCCAAATGAAACATGTCATATATGCATCTTGCTCAGTTTTTCATGTCCTTTAACAATATGCAACTTTCATCCCTGTTTAAACTGATTAAAATTGTTGTTTGCATTGTTTTGCACAAATGACATGTTAAAATAGTTTATTTCATAACTTAATAACCGTAACTCCAAATTTAATGTTCTTTATATGTAAATGGGCTAGAAAAATGCATAGATTAACTTGGTGCACTTTGTTTTGCTGTTTAACAACTTTAAAATTATATTATAGGCAGAACAGTACCAAATTCATAAATTGCATATGGGGATTTGCCGGAATTATTGTTTGTAATTTTTGGCCTCATTTAAAATGCCTAGATAGGTAGTTTTGTTGTGCACCAACTCTTGCCATGTTAACAACATTTAATCTTGTCATGCATCATGCTTGGTTGTGCATCATGCCATGTGTATGTGTTGTGTGTTTACCTTGTTGTTTGCTTCTTTCCGGTTGTGCTCCTTCTCGTTAGTTCCTGTTTCGTTGCGATCCTGAGGATTCGTTCGTCTACGCTTGGTTCGTCTTCGTGGCTTCATCTTCTTCATGGACTCGTTTTTCTTCCTAGCGGGATTTCAGGCAAGATGACCATCACCTTCGGTCTCATTACTATCATTGCTATGCTAGTTGCTTCGTTCTATCGCTATGCCGCGTTACCTACCACTTGCTTATCAAGCCTCCCAAATTGCCATGATAGCCCCTAACCTTTGTCACCCTTCATAGCAAACCGTTGTTTGGCAATGTTACCGCTTTGCTCAGCCCCTCTTATAGCGTTGCTAGTTGCAGGTGAAGATGAAGATTGCTCCATGTTGGATTATGTTTATGTTGGGATATCACAATATCTATTATATTATTAATGCATCTATATACTTGGTAAAGGGTGGAAGGCTCGGCCTTCTGCCTGGTGTTTTGTTCCACTCTTTCCGCCCTAGTTTCGTCATATCGGTATTATTTTCCCGGATTATGCGTCCCTAACGCGGTTGTGTGATTTATGGGACCCCCTTGATAGTTCGCTTTGAATAAAACTCCTCCAGCAAGGCCCAACATTGGTTTTACCATTTGCCTCACCTAAGCCTTTTTTCCCTTGGGTTTCCGGAGCCCAAGGGTAATCTTTATTTTAGCCCCCCCGGGCCAGTTCTCCTCTGAGTGCTGGTCCGAACCGAGTAGACTGCGGGGCCACCTTGGGGAAACTTGAGGGCTGGTTTTACTCGTAGGATGTCTCATTCGGTGTGCCCCAAGAATGAGATATGTGCAACTCCTGTCGGGATTTGTCGGCACATTCGGGCGGCTTTGCTGGTCTTGTTTTACCATTGTCGAAATGTCTTGTAACCGGGATTCCGAGACTGATCGGGTCTTCCTTGGAGAAGAAATATCCTTCGTTGACCGTGAGAGCTTGTGATGGGCTAGGTTGGGACACCCCTGCAGGGTATAAACTTTCGAGAGCCGTGCCCACGGTTATGTGGCAGATGGGAATTTGTTAATATCCAGTTGTAGTAAACTTGAAGTAAACTCTTCTAAAATACACCAACCGTGTGCGTAACCGTGAGTGTTTCTTTTCGGGGTTGTTCGAGAGGAAAACACGGTTTTCGGGTTATGTTTGACGTAAGTAGGAGTTCAGGATCACTTCTTGATCATTACTAGTTGACAACCGCTTGCTAAGCTCCTCTTCTCGCTCTTGTTTTGTAAGTTAGCCACCATACTTTGCTTAGCCGCTACTGCAACCTCACCACTTTACCCCTTCCTTACCCATTAAGCTTTGCTAGTCTTGATACCCATGGTAATGGGATTGCTGAGTCCTCGTGGCTCACATATTACTACAACAACATTGCAGGTGCAGGTATTGCGATGATCATGGCCGAGGCGATGTTTACTTGTTTTGGAGTTCTTCTTACGCTTCTTCGATCGGGGATAGGTTCCAGGTCGGCAGCCTGGGCTAGCAGGGTGGATGTCGTTTGAGTTTCTGTTTATGTTTCATCCGTAGTCGGATGTTGTTCTCATGGATATTGATGTATTCTTGCGGCATTTGTATGCCTTGTATGTATCCCCATCCATTATGTAATGTTGATGTAATGATATCCACCTTGCAAAAGCGTCTTCAAGATGCGCTTCTATCCTTAGTGGGACCTTCGAGTTCCTTTAGGATAGGGTCGCATCTTGGGCGTGACATCCACCTTCCCACTCCGTTTGCTCGGGAGATGGAGCTCGACCTGCCACATGCCTTGAGGCTACACATGAGGGGCTCCGGGAATGGCGGCATGCGGGTCGACATTGACTTCCCCGCCACTCACGTCATGTATCTCCACTGCGGATGGAAGACCTTCGCCCGTGCCCATAGCCTGCCGGAGGGGCTCGTTCTCCATTTCAAATTAATGGAGAACGGCCTGCTCTCCGTCAAGGTCTTTGGGCACTTGGGAACCCGCTTAAGGTGCTGCGCGGAGAGCTCCACCAACAACAAAACCTACTCCTTGAGCGAGAGTGACGAGGAGGACAGTGACAGCGACGACGAGGGTAGCGGGCGGGAGGACGCCGATTTCGACTCCGGCTGACTACATCGCCCTTCTCCCTCGGCCACGTAGCTTGCCGAGGGTCTTCCCCGTCAAGCTCTCCATCAGCGCGTTCCCCGTCGCCCCTTCTTTGCCTTCACCATCCGCACCTGGGAGGAAAGGGGCAAGAACGGAGATCACGAGGTACTTATCTTTCTTTTAACTTGTAGGAACTTGCCAAATCTTAATTTCTAGATAATGTTATCTCTCGAGCCCATGCTTGTGTCCTGTAACCTTCGTACTTGTATCAGCATGTTAATGAAAAAGACTAGCCTTGCCGGGAACCCGTGCACGTGTACGTTCGTGCAGAGGAGAAATGCCTCCTTAGTGCAAATAAACGAGTCCTCCCGGCAAGCCGTCCTGCCGATGCCCTCTACGCCTGCCGGAGAATCACATCTGATGGGTTACAAACAAAGGGTCCAACCCCTCATTAATCTCCTTCTAGCAAGGGCTACTATGACCATTCCTACCGAAGTATCGTTCGGACTAGGGATGGGAGCACCCGAGTTTTTAAAGAAGAGTATCGAAGTTTTCTAATGCACAAGTCATAGGTTACGAACACGAATGGGCAAGAGGTAAACTTTATCTGTTTGGTTTGCCGGGGATCGCCGTGCCGGGCGGTCTTCTCAATTTCTTGCTGTAGCCGGGTCCTTGGCGGGATCGCGCGTCCTCGCCGTGGCTAGAAAGAAGAGAGGGCAAGAGCATGGAACCTTGGCGGTTCACTAATATTTGTTGGAATAAAAAAGCAATACAATATCCTGGACAAGCATGCATATACGTATACATATAAACATGAAATCAACGGGAAACTATACATACTAAGGGATTTCTTTCCACTGCGCACAGGGTCTGCGCCCGGCTCTGTACATAGGGTTACATGCCTTGCCGGCAAGGCTAGTACAAAAGGGGGTTGCCGGGGCCCCCGGTAACCGCGCCTTAGGGGTAAAACTTGCGAAGATGACATCTTCGGTCTCCAGGCGGACTGCGCTGGGCCTGGTGACTCATATTACCCGATAAGGGCCTTCCCACTTTGGCGTGAACTTGTTTGAATTCTTGGCGGATTGGATTCTTGGAAGAACAAGGTCGCCTTCCTCAAGGCTTCGGGCGTAAACCTTGCGGTTATGATAGTGGCGCAAGGCTTGCTGGTAGCGAGCGGCTCGCACAGCAGCCTGAAGAAGATCTTCCTCAAGGAGCGTCGTGTCATCTTGATGCAAATGCTCTTGCTCAAGCCCATCATAAGCGAGCACTCGAGTTGACCCGTATATGAGTTCCATGGGGAGAAGTGCTTCTGCCCCATATACCAGGGCAAAGGGTGTCTGGCCAGTGGCTCGATTTGGTGTCGTTCTGATCGACCGAAGAACCGTTGGCAATTCATCAATCCAGCGCCTTCCGCACTTGTGTAGCTTGTCAAAAGTTCTAGTCTTGAGGCCTCGCAGCACTTATACAGTCGCCCTCTCAGCCTGGCCAATACTTCTGGGATGAGCAACAGAAGCAAAACAAACCTTGCTGCCGAGGTCTTGAATGTACTGTATTGTGGTGCGGCTCGTGAACTGTGTGCCATTGTCGGTGATGACTCTATTCGGCACACCAAAACGGCAGACTAGTCCCTCAAAGAACTTGACGGCTGATTGTGTTGTTACCTGTCTCACCGGTTCCACCTCCGGCCACTTTGTGAACTTGTCGATCGCGACGTACAAGTACTCAAAGCCCCGAGCAACAGGGGATAGTGGCCCGATATGTCGAGCCCCAGGACCAAAATGGCCGGAAGAGAGGACTGTTTGAAGGGCTTGGGCTGGCTGGTGAAGCTTCTTCGAATGGAACTGGCATGCTTCACACTTGGTCACCAGTACAGCTACATCTTGGAGAGCGGTGGGCCAGAAGAAACCTTGTCGGAATGCTTTGCCGGCAAGGGCTCTTGACCCTATGTGGAAGCCACACATGCCTCCATGTATCTCTGCCAACAACTTTAGTCCGTCTTCCTGAGGAATGTACTTTAATTTCACGCCGTTCAGTCTCCTTCTTCATAGGGCATCATCCACAAATTGGTACATGCTGGACCGACGGGCTACTTTCTCTGCCTCTTCCTGTTCCTCGGGGAGTTCCCCTATTTGGAGGAAACGGATGGTGCGCTGCGCCCATGCCGGAGCCTGGGTGTCGGTGTCAAAACTGGCGGATCTCGGGTAGGGGGTCCTGAACTATGCGTCTAAGGCGAATGGTAACAAGAGGCGGGGGACACAATGTTTACCCAGGTTCGGGCCCTCTCGATGGAGGTAATACCCTACTTCCTGCTTGATTGATCTTGATGATATGAGTAGTACAAGAGTTGATCTACCACGAGATCGTAGAGGATAAACCCTAGAAGCTAGCCTATGGTATGATTGTTGTTGTCCTACAGACTAAACCCTCCAGTTTATATAGACACCGGAGGGGGCTAGGGTTACACATAGTCGGTTACATGGGAGGTGATCTACATATCCGTATTTGCCAAGCTTGCCTTCCACGCCAAGGAGAGTCCCATCCAGACACGGGATGAAGTCTTCAATATTGTATCTTCATAGTCCAACAGTCCGGCCAAAGGATATAGTCCGGCTGTCCGGTACCCCCTAATCCTGGACTCCCTCAGTAGCCCCTGAACCAGGCTTCAATGACGATGAGTCTGGCGCGCAGTTTGTCTTCGGCATTGCAAGGCGGATTCCTCCTCCGAATACTTCATAGAAGATTTTGAACACAAGGATAGTGTCCGGCTCTGCAAAACAAGTTCCACATACCACCGTAGAGAATAATATTCCACAAATCTAATCTGGCGGCGCATTCGGTAGCATGACATCACCTACGGCCGGTCATTATTGAACCGTTTTTCTCAACCAGCCTTGGCACATATTGCGAGTGGTTTCCACAGCGTCTTGTCGAGCAGAGATCGTGTCCCTTATCCGGGATTCTCATCAATACGGACGTGGTAACCCAACGCGCCATCAATTCGGTAGCTTGGGGAATAAGCGAGTTTACTAGGCAGGTGGGGCGTATAGTTTAAATCCGCCCTTATAAAGGGATAAGGGTCACCCTTTTCACCCACGCCTTCTTCCTCCTTGCTCATCCATTCTCGCTTTTCGAGCTCCAACACCCAAGTTTGCGTCTTTCTCCTCAAACCGTTCCCAGCATGTCCGGGCGGGGAGGCAAGTGGATGAAATCGCCGTCATGGAGGAGGACATCAAAAAGCTGCGAGGAGCGGATACTTGGCCGCGGATATCGCGCATCGGCTGCCCAACGCGGGGCAGATCGTCCCTATCCCGGAATCTCATGAGAGGGTAGTTTTTCTCACCCACTTCATCTGCGGACTGGGATTTCCTCTCCACCCGTTCGTCCGCGGCCTCATGTTCTACTACGGGCTGGACTTTCATGATCTGGCCCCAAACTTCATCCTCAACATCTCGGCGTTTATCGTCATGTGCGAGGCCTTCCTCCGCATCCGGCCCCACTTCGGCCTGTGGCTGAAGACTTTCAATGTTAAACCGAAGGTGGTGGGTGGTCAGCAAGCGGAGTGCAGAGGCGCCATGGTAGGCAAAATGCCTAACATCACATGGCTCGAGGGCTCCTATGTGCAGACCATAAAGGGGTGGCAATCGGGGTGGTTCTACATCACCGAGCCGCGCGACACGAAATGGGTGGCGGCCCCCTAGTTTCTATCCGGAATCCCCATGCGGCTCACCTCCTGGAAAGAGAAGGGCCTGTCCTGGGGTAACCCGGTGGAGCTGACCGGACTCCAGACCTGCATCAAGAACATGTTGAACAAGAAAATCAAGCTCGTCAACATGGTCCAGGTCATGCTCTTCCGTCGGATCCTCCCGTGTCAACAACGGGCGTTTAATTTATGGGAGTTCAACCCGGCCCAGCACCAGACTCTGCGCGAGCTCTTTGACACGATGCACAAGGACGTCTGGAGGGTGCTGTTCAAGGGTGCCGAGGTCCCCCCTTCCCTTACCGAGGATCGCGGACTCAGCGCACAGCGCCACGCCAGTTCGGTAAGTTCTTTTATTCCTTATAGGGTATTTATTATCCCAAGTTTAATCATGTGCGGGATCTAAGCCTCCATGCCTTTAACAGGACTGGATGGAGATAGCGGAAGCGGATCATTATCCAGCCCCCCTGCCAGAAGATCCAGTGGATGCTCTCCTAACGGAGATGCTAGCTCCGGCACCTTATGAGGCGCCGGAGAAGAAGGCCAAGAAGAAGGCCACGGGGACCCGAAAGGTTCTCCGGCGTCAGGTGATATCAGACTCATCGTCCGATGACTCTGATGCACACTCCTCCCCTAAATACGGGGAGGAGGAAGAGGAAAGTTCTCCCCCCTAGTCGAGGGAGACAAGAAGAGGAAGGCCGCCCCAACCGGGGAGGCCGAAGGATCCAAGAAGGGAAGGACTCTCCTTCCGGACTGCTCCACGACAGCCGCCCATAGCGACGACGAGTGGTTGCTCAGGGAAAAGCCCCTGGAGAAGTCGTAAGTATCCGGATCCCATTGTAATTCATGGTATGTTTTATTGCACTGCTTCTCATCACGCCGAACATGGTCGTGCAGTCCGCCCCGAGCCCGCATCAACGTATCTTCGTCGGATGGTTCTTTGGACTCGTCGGATATGAATAACTATTCACTTCCGACCACCTCTTCCCCTCGCCCTACGGACAACGCTGAGGTGTTGTCTCAGAAGGCACCAAACCGAGGGGAGGTAGTTCTGGAGGAGCCTCGGGGCGACCTTCCGGATCCTGGGCGCAAAGGGGGCAAGACTCCTGTGGGCTCCAAGTCCGTCCCCCAGCCGGACACTGCGCCAGAACCTCAAGTGGTTCCGGACTCCGGCAGGCGACCCCCTGCTAAGAGGGGAAAGCCGCCCGTGCCGGTGGCCCCTGTCCATCCAGAGGCACCGAACAACTTGCTGGAAGCGCTTCGCGGAGCTTCCATCGATGAAGAGCACCGCACTATTATGAGTGTGGTGATCGAGAAGGATTCGATCCGCCAGGGCGAGGCGGCCGAGCTTGCGCCAGCCTTCTATGAGCTTTCGGGTAAGTAATTGAAATATAGGAAAATATTACCGCATAGACAATAGCCCCTGATGCTCTATTTGGCGTTCGCGAAGAAAAGCCGAATAGAGGATCAAATGATAACCACATGAGTCTAATCCGAATATGTCTATATGCGTATGCACGGCGTCACTTTGCTGGCGCCGCCCGTACTCACTGGAGTCAATGCCTGAAGCAGGACCTTGAGCGGTCCGAGGAAGAGCTGGGCCTTACCAAGAGGCAGCTCGAGGAGAGCAAAGGTAAGCAATACCTTGTCTATATATTAGAAATAAAGTTGGTTGCAAAATAAAAGGATCATCATGAATGTGCCAGGGGCCACAACGGAGGTGGCGACCCTGAAAAAGGCGATGTCCAAGGCTGAAAACAAAGCGGCCAAGGAGCGCGCCGAGCGAGAAATACAAGAGGCCCGAGTAGGTGAGGTGC
Source organism: Aegilops longissima (assembly GCA_021605205.1). Taxonomy (NCBI): domain Eukaryota; kingdom Viridiplantae; phylum Streptophyta; class Magnoliopsida; order Poales; family Poaceae; genus Aegilops; species Aegilops longissima. The sequence continues at coordinate 190,396,179 of CM038680.1, read as the reverse complement.
AACAATAGCTCCAGGCTCTCATGAATAAGCACGAGTCCTTGGAGCTTGACTCTAAGACGCGAGAGTCCGAGCTTGCAAAGGCCCTCGAGAACGCAAAACATGCCAAGGCTGAAGCCTAGAAGGCCCTCCAGGAAATTGAGGCGGTTAAGAAGATAGCGGCGGGTAAGGCATTCATTATGCAAAGCAAGTACGTGAAAGAAAATTTCCTTTTACTTACCCGAGTTCGGAGATCTCCAGGAGCGTTCGCAGATCTGCCCCGTAGTGTGTCTGATGCCGTGGAGTTCTATCGGGCCAAGGAGGGAAGCTCGATGGAGAAGTTGTTCTGGTCTTAGTATACTGGGACCAAACACCCGATGCCCTTGAGCAACCAGCTGAAGCAATTGGTCGAGCTCCACAAGGCGGCCGAACAGGCCATGAAGGGCCTTATAGTCCGGATGTGGCCTGGCGATCCCCTTCCCAACAACTACTTTGGTCTGGGGAGGCAGCTTGTGGATGCCTGCCCCCGGTTTGAGGTCATCAAGCGGTCGTCTGCATCGAAGTTGCACGCAGGGCTTTTGCTCGTGCGGAAGTGCACTGGGCGAAGATGGGCGCTGAGAAGCTGGTGAGGAGGGGCGCCCTTGAGGCAGGAACATCGCCACCCGAAATGTATTATGGCGGTGTCTGAAGGGTGCCCGCCTTGTGGCGGAGGAGTGCACCAAAGATGTAATTTTTGAATGAACGTGCTCATATGATCCTTTAATGTGAAAACTAGTTCACTTGCGCTATGCTACGCTTTTGAATTTAAAATATTACCTTCTGTGCGGCCGTTTATCAAATCTGAGAGTTGGTCAGTCATCGGCTTCTGCCCCCATGCCGCTAGTACTGGGGTGTTCGGGATAAATCTGAGCACTCCTTTTCCCATCTTTGGGTCCTCCGAGGGAGGTGCTCGCGCCTTAGCGAACAAGGCAATGGGACTATAATGCTTTATCACTCTCCTTAGCCATAGAAGTCTACAATTTTAAATTTTGGCGAAGCCCCTAGTATTCGGAGGGCGAATTTGGGCGCTATATACGCCTAAGTCGGACAATGCCGACTCCTGCGCCAAGCGGAAAAAGTCTTTAAGGACTTGAGACCTCTCGAACAGCGACCAACTCTCGCCTCATCATGATGATCGGTTTGGCTTTCTCTCTTGAGGTGCTCGTCCGGAAGAACCGGGACACAATTGCGATAGTTCTCCTTAGCGATATAGCGGAGCGTAAGGTACCAAAACATGGGAGCAGGAAAACCCAACTATTGACCCAAGACATGATTCGAGACTGATGCATATAATGCTATAAGTTCGGGGTGCCGCACTGTCGAAAGTGTTTGGACTTCTCACACCGTATTATGGGGTATACGGAAGCCCCTGGCGTACTGGCCGTACCAGGATGTACGGATGCTAATTGTTATAAATAAACATATATATAAAATAATAGGGAATGCGATAATAGACTAGTGCTATGCATTGTTTATTCAAAGAATACGTCGAAGCGTACTGATACAAGTAGTGCGATAAGCAAAAAAAATAGGACTATTTGACATGTCCTATCCAAGGGCAAGCTGCGAACTGGTATCTAAAGGTGTACTTCCGCTCATTATGAGAGACCACCAGGGATTCCATTATGCGATGTAGCTTCTGTCTCCTTGGTTGTTGTATTATATGTCGGCAATCGCCTTTGCCGGATAGGGCTTCAGTAAGGTCTGAAGAGAGAAAATGATAAGGTATTCGCCCTAGGTGGTTGAGCCTGCTTGTGAGGCGTGCCATGGTCATGCCCCGCCTATGCCCATGGTATTTTCAATCTTGTAATGTATGCAGCGGCATAGATTTGGCGTTCGATTGGGACTAGGCGGGGCGAATTGCTAAGCGAGGCTCTGAGCGTGCCAGGCGATCCTGTTGCAGGTTACTCCGGACTCGCTTGACGGTGTCCGGGGGCTTTATTGCCTAATTGGTGGATTGCCTTAAGAGGCTGCTTTGTGCTTCTGCTGCGAGGGCCGCAGTGTGCTCCTCCGTGCGGAGCGAGCGCTATGTGTTTCCGTTAACTGTTATGACCCCCCTAGGTCCTGGCATCTTGAGCTTAAGGTATGCGTAGTGCGGTACCGCATTGAATCTTGCAAATGCGGTTCGCCCGAAAGCGATGTGTGATAACCGCTCAGGAGCAGGGCGATATCGAAGATTAACTCCTCACTACGGAAATTGTCCGGAGATCCGAAAACCACTTCCAGTGTGATTGAACCCGTGCAATGGGCCTCTACACCTGGGATGACGCCTTTAAAGGTTGGTTTTGTGGGTTTGATCCTCGAGGGGTCTATGCCCATTTTGTGCACTGTATCCTGATAAAGCAGGTTCAGGCTGCTGCCGCCATCCATAAGGACTCGAGTGAGGTGAAATCCGTCAATGATGGGGGTCTAAGACCAAGGCGGCAGATCCGCCATGACGGATACTAGTGGGGTGGTCCCTGCGATCGAAGGTGATCGGACAAGAGGACCATGGGTTGAACTTTGGGGCGATGGGCTCCATCCCATAGACATCCCTTAGTGCACGCTTCCGTTCCCTCTTGGGGATGTGGGTTGCGTATATCATGTTCACCGTCCTCACTTGTGGGGGGAACCTCTTCTGTCCTCCCGTGTTCGGCGGCTGGGGCTCCTCCTCGTCATGACTATGCAGCCCCTTGTCCTTGTTTTCGGCATTTAACTTGCCGGCCTACTTGAACAACCAGCATTCTCTGTTGGTGTGATTGGATGGCTTATCGGGGGTGCCGTTTATTTGACACGAGCGATCGAGTATGCGGTCCAAACTGGACGGGCCCGGAGTACTTCTTTTGAATGGCTTTTTCGTGGCGGTTAGAGCCCTTGAATCCGGCATTGACTATCGTATCCTCGGCGTTATCACCGTTGTTGCGGCGCTTGTGTCTGCTGCGACGTGGTCTGCCGTTGCTATCCTTGGTGTCTGAAGTGCCAAGGTTCCTTGATATGTTGTTGCTGTGAGCCAGCCAGCTATCCTCTCCCGCTCAAAAGCGGGTCATGAGTGTCGTGAGGGCTGCCATAGACTTCGGCTTCTCCTGGACGAGGTGTCGGGCGAGCCACTCTTCACGGATGTTATGCTTAAATGCCGCTAAGGCCTCTACATCCGGACAGTCGACAATTTGATTTTTCTTGGTTAGGAACCGTGTCCAGAATTGCCTGGCCGATTCCCCCGGCTTCTGAGTGATATGGCTCAAGTCATCGGCATCCGGTGGTCGCACGTAAGTGCCTTGGAAGTTGTCGAGGAATGCATCTTCCAGATCCTCCCAACAACCAACGAAGTCTGCTGGCAAGCTATTTAGCCAATGTTGAGCTGGTCCTTTGAGTTTTAGTGGGAGGTACTTGATGGCATGTAGAGCATCACCGCGGGCCATGTGGATGTGGAGGAGGAAATCCTCGATCCATACCATGGGATCTGTTGTACCATCGTATGATTCAATATTTACGGGTTTAAAACCCTCTAGGAATTCATGATCCATTACTTCGTCAGTGAAGCATAGGGGGTGTGCGGCTCCTCTATGCTGGGCTATATCACGACGCAGTTCATATGAGTCTTGTCTGCTTTGTTCGGCCCGGCCGGATTTACTTTTACTGTATCCGGCATGACGGTCATCATCCCGCATAGGTGCGCACCCCCGTGATCCGTAGATTGATCTTGCGTGTTTTGCCATGTTTTCCAATACGTCTCGCAGGTCCCGCATGTTGCCCCGTGCCTTGGTATTTTTGTTTGAGTGGCGGCGGGGTGCAGGCTGAGCTTCAGGCTAAAATGCCTCTCTGTCTCGTCCACGAGGTGGCCGATCAGCCGCGTCATACGCTGGTGATGTAGGTTTCAATGCTTCCTCCTCAAGTCGGGGTAGCAACCTGCCTTTGGGTAACCCTTGGAGGGGCGGTCGAGTTCATATTCCTCGGCCGCAAGGACTTCAGTCCATCTGTCTGCTAGCAAATCTTGATCAGCTTGAAGCTGTTGTTGCTTTTTCTTCAGGCTACTTGCTGTGGCTATAGCCGGCGCTTAAAGCGCTCCTGTTCGACGGGATCCTCAGGCACGATAAATTCTTCATCATCGAGGCTCACCTCATCTTCAGAGAGAGGCATGTAATTGTCATCCTCCGCTTCTCCATCTGCTGCCTGCTCAGGAGGGCTGGCTTGTTCGTCCTCCCGCTCTAAATCCTGCTGGATGGGATTGTGGTCTTCTTCGGCACTGTCCGGAGTGTTATTGTCTCTTGTGCCGGTATCACTGCTTTTGCTATGGCGAGACTCAGAGCGGCACCGCTGACGTTGGCGCTTGGGTTGCTTCTTGGAGGGGTCATCCTCCGTTGTCTTGTCGCCATTGCCTTCTTTGGGTGTATCCACCATGTGTATATTATATGATGAGGTGGCGGTCCAGTGCCCTGTGGGCAGTGGTTCCTGTTCGTCTCCTACATCGTCTTCCATACCATTGATGTATTCGGAGTCGAAGTCGAGCATGTCGGTTAAATTGTCAACAGTGGCTACTAAGTGGGTGGTGGGTGGGGAGCGAATTTCTTCGTCGTCCGCATCCCATTCTAGCCGGACATAGTTCGGCCAAGGTTCTCCTGACAATGAGAGAGACCTTAACGAATTTAGCACATCGCCAAAGAGCGGGTGCTAAAGGATATCCGCGGAGGTAAACTCCATAATCGGCGCCCAATCGGATTCGACGGGAACGGGCACCGGCGGCTCGGAGTCTGTGGCCGGGGACGAATCCAGTAGTTCGGCATCACATCTCTCATGAGTAAAGTCAGTGTTCGGCTCTATAGCCGCTGAGAGTACGGCCTCCATGGCGGGGTCTATCCACCCGTCCCTGGATGGCGCAATTTGCTCCGGATCAAGGGCCGGAGTAGTTGTCGGTGTGATCTCCCGAACATCGTCCGACGGCAGAGCTATATCATGCTCGTCGTGATTGTGCGGCGCACCTGGTAAGGGCTCGAATCCGTCAAAGATCAAGTCTCCATGGAAGTCGGCGGTGTATCTCAAGTTTCCGAACCTGACCTGGTGGCCAGGGGCGTAGCTCTCGATCTGCTCCAGATGGCCAAGCGAGTTAGCCCGCAGAGCGAAGCCGCCGAATACGAAGATCTGTCCGGGGAGGAAGACCTCACCCTGGACCACATCGCTACTGATGATCGAAGGAGCCATCAAGCCTTATGGTGACGGCACAGTGGAACTCTCAATGAAAGCACCAATGTCGGTGTCAAACCGGCGGTTCTCGGGTAGGGTGTCCCGAACTGTGCGTCTAAGGCGGATGGTAACAGGAGGTGGGGGACACAATGTTTACCCAGGTTTGGGTCCTCTCGATGGAGGTAATACCCTACTTCCTGCTTGATGATATGAGTAGTACAAGAGTTGATCTACCACAAGATCGTTGAGGCTAAACCCTAGAAGATAGCCTATGGTATGATTGTTGTTTTCCTACAGACTAAACCCTCCAGTTTATATAGACATCGGAGAGGGCTAGGGTTACACAGAGTCGGTTACAAGGGAGGAGATCGACATATCCGTATTTGCCAAGCTTGCCTTCCACGCCAAGGAATCTGAGTAAACAGTCCGGCCAAAGGATATTGTAAACGCCATCCGGACACGGGACGAAGTCTTCAATATTGTATCTTCATAGTCCAACAGTCCGGCCAAAGGATATAGTCTGGCTGTCCGGATACCCCCTAATCCTGGACTCCCTCATTGGGGCTCGACGGAAAGGACTAAAGGCTCATCTGTGGCCACAGGCGCCGCTGCCTCTACGGTCAGGGCTTGAGGCCCTGCCGGTGGTTGCTGCTCCCCGGCAAGCTTGGGGCACCCGACAACGTCCTTGCCGGCGGCTCCTGGGAGCTCAGCCGGAAAGTACTTGCCGGGGCCCGCCTTCCTTCATTTGTTCTGTCCTGCCGATGGCTCAATGGATGGCTGGGTTAACTGAAGCACAAAGATATCTGGTTCCACAGGCAACTTGAGGACAGCGCGTTTTGACAAGTCATCGACAATGCTATTCTCTTCTTGGGGAACATGCTCTGCTTGTAGACCGTCAAAACGCTCCTCCAACTTCCTCACCTCATCCACATAGGCCTCCATCAATGGGCTCTGGTAATCCTTATTAACTTGCTTGACGATGAGCTGCGAATCACCTTTGATGATGAGCTTCCTGATTTCAAGGTCTGCCGCGATCCTGAGACCGGCAAGCAATGCCTCGTACTCTGCCCTGTTGTTCATTGATTTTTCCCGAGGAAAGTGCATCTGGACTACGCACTTGAGGCGGTCTCCGGTGGGTGCGACGAGTAGCACGCCGGCACCATCACCTTGCAGCGAGAAGGCTCCGTCAAAGTACATAATCCAATCACGGCTCGTCTCCTTGCCGGGAAGGGTGGTCTCTTGAATCTCTTTGTCGGGCATTGAGGTCCATTCTTCTATGAACTCTGCCAAGGCTCGGCTCTTGATTGTCGAAGTACTTTCAAACTTGAGGCCAAAGCTCGACAGTTCCAATGCCCATTCCACAATCCTCCCAGTCGCATCCGGGTTGTGCAAGATTCGTTCCAAAGGGAGGCGGGTGATGACGGTGATCTCGTGCACTTAGAAATAGTGACACAACTTTCTCGAGGCCATAAGGAGGCCGAAAAGTAGCTTCTGCATACCAGAATATCTTGATCTAGCCCTCTGCAACAGGGAACTGATAAAATAAACCGGGTGCTGCACCACTTTCTTCTTCTGTTCAACTTCGCCCATCTGTGCAGACTCTGTCTTGCCGGGACCGAGCCTTGTCGGTGGTTTCGCCTTGTCGGCGTCAGGCCCTGCCGGGGAGAGCTCCGGCCCATCATCCAATGGCTCCGCTGCTACTGCTGCTTCTTCCTCAAGTTCCCTCTGTGCTACTAGCGCAGCACTGACCACTTGATTCGTCACCGCTAGATATAGCAGCAACGACTCTTGTGGCTTAGGTGCGACTAGTATTGGCGTGGTGGAGAGGTACTTCTTGAAATCTTGTAGGACTGCCTCTGCCTCTGAAGTCCATTTCATTAGACCCGCCTTTTTCAAAACTTTGAAAAAGGGGAGGGCACGCTCACAGATTTGGGGATGAACATACTTAGCGCGGCAATGCAGCTAGTGAGCCTACGGACGTCTTTGACCTGTCTTGGCGCCTCAATCTGCTCAATCGCTTTGATCTTGTCGGGATTTGCTTCGATTCCGCGTTGAGACACAAAGAACCCAAGAAGTTTGCCGGATGGGACACCGAGCACACACTTCTCTAGGTTGAACTTGAGGTTAATCTTGCACAAATTTGCAAATGTTTCTTCTAGATCCTGCACGAGTGTGGCCTTGTCCTAGGTTTTGACCACTATATCATCCATATAAGCTTCCATATTTCTATGTAGCTGGGGTTCAGAACCAATTTGGACTGCTCGGGCAAATGTCGAACCGGCGCTTTTCAACCCGAAAGGCATCAGTACAAAATAGTACATACCACATGGGGTGATGAACACAGTGTTTTCCTCGTCTTACTTCATCATGAAGATCTGGTGATATCCTGAGTAGGCGTTGAGGAATGACATCAGGTCACACCCGGCAGTGGAGTCCACTATCTGGTCAATGTGCGGCAGAGGGAAAGGATCGTTTGGGCAGGCTTTATTGATATCTGTATAGTCAATACACAGCCTCCATTTCCCATTGCCTTACGCACTACCACTGGATTGGCCAACCAGGTGGGGTGGAGCACTCCTCTGACCAAGCCTTCCGCCTCCAACTTCTGGATCTCCTCGATGATGAACTCTTGTCGCTCCAAAGCTTTCTCTCTGACCTTCTGCTTGACCGGTCGCGCATGGGAACAGACAGCAAGGTGGTGCTCAATCACCTCCCTGGGAACACCGGGGATGTCGGATGCTTTCCATGCAAACACGTTGACATTCGCTCGCAGGAAGTCGACGAGCACGCTTTCCTATTTGCTGTCAAGGGTGGAGCTTATGGTAAAAGCTCCGCCCGTGCCCTCTTCCCTGACGGGCACCTTCTTGGTTTCTAGCGGGACCACCTTGGACCTCTTGCTCCCGCTGGCGGAGCTCTCCGGCACGTCCTCAACAGGAACGTGGCGCTCTGAAGAGGCGTGTTTTCCGGAGGAGGTGCAGGAGTTCTTGCCAGGGTTAGATGTCTTGCCGGACGGGGCCTTGCCGGCAGGGGCAGAGGCCTTGCTAGTTTCCTTCCTTCCCCGGGTCTCAGCGGCAGGAACAAGTGCCTTGGCGGCAATTGCTGCAACTACCTCTCGGTAGAGTTGGTCAGCGCAGATGAGCGCGCCTTTCTTGTCAGATGGGACGGTGATGATGCTCATCGGCCCAGGCATCTTCAACGTGTTGTAGGCGTAGTGTGATGCCGCCATAAACTTGGCCAGCGTCGGGCGGCCGAGGATCCCATTATAGGGCAAGGGAATCTTGGCAACATAAAAAACAATCTTCTCCGTCCTATAATTCAGCTTGCACCCAAATGTAACGGGCAATATGATCTTACCCTTCGGCTGAATCCTCCCCGGGTTGACCGCTTGAAACGTGCCCGTCTCCTCGAGATCTCCGTCGGGGATTTGCAGCCTCTCAATCACGGCGGGCAAGATCAGGTTCATACTGGCCCCACCATCAACTAGCACTTTTTTCATCTTGAGGTTGCGTATTGTTGGTGAAACCAACAAAGGCAAACACCTGACCGCAGTCGTGCGATCGGTGTGATCCTCTGTGTCAAAAATGATAGGCGGGCTGGACCACTTCAGTGGCCTCTAGGCATTGAACGACGGCTCCGCCGCAGTGACCTCACGCGCCCACTGCTTTAGTTGGCGGTGAGAGGTGTGCAATGAGGCGCCGCCATCACATGGCCTCTGTAGCTTTCTGAAACTCATGCTCATCGGATTCGTCATCCTCATCATGATCATCGTCTCCCTCCTTCTTGTCGTGGCCCCGAGCAGGCCAATCTTGTTGATTATCCTTGTCACGGCGACCTCCTCGACCGCCATGCTTCTTGCCGGACCCCTCAGCATCGTCCTGGCCCTTCTCCTTGTCACGCCTCTCATACTCAGCTTTCTGCTTCTCTGCAAGCAGCTCAACCTGCCGGCAATTCTGGAGGTCATGGCCCTTGGTGCGATGGATCTTGCAGTACTGCTTATCGGAGCCTCCTAGCTTGTCGGCAGCCGCCAAGGCCCGGCAGGCGGCACACCCGGCAACTTCCTTGTCGGGGTCGTCAATCTTGGCCTTCTTAGCGGCGTCGGGGTCGCCGGATCCCTCCACGGCAAGCACAGTTTTGCCCTTACGCTTCCTATTGTGGTGTCGACCCTTCTTTTCCGGGGCGACGGCATCTTCATCTGTAGAGTCGGTTTCCGCACCGGTATCTTCGCTGGGGTACTTCCTTCCTTCTTCAGCTCGAGCACATCTATCGGCCAGAACATACAGCTCCGCTACATCCTTGACCTTGTTCATCGCCAGCTCCTCATGCATCTTGCGGTGGGATGACATCTGGGATGTTGTACGGCACACGGTTGAACCTTTGTATGTACTTGCGCAGGGTTTCGCCGTCCTTCTGGGGGATGACATGCAAATCACTTGCCTGTCCAGGAGCTTGGTGGCCTCCGGTAAAGGCATCAACAAACTCGTGGCACAGGTCCGACCAAGAAGAAATGGAATACACTGGCAGGTGCATCAACCATGATATGACGTTGGGCTTAGGCGCTATCGGGAAATAATTGGCAAGCAAATTGTCATCGCGAGCCCCGGCAGCTTGCATCGCGATAGTGTAGATGCTGAGGAACTCCGACGGGTGAGTCTTGCCGTTGTACTTTTCTTCGACCTCAGGCTTGAATGTGCGGTGGGTGGGCCACTGGAACTGCCACAGCTCACGGGTAAAGGCTGGATAACCCACCTTGTAAGATAGGCCACCAGAACCCCCCGATGCTAGGCGGTCCATAGTGGGCCCCGCACGCCTGTCTGACTGATGGCGCGCTTCCCGCTGCCGCTTGATTGTTCGAGCGTCTTCCTGAGCTCGCTCTCGAAGAATTTGACGTTGGTTACAGCGGGCTCGCGGGTCGAACGACTCCGAGGAAACGTTGTCGTGAGCGTCGGCCCGACGAGCTGGCGGCTGCTGTTGCGGGCGTGGGGGGAGGAGAGTGTACCGTGGTCGCAGCGTCTCTAGTTCTCCCACCGTCGGTGTGCACCGGCTCGATAGAGCGCTGGCATGATGGTCCCACTGGTCGCGGCTCATATTTATTGCTTATTGGCGAAGCTGATGAGGCTCCGAATGGTGGCCCTCCACTCGTCGAGCTTCTCCACAGCAGGAGGGAAGTCGAGGAGTAGTTGCACGCACGCCAACGCTTACGCGGGCATGGGTGGTGGCGAAAGCTGCATGGACCGTGACGCGCTCCGTCTTCTAACCATGTTAGAAGGAGCTCTATCACGGTCTCGTTGTCGCGCGCCGTCTCTGCCGGCGTCTGGGCGCGCATGTTGGCTCGATGCTCTTGAGAGTGACGCAAAGGGCTCTTCCCATGGGGGTGACCCGGGGCACCGACATCGCAGCGTTGCTCGTCACCGCGGCTTGGGAAGGCTGCGGCTCACACGCTGGCTGGGGCGTTCTGGAAGTTGCCGCGCCACCCGTGGGCAGCACGGCCCCGCCCTCGGACCCAGCGGCGTGCTGCTCGTCGTCTTTGGCACGAACAACGCCGCTTGCCTGGCTCCGATGGCCAAAGTGTCGTGGGTGCTCGCGGGCCACACCTCCACCACCATCCACGGCCGTCCCGTCACCCGCCCGCGCCGGGACGGGTGGTTCGGCTCCAGACAAACCGATCGTCGTGATCACCTTCTTCTTGGGAGCCATGGCAATGAAGAAGTCAACGCGCTAACTCCTAGACCATATTTTCACAACCTCAGCGCCCCCTACCTGTCACGCCAAAGATGTCGGAGGAAACAACACCTATGGGATCACGGGGAATCCCTTCTACGGTTGGCGGGGCGTGGAGCTGTGCAAAGAGCGAGTCTAAAAGATCAACGTGAGGGGATTTTTACCCAGGTTCGGGCCGTGAACGATGCGTAATACCCTAGTCCTGCTTTTCTGTATATTTGGTATTCTTGAGCTCTTGAACTAGCTACGGTGCATGCTTAGTCCAAAAAGCCCGAATCCTTCCTCAGTATGCCTCGATCCTCCTTTTATATGTTGAAGGGGTCGCCACAGTGGCACACAGGAGGTGGAAAGTATGTACGGTGTACAAGTCTATCGCCTGGGACCGTAGGACAAACACATTTAATGCGCTGCCGACGTGCCCTCTTTCTTTATCGGGGACGGCAAAGAAGCTTGTCCCGTCCATCGCCGCCTCGCCTTGCTTTGACACGCATCCAAGGTGACGAGGCATGTAGCACCATGCTAGCTGGCTGGCTGCTGAGTTGGTGCGGTGACAGGGTCTTCACGAAAATCTGCATGCCACCACGCAGGTGCTTGGTTAGTTGTCCTAGAAGTTGCATGCTGCCACGTAGGCGTTGGCCTAGTTGGCGGGCTGATTGCCAAGTCGGCACGGGTGCGGGGCAGCGGAACGTTGGTGGGTGCGGGCTTAGCCTCGACCCCACAGAAGCCCCCGGCAAGGGTCTTTCCTGGGTCTCACGGGCGTCCCCGGCAAGGATCTTGCTGGGGGTCTTCATCTGTCCCCGGCAAGGCTATTGCCGGGGGTTTCCGCCTGTCCCCGGCAAGGCTCTTGCCGGGGTTCTTCGCCTTCTGGTTTCTCTACAGATTCTCAGGCTTTTGTTCCTCACAAAGATCTACATGCCACCACACAGGCGCCCCTGAGTCTTGGTCTCGACGTTGTCGATGGTGTCAGAACTCTCAGGCTCAAGGGTGGCGGCCTTGCTGGTGTCAGGCAAGTTGCCCCGGCAAGGCTCTTGCCGAGGCTATGTAGATCGCCCCGGCAAGGCTCTTGCCAGGGGAAATCCATCTTGTCCCTTTGCTCTTTGCGCCTCTGGCTTGAGCACTGCCCTGGCAGACCTGTATCTTCTCTTTCTACCCCGCCAAGCGTGGCCGCAGGTGTGGCTACAACTGCCCGTGCACAAGTAAAGGGGTACAGAAAGGCCCCTACTTTTGTACACCGAAAAGGACTAAGGATATGTTTCTCGTTTATGGAGGTCACAAAGAGCTCGTCGTAAATGGTTACGTTGATGCTAGCTTTGACACTGATCCGGATGACCCTAAGTCAGTAACCGGATACGTATTTATATTGAATGGTGGAGCTGTCATTGGTGCAGTTCCAAGCAGAGCGTCGTGGCGGGATCTACGTATGAAGCGGAGTACATAGCTGCTTCGGAAGCAACGAATGAAGGAGTCTGGATGAAGGAGTTCATATCCGATCTAGGTGTAATACCTAGTGCATCGGGTCCAATGAAAATCTTTTGTGACAATACTGGAGCAATTGCCTTGGTGAAGGAATCCATATTTCACAAGAGAACCAAACACATCAAGAGACACTTCAACTCCATCCATGATCAAGTCAAGGAGGGAGACATAGAGATTTGCAAAATACATATGGATCTGAATGTGGCAGACCCGTTGACTAAGACTCTTCCATGAGCAAAACATGATCAGCACCAAGATTCCATGGGTGTTAGAATCATTACAATGTAATCTAGATTATTGACTCTAGCGCAAGTGCGAGACTGAAGGAAATATGCCCTAGAGGCAATAATAAAGTTGTTATTTATATTTCCTTATATCATGATAAATGTTTATTATTCATGCTAGAATTGTTTTAACCGGAAACTTGATACATGTGTGGATACGTAGACAAAACACAGTGTCCCTAGTAAGCCTTTCTAGACTAGCTCGTTAACCAAAGATGGTTAAGTTTCCTAGCCATAGACATGTGTTGTCATTTGATGAACGAGATCACATCATTAGGAGAATTATGTGATGAACAAGACCCATCCGTTAGCTTAGCATAATGATTGTTAAGTTTTATTGCTATTGCTTTCTTCATGACTTATACATATTCCTTTGACTATGAGATTATGCAACTCCCGGATACTGGAGGAATACCTTGTGTGCTATCAAACATCACAATGTAACTAGGTGATTATAAAGATGCTCTACAGGTATCTCTGAAGGTGTTTGTTGGGTTGGCATAGATCGAGATTAGGATTTGTCACTCCGAGTATCGAAGAGGTATCTCTGGGCCCTCTCGGTAATGCACATCATGATAAGCCTTGCAAGCAATGTGACTAACGAGTTAGTTGCAAGATGATGCATTATGGAACGAGTAAAGAGACTTACCGGTAACGAGATTGAACTAGGTATGAAGATACCGACGATCGAATCTCAAGCAAGTAACATACCGATGACAAAGGGAATAACATATGTTGTCATTACAGTTTGACCGATAAAGATCTTCGTAGAATATGTAGGAACCAATATGAGCATCCAGGTTCCGCTATTGGTTATTGACCGGAGAGGTGTCTCGATCATGTCTACATAGTTCTCGAACCTGTAGGGTCCCCACGCTTAACGTTCGATGACGACTTGTATTATATGACTTATGTGATTTGGTGACCGTATGTTGTTCGGAGTCCTGGATGAGAACACGGACATGACGAGGAGTCTCTAAATGGTCGATAGGTAAAGATTCATATATAGGACGATAGTATTCGGACAACAGAAGTGTTCTGGGGGCACTGGGTACGTATCGGGTCACCGGAAGGGGTTCCGGGCTACCCCCGGCAAACTATATGGGCCTATTGGGCCAAGAGGGGAAACGCAGTAGCCAGCATGGGCTGCTACTCCCCCCTTGCTGGACGAATAGGAAGACGAAAGGAAAGGGGAAGAGAGAAGGAAGTGAGGCAATTCGGCCTCCCCCTTCCTTCCCTCCTCTCTCCCCTTTCATCCCCTCTCCGAAAAAGATGGTAGGGGGCGAATTGGACAAGGCCCCAAGTAGGATTCCTCCTACTTGGGGCGCCCCATGGTTGTCCCCTCCCCCTCCCACCTATATATATGTGGGGAGGGGCGCCTAGAACACACAACAAACATTGTTAGCCGTGTGCGGGACCCCCTTCCGCAGTTTACGCCTTCGGTCATATTCACGTAGTGCTTAGGCGAAGCCCTGCGCGGATCACTTCACCATCACCGTCACCACGCCGTCGTGCTGATGGAACTCTCCCTCGACACTTTGCTAGATCAAGAGTTCGAGGGACATCATCAAGCTGAACATGTGCAGAACTCGGAGGTGTCATACGTTCGGTGCTTGATCGGTCGGAACGAGAAGAAGTTCGACTACATCAACCGTGTTGTCAAACGCTTCTGCTTTCGGTCTAAAAGCGTAAGTAGACACACTCTTCCCCTCGTTGCTATGCATCTCCTTGGTAGATCTTGCCTGAGCGTAGGAAATTTTTGAAATTGCATGCTACGTTCCCAACAAGTGCCCCTTAGTTGATTCTTTATAAGAGAATATGGAGACTCAAAATAAAAATTGAAATTGCATAAAGTAAATAGAAAGGCCATTCGCAGAGGGAAGTAGGGATTTGTAGATGTGACAAAGCTCAAAGTGAAAAATTTATAGATAAAACATTTTGGGTGGCATGCTTTTCCTTTCAACGAAAATGATCGAGTGGTTCCCTATACTTTCCATGCTAGATATATCATAGGCGGCTCCCAAAAAAAAAGTTTATTCCTTTTTCCACCATACTTTCACATTCCATGGCTAACCGAATCCATGGGTGACGTCCATACAAACACTTTTGAAAGAATTTATTATTTGACAACATAAAGTAAATTCATTTTTCATTTCGGGACTCGGCATACCTAATACCTTTTGTCATACTCTCATGCAATGACAAGTGAATAAACATTCATCTTGAGAATAACACATCTAGCATGGAAAAATATCGGCCACCCCCTACCGTTTCATGAGTGATACGAGCACACAAAATAGATTCATTTTGAAAATTAGAGATGGCACATACAAATTTGCTTAGAACGGCAAAAGAATACCGCATATAGGTAGGTATAGTGGACTCATATGGCAAAATTGGTTTTCAGGATTTTGGATGCACAAATAGTGATCATACTTAGTGCAAATGAAGGCTAGCAAAATATTGAGAAGCATCCAACCAAGAAATGAAAAATCTCATAAGCGAGCATTAAGCAGAACTAACACAGAATAATGCACCACAAGTAGGATGTATTTCATTGCATAATTGTTGACTTTTGTGCTTGCATAGGGAATCACAAACCTTAGGACCAATATTCTTACTAAAGCATAATTACTCATCAACATGACTCACATATTATATCATCATATCGCAAAATATTACAAGGAACCAAGTTTATTTTTTCCAATGATCTTCATGGAAATTTTTATTATATCCCTCTTGGATATCTATCACTTTGGGACTAATTTCATATGTTGCTTTTTGAAAGCTCAAACAAATCTAAGTGAAGAAGATGAGCATAACAATTTTCTTCTCTCAAAATAATTTAAGTGAAGCATGAGAGAATTTCTTAAGAAAATTACTAACTCTCAAATAAATCTAAGTGAAGCATGAGAGCATTTCTTCAAAAATACTAAAGCACATGGCACATCATGCTCAAAAAGATATAAGTGAAGAACTAGAGTAATTCCATAGGTCATAAAGATTTAAGCGAAGCATAGAGAGCAATTCTAACAAGTCATAGGATAATTTTGGCTCTCTCAAAAAGGTGTGTCCAACAAGGATACTTGACTAAAAACAAAAAACAAAACAAGCAAAGACTCATATCATACAAGATGCCCCAAGAAAAACTCATGATATGAGACGAATAAAAATATAGCTCCAAGTAAAATACTGATGGTCATTAGAAGAAAGAGGGGATGCCACTCGGGCATCCCCAAGCTTAGTTCCGTGCTTCTCTTTAGATAATGGCTTGGGATGCCATGGGAATCCCCAAGCTTAGGCTCTTCTTACAAATTATTCCTTCATCCATCGTGATCTCACCCAAAACTTGAAAAACTTCAACCACACAAAACTCAACAAAACCTTCGTGAGATCCGTTAGTATAATTACTAACAAAGCAAATCACTACTATAAGTACTATTGCAAACCCATTCATATTTTATTTTTGCATTATATGTACTGTATTCCA
Organism: Aegilops longissima; assembly: GCA_021605205.1. Lineage (NCBI taxonomy): Eukaryota > Viridiplantae > Streptophyta > Magnoliopsida > Poales > Poaceae > Aegilops > Aegilops longissima. The sequence continues at coordinate 190,380,039 of CM038680.1, read as the reverse complement.
ACTTTTCCATGGCTCAAACCCCCCGAAAGAGTCCATAGATTCATCAAAATAAGCACATAATGCAAAGAAAACAAAATCTGTCAAAAACAGAACAATCTGTAGTAATCTGAAAACTTTGAATACTTATGTAACTCCAAAAATTCTGAAAATTAGGAAAACATGGGCAATTTGTATATCAATCTTGTGTAAAAAATTAGAATTTTTTGTCGCTTCTGTGAATTTTCAAAATTATTTTACTGAATTCAAAAGTTTCTGTTTTCCAACAAGATCAAAGCAACTATCACCCAACATGATCCCAAAGGCTTTGTTTGGCACAAACACCAATTAAACATAAAAACACTCAAGAACAGAAAGAAAAAAGGCAAAAATAAAATTTATTCATTGGGTTGCCTCCCAACAAGCGCTATCATTTTATGCCCCTAGCTAGGCATAAGATTTCAACGATGCTCACACGAAAGATAAGAATTTAAACACAAAGAGAGCATCATGAAACATATGACAAACACATTTAAGTCTAACATACTTACTATGCATAGGAATTTTATAAGCAAACAAATTATCAAGACAAGAGACATCTAACATATGCAAAGAAGAGGAGTAAAACATTGACAATCTCAACATAACGAGAGGTAATTTATTAACATGAAAATTTCTACAACCATATTTTCCTCTTTCATAATAATTACATAAGATTGACTATCACATAAAATATTCTCTTCATGATCCACATGCATGCAAAGTTGACACTCTTCCAAAATAGTGGGATTATCATCAAATAGAGTCATGACCTCTCCAAGCCCACTTTTATCAAAAATTTCATAAGATTGAACATTCTCCAAATATGTGAGACTATTTTTAGCTAAATTTTACACTCTTCCAAACCCACTTTTAATATTATCGCAAGCATATTTACCATGAGGTCTAAATAAATTTTCAAAGATCATAAGAAGAATCAGCCCAATCATAATCATTGCAACAAGTAGTGGACATAGCAAAATTAGCATCCCAAGCTTGGGGTTTTGCATATTATTAGCATAATTGACATTAATAGTATTTATAGTAAAATCATTGCAATCATGCTTTTCATTCAAGGAGCTATCATGAATCACTTTATAAATTTCTTCATTTAACACTTCATCACAATTTTCAGATTCATAAACCTCAAGCAAAACTTCATAAATAATCTAGTGAACTCAATTCACTAGTGATAGGTTCGTCATAATTGGATCTCTTAAAAAGATTAGCAAGTGGATGAGGATCCATATCAATAGATTTTTAGCAAGCGAAGATGGCAAATAGAAGACACATGGCAACACAAGCAAAGATAGCAAACAAGAGATCTAACGAGAAAAAGACGAATGGAAAAGAGGGCGAATAAAACGACAATTTTTTTGTGAGGTGGGGGAGATGAAAACGAGAGGAAAATGGCAAATAATGTAAATTGCAAGCAGATAATATTTTTTGATTAGGAACCTGGTAGATGTTGATGATGTCTCCCCGGCAACGGCGCTAGAAATTCCTTTTGATGCGGCTTGAACTACGTCGGTATTTCCCCAAAGAGGAAGGGATGAGCACAGCTACGATAGGTATTTCCCTCAGTGATGAGACCAAGGTTATCGAACCAGTAGGAGAACCACACAACACTACGTAAACGGTACCTGCACACAAAGAACAAATACTTGCAACCCGACATAAAAGAGGGGTTGTCAATCCCTCCCGGGTAAAAGATAGGTAAAACTGTAGTAGATTGGATAAATAGATCTCGCAGGAACGCGAGATAAAATAGATAACAATAAATTGCAGCATGGTATTTTTGTGTTTTAGGATTAATAGATCTGAAAATAAAAGCAAATAAAAATAGATCTCGAAGGCAAATATGATAAAGAAGAGACCCGGGGGTGATGACCCACAAGTATAGGGGATCTTTCGTAGTCCTTTCGATAAGTAAGAGTGTCGAACCCAATGATGAGCAGAAGGAAATGACAAGCGGTTTTCAGTAAGGTATTCTCTGCAAGCACTGAAATTATCGGTAACAGATAGTTTTGTGATAAGGTAATTTGTAACGGGTAACAAGTAATGAAAGTAAATAAGGTGCAGCAAGATGGCCCAATCCTTTCAGTAGCAATGGACAAGCCTGGACAAACTCTTATATGAAGGAAAACGCTCCCGAGGAGACATGGGAATTATCGTCAAGCTAGTTTTCATCACGCTCATCTGATTCGCGTTCGTTACTTTGATAATTTGGTATGTGTGTGGACCGGTGCTTGGGTACTGCCCTTTCTTGGACAAGCATCCCACTTATGATTAACCCCTATTTCAAGCACCCACAACTACAAAAGAAGTATTAAGGTAAACCTAACCATAGCATGAAACATATGGATCCAAATCAGCCCCTTACGAAGCAACGATAAACTAGGGTTTAAGCTTCTGTCACTCTAGCAACCCATCATCAACTTATTACTTCCCAATGCCTTCCTCTAGGCCCAAACAATGGTGAAGTTTCATGTAGTCGACGTTCGCATAACACCACTAGAGGAAAGATAACATACATCTCATCAAAATATCAAACGAATACCAAATTGTAACGCCCCGGATTCGATGCGCCAGGTGTCCGCCAGTTATTCGCCCTCGTTGCCATGTCATTTGCTTGCGTGTTGCACTTTGCCATGTCATCATATGCATTTCATATCATGTCATCATGTGCATTTTATTTTGCATACGTGTTCGTCTCATGCATCCGAGAATTTTCCCCGTTGTCCGTTTTGCAATCCGGCACTCCTATGTCTCCCGGCGCCCCCTTTTACCTCTTTTCGTGTGCGGGTGTTAAACAGTCTCGGAATGGACCGACGTTTGTCAAGCGGCCTTGGTATAGCACCGGTAGACCGCCTGTCAAGTTTCGGATCATTTGGAGGTCGTTTGGTACTCCAACGGTTAGCCGGGTAACCGCAAAAGCCTCTTTTGTTGCAGCCCAACACCCCTTCCAAAGTGGCCCAAAACCCAGCAAACTCCTCTCCATGCTCTCGGTCGTTCGATCACGATCGCGTGGCCGAAAACCGCACCTAATTTGGACTCTCCTAGCTCCCTCTACCTATTTAAACACCAATCCTCCCGAAATTCCGGATCAATTCGCAGTTGAAACCCTAAAAATCGTCCCCACGCTCGCCGGACACGTCCGCCGCCACCGGACGAATCGCCCCGCCCGCAGCCAGCGGCGTCGCGCCATGTGGCGCCCCTTTCCGCCGCCGCCGAAGCCGCCGCGGCCGCTTAAGCCAGCGCTGGCCCCATGCCCGCATCGCCCGTCGTCGCCCGGCGCTCCGCCGCCGCCTCGCCTCCTCCGCGCCATGGATCACCGACCCGCCGCCCGTCCGCCCTCCGCCGAGCCGCCTCCCTCGCGGCATCGGCCAAGCCTTCTCGCCTCCCCAGGAAGCTTCGCTGGCCCAGCGCAAGCTTCGCCGCGCTGTCCTCGCCGTCCCTCGCCGGCGCCGCGCCTCCCTCGCCCGTCGCCGGATCCGCCCGGCGCCTCGCCGCCCCGCCGGCCATGCCCTTCCCCGCGCCCCTCCAACTCCGGCCGGCCTCCTCCTCCTCCCGCAACTCCGACGGGCGTCCTCCGGTGATCCTCGGGATCCGTGCCGCCCGGATCCAGATCCAGAGAAGACCTAAGGTTGACTTTCCCCCTGAGATTTCCTAAGTCCCGAGATTTTTTGCATTAGGTTGCCATATTCATCATGTCATAACTCTCTGCATACTGCTCCGTTTCGTGCGTGTAGTATGTCAAATTGTTTGCCTCGACGAGTACATCATTTCATCTCATTGCATCATTTTCATTTGAGCTCATCTTGATGCCCGAAATGCTGTTAGAAGAGGGCTATGTGATGTTAGTTTCAGATTCTTATCTGAACATGCACTTTTGTCATTTTTGCCATGATTGATGTGTGCACCCTATGAACTTGAGTCCTACATGTGTTTTGTAATATGCCATGCCATCTTTCCAGAGGTGCTATCATGTATTTTTGTGATTTGTGTTCTGAGTGCATCGAGCTTGCTAAGTAGGGTACTTGCTGTTGCTGTTTTCATCCCCTGTTCTGCTGATATTTTTATGCTATGTAAACTTGATGCTACCGCGAGATCCATGCTTATTTTGAGATACTTCAGTAAGGATGTTTTGTACATATGGTTATTCTCTATCCATCCAAGCCCTTGTTTGCAATTATGGAGTGCCATAGCTTGAGTCAATCGAGCTCTACTTTTGCTATAAAATGTTTCCTGGCAGATTTTGCATGTAGTTTCATATTATCATGTTGCATCCATGTTTTGAGGTGTTTGCTTGATGTTTGTATGCATTTTGCATCAATGCCATGCTTATCTTGTTTTGCTCATATCTTCTAGGCCGTAGCTCCGAATTAAATGAACTTTATATGTAACTTGACTAGAATTTCGTGTAGATCATCGTGGTGCATCTTAACTTGCTGTTTAACAACTTGAACATAAAGTTATTCAGATCTGGACCAATTTCGAAATTTGCATATGAGGACTTACCGGAATTGTTATATGTTGTTCCCGGCCTCATTTAAACTTGCTTTGAGGTGTTGTTCTTGTTTGCATCATCTCTTGCCATGAGTAGCCTCATCTAGCTTTGTCATGCATCATGCTTGGTTGAGCATCATGTCTTGTTCATGTGTGGTGTGTTTATCTTGTTGTGTGCTTCTTCTTGTTAGTTCCTGTTTCGTTGCGATCGTGAGGATTCGTTCGTCTACGCTTGGTTCGGCTTCATCCGTTCGTCTTCTTCATGGACTCGTTCTTCTTCCTAGCGGGATTTCAGGCAAGATGACCGCTACCCTGGATCTCATTACTATCATTGCTATGCTACTTGCTTCGTTCTTTCGCTATGCTGTGCTACCTATCAATTGTTCCTCAAGCCTCCCAAATTGCCATGTCAGCCTCTAACCTTTTGCACCCTTCCTAGCAAACCGTTGTTTGGCTATGTTACCGCTTTGCTCAGCCCCTCTTATAGCGTTGTTAGTTGCAGGTGAAGATGAAGTTTGTTCCTTGTTGGAACATGGAGATGTTGTTCCTTGTTGGAACATGTTTACTTGTTGGGATATCACAATATATCTTATTTTATTAATGCATCTATATACTTGGTAAAGGGTGGAAGGCTCGGCCTTATGCCTGTGTTTTGTTCCACTCTTGCCGCCCTAGTTTCCATCATATCGGTGTTATGTTTCCGGATTTTGCGTCCCTAACGCGGTCGGGTGATTTATGGGACCCCCTTGATAGTTCGCTTTGAATAAGACTCCTCCAGCAAGGCCCGAGATTGGTTTTACCATTTGCCTCACCACCACCTACATTTCCCTTGGGAGTAATTAACCCAAGGGTCATCTTTATTCAGCCCCCCCGGGCCAATGCTTGTCTAAGTGTTGGTCCAAACCAGAGCCACTTGCGGTGCCGCCCCTAGGCAACTTGGGGTATCGTCGGTTGCCGTACGTAGTGTTCATCCGGTCGTGGCCTGAGACGAGATACGCGCGGCTACTATCAGGGTGTCGGCACGCCGGGAGGTTTTGCTGGTCTTGTTTTATTGCTGTCGAAATGTCTTGTAGCCGGGATTCCGAGACTGATCGGGTCTTCCCGGGGAGAAGGAATATCCTTCGTTGATCGCGAGAGCTTATCATGGGCTAAGTTGGGACACCCCTGCAGGGTATAAACTTTCGAGAGCCGTGCCCGCGGTTATGTGGCAGATGGGAATTTGTTAATATCCGGTTGTAGTAAACTTGAAGCAAACTCTTCTAAAATACACCAACCTTGTGCGTAACCGTGAGTGTCTCTTTTCGGGGTTGATCGAGAGGAGAACACGGTTTCTGGGTTATGTCTGACGTAACTAGGAGTTCAGGATCACTTCTTGATCATTACTAGTTGACGACCGTTCCTTTGTTTCTCTTCTCGCTCTCATTTGCGTATGTTATCCACCATATATGCTTAGTCGCTGCTACAACCTCACCACTTTATCCCTTCATTTCCCATTAAGCTTTGCTAGTCTTGATACCCATGGTAATGGGATTGCTGAGTCCTCGTGGCTCACAGATTACTACACCACCAGTTGCAGGTACAGGTTTGCGATGATCATGACGTGAGAGCGATGTTTGCTTGTATTGGAGTCTTCTTCTACTTCTTCTTCGATCAGGGGATAGGTTCCAGGTCGGCAGCCTGGGCTAGCAGGGTGGATGTCGTTTGAGCTTCTGTTTATGTTTCATCCGTAGTCGGATGTTGATCTTGTATATGACGTTGATGTATTCTTGTGGCATTTGGGCCTTATGTATGTATCCCCACTATTATGTAATGTTGATGTAATGATATCCACCTTGCAAAAGAGTTCCAATATGCGGGTCTATCCTTGGTGGGACCGTCGAGTTCCTTTTGGATAGGGTCGCATATTGGGCGTGACACAAATTCACATGACCACTGATAGCAAGACTTCTCCCATGTCCTCAGGAACAAACGTAACTATTCACAAATCATATTCATGTTCATAATTAGAGGGGTATTAATATGCATAAAGGATCTGAACATATGATCTTCCACCAAATAAACCAACTAGCATCAACTACAAGGAGTAATCAACACTACTAGCAACCCACAGGTACCAATCTGAGGTTTTGGGACAAAGATTGGATACAAGAGATGAACTAGGGTTTTAGACGAGATGGTGCTGGTGAAGATGTTGATGGAGATTGACCCCTTTCTGATGAGAGGATTGTTGGTGATGACGATGGCGATGATTTCCCCCTCCCAGAGGGATGTTTCCCCGGCAGAACAGCTCCACCGGAGCCCTAGCTTGGTTCCGCCAAGGTTCCGCCTCGTGGCGGCGGTATTTCTTCCCGAAAGCTTCCTTGTGATTTTTTCCAGGGTAAAAGACTTCATATAGAAGAAGATGGGCACCGAAAGCCTGCCAGGGGGCCCACGAGGCATGGGGGCACGCCTAGGGGGGTAGAGCGCGCCCCCACCCTCGTGGCCAGGGTGTGGGCCCACTCTGGTTGATTCTTTCTCCGGTATTTTTTATATATTCCAAAATGTGCCTCCGTGAAGTTTCAGGACTTTTGGAGTTGTGCAGAATAGGTCTCTAATATTTGCTCCTTTTCTAGCCCAGAATTCCAGCTGTCGGCATTCTCCCTCTTCATGTAAACCTTGTAAAATAAGAGAGAATAGGTATAAGTATGTGACATAACATGTACTAACAGCCCATAATGCAATAAATATCGATATATAAGCATGATGCAAAATGGACGTATCAACTCCCCCAAGCTTAGACCTCGCTTGCCCTCAAGCGGAAGCCGATAACGAAAAATATATATGTCCACATGTTTAGAGATAGAGGTGTCGATAAAATAAAATACGGACATGAGGGCATCATGATCATTCTTATAACAACAACATATATAGATATTGTCCTATGATTTCTTGTGCTCAAGTAATAATCTATTCACAATGTCAAGTATGAATCAGAAACTTCATTGAGAACTAACAAACTATAATCTCAGTCATTGAAGCAATTGCAATTTATCATAACATCGGAAAGAGTCAATATAAGAGCTTTTCAGCAAGTCCACATACTCAACTATCATTTAGTATTTCATAATTGCTAACACTCACGCAATACTTATGGGTATGGAGTTTTAATCGGACACAGAGAAAGATAGGGGATTATAGTGTTGCCTCCCAACCTTTTACCTCAAGGGTAATGTCAACAATAATAGTTCATGCTAACTTACATCCAATTGGATATATATATATATATATATATATATATATATATATATATATATATATATATATATATATATATATATATATATATATATATATATATAGGATTGACTATTCGTCACCACGGGTGAGGAATAGTTATTCTTCACCCTCTATTTTACCATCACATTGCACGTAAATTTACGTTCCGTAAATTTTTTCTTATTCGATGCAAAAGAGACTGTAAGAAAACATATAGTCACCGTAAAAATATTCTATGTTATGTAAATTTACAAACATAAAAACATAGTGTAAAATATACATAAACTACAAATTTTCTTGTCTTATGACCTACATTTTTATTTTCTTATGCCAAATTTGACGTAGTGAATCAATAAGAATTTAACTTTTTGAATTTCAAACGTAATTTATTTAGGAAGCGATCGTAAGATTACCTCGGGTGAAGAATAACTTATTCTGCACCCTGGGTGATGAATAGTAACACTACTATATATATATCAGGATCTTTCCAACACAATGTGCTTACCAAAGGATAAAATGTAAAAAGGAAAGGTGAAGATCACCATGACTCTTTGTACAAGGTATAAGACAAGAATAGAAGATAGACCCTTCGCAGAGGGAAGCAGAGTTTGTCATGTGCTTTTATGGTTGGATGCATGAAATCTTAATGCAAAAGAACATCACTTTATATTGCCACTTGTGATATGGACCTTTATTATGCAGTCTGTCGCTTTTATTGCTTCCACATCACAAGATCGTATAAATCTTATTTTCTCCACACTAATAAATCATACATATTTAGAGAGCAATTTTTATTGCATGCAACATGACAACTTACTTGAAGGATCTTACTCAATCCATAGGTAGGTTATGGTGGACTCTCATGGAAAAACTGGGTTTAAGGATATTCGGAAGCACAAGTAGTATCTCTACTTGGTGCAAAGAATTTGGCTAGCATGAGGGGGAAAGGCAAGCTCAACATGTTGGATGATCCATGACAATATACTTTATTTCAGATATAAGAAAACATAATCCATTACGTTGTCTTCCTTGTCCAATATCAACTCTTTAGCATGTCAAATTTTAATGAGTGCTCACAATCATAAAAGATGTCCAAGATAGTGTGTTTATATGTGAAAACCTCTCTTTCTTTATTACTTCCTATTAATTGCAACAATTACCAAAACTATATTTGTCAACTCTCAACAACTTTTATTCATCATATTGTTTATATGTGAAGTCATTACTCTCCATAAGATCAATATGATCTCTTTATTTCTTTTATTCTTTCTTTTATTCCTCAAGATCATAGTAAGATAATCAAGCCCTTATCTCAACACTAATCTTTATTATATATAGCTCATGGACTCGATTACATAGAAGGATCATAAATCAAAACTTAAAACTAGATCATACTAAAATTTTATTCTACTAGATAAAGATATTACCAAAAGGATCGAACTAAGAAAAACAGTAAAGATAGGAGTGTGGTGGTGATACGATACCGGGGCAACTCCCCCAAGCTTGGCAGTTGCCAAGGGGAGTGCCCATACCAGATACTCAATTCTCCTTTGCTGGTGAAGAAGATGGTGGTGATGATGGATAGTCACACATCGAGCGTAGGAGATCCTCCAATTTGCAGATAATGCCCTTGAGTGCGGTGATATGCTCCTTCAGCAAAATATTTTCACGAGTGAGATACTTATTTTGTATGCGAGCTAACTCAATCATCTTGAAGGCTTCAATCTACGTTGGGGTAAGAAGATTGTGATGAGGTTGAAGGATGTCTTCGTCTTCGGTTGTCGGAGCTTGATCCTCCACGGCCTTCTTGATCCCATCATCCTTGTTGATCTCCCCGGGTTCTTCTCTCTTTAGCTTTATCTTCATTAGCCAAGCATCATTTCCCTCATTGTTGGAGGAGGGGGACGACATGATGCCTGGCCTTTGACAACTTTGGCAGAAAACAGCTCGAAACAAAGACAGAGGATATTTGCGTGATACGGTGGTCAAAACTTTCGGGAGATTATATAATGAATTTTTAGCGAAAAAAACAAGCATTGTGCAAGAAAACGGAGTCCAGAGGGCACACAAGGTGCCCACGAGGCAGGGGGCACGCCCAGGGGGTAGGGCGCGCCCTCCACCCTCGTGGATGCCTCGTGTCCCTTTTGGACTACTTCTTATTTTCCTATTTTCTTAAATATTCCAAAACGGAGGAAAATTACTATTAGAACTGTTTTGGAGTCGGTTTACTTAACGTACCACATACCTATTCCTTTTCGGAGTCTGAAACATTCTGGAAAGTGTCCCTTATGTACTCCTCCGGGGTCACGGTGTCAATAACATTAGTTTCAACATTTATAGGATTACCTGAGATATAATGTTTGGCTCTTTGACCGTTCACCACCTTTGGATTTGTGCCTTCTAAGTTGTTGATTTTTATGGCACCGGAACGATAGACCTCCTCGATAACGTAAGGCCCTTCCCATTTAGAGAGAAGTTTTGCTGCAAAAAAATCTTAAATGAGAGTTGAATAGCAACACATAATCACCTACATTAAACTAGCGCTTTTGTATCCTTTTATCATGCCATCTTTTAACTTTTTCTTTAAACAATTTGGCATTCTCATAGGCGTGGGTTCTCCATTCATCAAGTGAGCTAATGTCAAATTGTCTCTTCTCACCGGCAAGTTTGAAATCATAATTGAGCTCTTTAATGGCCCAATATGCCTTATGTTCTAGTTCGAGAGGTAAGTGACATGCTTTTCCACAAACCATTTTATATGGAGATACTCATAGGATTTTTATAAGCAGTTCTGTAGGCCCATAATGCATCATCAAGTTTCTTGGACCAATTCTTTCTAGATCTATTAACAGTCTTTTGCAAAATTAATTTAAGCTCTCTATTACTAAGTTCTACTTTACCACTAGACTGTGGGTGATATGGAGATGCAATTCTATGATTAACATCATACTTAGCAAGCATTTTACGAAAGGCACCATGAATAAAATGTGAACCACCACTAGTCATTAAATATCTAGGGACTCCAAACCTCGGAAAAATAACTTCTTTAAGCATCTTAATAAAGGTGTTATGATCAGCACTACTAGTTGGAATAGCTTCTACCCACTTAGTAACGTAATCAATAGCAACTAAAATATGTGTATACCCATTAGAGGAAGGAAACGGTCCCATATAATCAAAGCCCCAAACATCAAATGGTTCAATAACAAGTGAATAGTTCATAGGCATTTCTTGACGTCTACTAATATTACCAATTCTTTGACATTCATCACAAGACAAGACAAACTTACGGGCATCCTTGAAGAGAGTAGGCCAATAAAAACCGGATTGCAATACCTTATGTGCAGTTCTATCTCCAGCGTGGTGTCCTCCATAAACCTCGGAGTGACACTTGCGTAGGATCTATTCTTGTTCCTTCTCAGGTACACAACGTCTAATAACACCATCTACTCCTTCTTTATAAAGGTGGGGGTCATCCCAAAAGTAATGTCTCAAATCATAGAAAAACTTTTTCTTTTGCTGGTATGTGAAGCTAGGCGGTATAAATTTAGCAACAATGTAATTAGCATAATCAGCATACCATGGAGCAGTGCGAGAAGCATTTATACAGTTAATTGTTCATCAGGGAAGCTATCAATAGGTAGCGGGTCATCAAGAACATTCTCTAACCTAGACAAGTTGTCTGCAACGGGGTTCTCAGCTCCCTTTCTATCAATAATATGCAAATCAAATTACTGTAGTAGGAGAACCCATCTAATAAGTCTAGGTTTAGCATCTTTATTTTCCATAAGGTATTTAATAGCAGCATGATCAGTTTTAACAGTTACTTTAGAATCAACAATATAAGGTCGGAACTTATCACAAGCAAATACAACTGCTAAAAATTCTTTTTTAGTAGTAGCATAATTTCTCTAGGCGTCTAGAGTTTTACTGGCATATTGAATAACATTTAATTTCTTATCAACTCTTTGTCCTAGAACAACACCTACAGCATAATCACTAGCATCACACATAATTTCAAAGGGTAAATTCCAATCAGGTGGCTGAACAATAGGTGCAGAAATCAAAGCTTTCTTAAGTATTTCAAATGCTTCTACACAATCATCATCGAAGACGAAAGGAACATCTTTTTGTAAGAGGTTAGTCAGAGGCCTAGAAATTTTTGAGAAGTCCTTAATGAACCTCCTATAAAAACCGGCATGACCAAGGAAACTTATTATACCTTTAATGTCCTTGGGACGCAACATCTTTTCAATAGCATCAACTTTAGCTTTATCAAATTCAATACCTCTTTTAGAAATTTTATGCTCCAAGACAATACCTTCATTAACCATAAAGTGGCACTTTTCCCAATTCAAGACACGATTAGTTTCTTCACATCTCTGCAAAACTCAATCAAGGTTGCTCAAGAAATCATCAAAAGAAGTTCCATATACGGAGAAATCATCCATGAAAACCTCAACAATCTTTTCACAAAAATCAGAGAATATAGCCATCATGCATCTTTGAAAGGTAGCTGTTGCATTGCATATACCAAAAGGCATACATCTATAAGCAAAGGTACCGAAAGGACAAGTAAAGGTGGTCTTTTCTTGATCCTCTTTTGACACAGGTATTTGAGAGAAACCAGAATAACCACCTAGAAAGCAAAAATGTGTATGTTTGGATAATCTTTCTAGCATTTGATCAATAAAAGGTAAAGGGTAATGATCTTTTTAGTAGCTTTATTTAGTTTACGGAAATCAATTTGTCGGTGTACTAGAGTAGGGGTACCCTAGTATCCCGAACTCGTGCACGGGCAGTTGCAGCATCCCGCGGCAAGGCTTGCCGGGTGACCGCCGAGGTCCTCCGTGGTTCCTTTGAAGCCATTCAAGAACAAAGTATTCAAGCCAAGGATACAAGGCCCCGGCAAGAGGAGCTTTCCGGGAAGGCCACCCAAGGCACCTAGGAGACAAGGCCCCGGCAAGAGGAGCTTGCCGGAAGGCTCGATGAGCGACAAGCTTCCAGACGCGACAAGGCAACGACATGGCAAGGCGCTTGCATGCAAACTACTAATCTGTACCTGCGCTCCAAACATCCACCAACGTGTCGCCTACAGGACCTTTCCAGCGTGCGTGGCAAGAGGTCTGTCTTGCCAGCGGAGCGCTGATGTGGCAAGCGGCGCGACAAGATTGCCATCGTGGCAGCGGTGGCGCCCACACGGTCCCTGTTTGCACTTGTTTGGGCGACATAGACGGGCATTTAATGCCTTTGTCCCCTCCGTCGTGGTTAGGTATGAGACACTGTACAAGTAGTTGTACCAACCGCACTCTTTTTCCATTTTTGCCCTTGTCTACGTTGCCACCTGTCGGAGACCCCTTGAACATATAAAAGGAGGCCCATGCACAACGTAGGGGGGGGGGTTCAAAGGTTGAAGCCGTAAAACACCCACGCTAGGTCTCGTTAGCAGCTGGTGTGTACTGTAGCACTCAGCGCTCCCTAGCAAGAACTCAATACACACAAACATGCAGCAGTAGGAGTGTTATCTCTCCGGAGAGCTCCGAAGCTGGGTAAACTTCTCGTGTGCTTCGCCTCGATCTGCTCTTCGTGCGACCTCCGCCCCCCGCCGAACCGAAAGGGGCTCGGTCCGCCGGTCCCATAGGTGTTCGTGGGTCAGATCAGCCTCCCCGACACAATTACCATTCTATAACCTGTAACAATTCTTTGTGGGATCAATTCATCTTTATCATTAGGAACAACAGTAATACCTCCCTTCTTGGGGGACACAATGGACAGGACTTACCCACTGACTATCAGCAACATGATAAATTATACCTGCCTCCAGAAGCTTTAGTATTTCTTTTCTTACCACTTCTTTCATCTTAGGATTTAACCGTCGTTGGTGATCAACAACTGGCTTAGCGTCTTCCTCCAATTTTATTTTGTGCTCACATAGAGTGGGACTAATGCCCTTAAGATCATCAAGAGTATATCCAATAGCAGCACGGTGCTTCTTCAGAGTTTTCAATAATTTGTTTTCTTCATGCTCTGAAAGGTTAGCACTAATAATAACAGGATATATCTTTTTCTCATCAATATAAGCATATTTAAGAGTATCAGGTAATGGTTTAAGCTCAAACACGGGATCACCCTTGGGTGGAGGAGGATCCCCTAGGATTTCAACAGGCAAGTTGTGTTTCAAAATAGGTCCCTGTTTAAAGAATACTTCATCTATTTCCCTTCTTTCATTCATAAACATATCATTTTAATGGTCGAGAAAATATTGTTCTGAAGGATCATTAGGAGGCACGGCAAAAGAAGCAAGACCAATAATTTCATCTTTACTAGGCAATTCTTTATCATGGGGTTGTCTACGAAATTTAGCAAAATTAAACTCATGAGACATATCCCCCAAACCAATAGTAACAACATCCTTTTTGCACTCTATTCTAGCATTAACAGTATTCAATAAGGGTCTACCAAATATAATGGGACAAAAGTTATCTTGTGGGGAACCAAGAACAATAAAATCAGCAGGATATTTAACTTTCTCACACAAGACTTCAACATCTCTAACAATCCCAACTGGTGAAATAGTGTCTCTATTGGCAAGCTTAATTGTAACATCAATTTCCTCTATCTCAGCAGGTGCAATATCATGCATAATTTCTTCGTATAAGGAATGAGGTATTGCACTTGCACTAGCACCCATATCATATAAGCCATGATAGCAATGATCTCCTATTTTAACAGAAATAACAGGCATGCCTACAACAGGTCTATGTTTATTTTTAGTATCAGGTCTAGCAATTCTAGCAGCTTCATCACAGAAGTAAATAACATGCCCATCAATATTATGAACCAAGAGATCTTTAACCATATAGCAATACTAGGTTCAACTTTAATTTGCCCAGGGGGTGTAGGTGTTCTAGTGTTACTCTTAGGAACCACAGTTCAAGATTTAGCATGATCCTTTATTCTAACAGGGAAAGGTGGTTTCTCAATATAAGCAGTAGGAACAATAGGATCGACATTATAAGTGATAGTCTTTTCTTCAACTTTAATAGGTGCAACTACTTTTACTTCAATGGGAGGATTATATTTAAACCACTTATCATTAGGGAGATCAACATGAGTAGCAAAGGATTCATAGAAAGAAGCTACTATCTCAGAGTCAAGTCCATATTTAGTGCTAAATTCACGGAAAACATCGGTATCCATAAAAGATTTAACACGATCAAACTTAGGTGTTATAACTGACTCCTTACCTTCGTCGAGATCCCAATCTTCAGAGTTGCGTTTAATTCTTTCCAATAAATCCCATTTGAATTCAATAGTCTTCATCATAAAAGAGCCAATATAAGAAGTATCGAGCATGGAGCGATTATTGAGAGAAAGCCGAGCATAAAATTTTTGAACAATAATTTCTCTTGAAAGCTCATGATTGGGGCATGAATATAACATTAACTTAAGCCTCCCCCAAGCTTGAGTGATGCTTTCTCCTTCGCGAGGCCAAAAATTATAGGGCTTATTCCATCTGTGCCCCCAATTCCTTAGTTGTGCTCAGTTTTCCCCACGCTTCAAACTTTTGCTCACTTTTCCCCACTCCCTTAGCTGAAACTCTCACAAATGTTCATAACAGACGTTTCCGTCTTGGCCGTTAACTGACTTGTGGGGCCATGTTGGACTCTGTTGACTGTGGCTGTGGCTTCGCTGGTTGAGCCGTGTTTGTGTTCATAGGACGGGCCCGTTAGTTTGTTGGTAATAAATTAAAAAAGCCTGCTATCGATGGATGCGGCCTGCTATGCATGCCCGGCTTTGGCATCGATGTAGCCTGCTATGCATGCGAACACCGCCACGCACGCATCTAGTGACCTAGACCTAAACGCATGCATGCATGCCGACACACACGCATCGATCCGTGTTGCACGGTTGCCGGTGGATTCAGTCGCTCTGCAGTGTCGTTTCATGCGTCGAAGGCATATGTGCCAGTGGCAGAAGGGGCAGGCTGCACGCACGCTCGCGTCCATATGTCGAGGCATCGGTTCACGCCGCACGGCTGCCACTCGATTCAGTTGTGGGAGGCAGGCAACCGCCAACGCAGAGCACGCAAAGCACGCTCGCATCGATTCACGTTCACACATTGATGATCGCATCGGTTCACGCACGCACTGAGTCACGATCTACGCCATTTGCGCGTGTACCCACTTCGTCTCCCCCGGCTTTTTAAACTGCCCTTCATTGCCTCTTCTTCAACAGATCCATCTGCGCCTCCCACTTCTCTTCTTCCCCCAAATGCCAAAGCCGTTCCACTCAGCAAAGCGTTCAAGATGCAGTACAACGGGCCGACGTTCCAAGAGCCGCCCGCCGTGCTGGAACGGCGGTACCCCGCCAACGTCGTCTTCGAGGCATCGCTCCGCGTGTGGGAATTCTCACACTGGAGGGGTAGCACTGAGCTTGCACAGGGGTTCCTCTGTGTGGGCTTCCACCACCTCCCGGCGGGCTCGCCGCCCATGTTCAACCTCGTGGAGCAGCGTCCCCACGCCAACGCTTCAGTGGTAGGGCTGGTCGTCCACTTCACCAACAGGTTCGATGCCTACTACCTGCTCGGCAAGGTGTATTGGTGTGGGTGCGAGTTCATCGCATTCACCACCTATAACATCTTCACCGACTTCGATAGCGTCTTCCCCGCTGATACGTCTCTGTCGTATCTACTTTTCCAAACACTTTTACCCTTGTTTTGGACTCTAAATTGTATGATTTGAATGGAACTAACCCAGACTGACGCTGTTTTCAGCAGAATTGCCATGATGTTGTGTTATGTGCAGAAAACAGAAGTTCTCGGAATGACCTGAAACTCCACGGGATGTCTTATGAAAAATAATAAAAAATCCTCGCTAAAGATGAAGACCAGGGGCCCACACCTGTCCACGAGGGTGGGGCGCCCCCCTAGGGCGCGCCCCTACCTCGTGGGCCCCTCGAGACCCTCCGACGCCAACTCCAACTCCATATATTGGCTTTCGGGAGAAAAAATCAGAGAGAAAGTTTCGTTGCGTTTACGATCGGAGCCGCCAAGCCCTAATCTCTCTCGGGAGGGCTGCTCTGAGTCTGTTCGGGGCTCGGAGAGGGGATTCGTCGCCGTCGTCATCATCAACCATCCTCCATCACCAATTTCATGATGCTCACCGCCGTGCGTGAGTAATTCCATCGTAGGCTTGCTGGATGGTGATGGGTTGGATGAGATTTATCATGTAATCGAGTTAGTTTTGTTAGGGTTTGATCCTAGTATCCACTATGTTCGAGATTGATGTTGCTATGACTTTGCTATGCTTAATGCTTGTCACTAGGGCCCGAGTGCCATGATTTCAGATCTGAACCTATTATGTTTTCATGAATATATGTGTGTTCTTGATCCTATCTTGCAAGTCTATAGTCACCTACTATGTGTTATGATCCGCAACCCAAGTGACAATAATCGGGACCACTCCGGTGATGACCATAGTTTGAGGAGTTCATGTATTCACTATGTGCTAATGCTTTGTTCCGGTTCTCTATTAAAAGGAGGCCTTAATATCCCTTAGTTTCCAATTGGACCCCGCTGCCATGGGAGGGTAGGACAAAAGATGTCATGCAAGTTCTTTTCCATAAGCACGTATGACTATATTCGGAATACATGCTTACATTACATTGATGAACTGGAGCTAGTTCTGTGTCACCCTATGTTATGACTGTTACATGACGAACCACATCCGGCATAATTATCCATCACTGATCCAGTGCCTACGAGTTTTCCATATACTGGTTTACACTTATTTACTTTTTCATTGCTACTGTTACAATCACTACAAAAATACCAAAAACTTTACTTTTCCTGCCTTTACTTTTGTTACCATTACCGCCACTATCATATTACTTTGCTACTAAACACTTTGCTGCAGATACTAAGTTTCCAGGTGTGGTTGACTTGGCAACTCAGCTGCTAATACTTGAGAATATTCTTTGGCTCCCCTTGTGTCGAATCAATAAATTTGGGTTGAATACTCTACCCTCGAAAACTGTTGCGATCCCCTATACTTGTGGGTTATCAAGACCTTTTTCTAGCGCCGTTGCCGGGGAGCATAGCTCTATTCTTTGAGTCACTTGGGATTTATATCTGCTGGACACTATGAAGAACTTGAAAGACGCTAAGACAACAATTTATCCCTCAACTACGAGGGGAGGTAAGGAACTGCCATCTAGCTCTACACTATTCACCTTCTGTTATGAGTAAGCTAGCGACACCTAAACCTGCTTATGCTATTCGTTCCGATATGTCGCATGTTATTGATGATGCCACTTCTGCTATGCATGATACTTATGATGAAACAACTTCTATGCTTGATACTACTGTGCCCCTTGGTGAATTTCTAGATGAACAAATTTCTAGATCTAGAGAAAGAGAAAATATTGAAACTGAATACAATGATGAAAGTGATGATGAAAATATGCCTGGTATTCCTGAGGGTTATCTTTTGGATACTGAATCTTCTGCAACTATTTTTGCTTGTAAGGATAGATATGAACTTAAGAGGCTGCTAGTTAAATGGAGTAAAGAATCTCTTAGAGATAAGATGAGACCTGACCCTGCTTTTGATACTTCACCTATCTGTGTTCCTGATAAGGATTATGAATTCTCTGTTGATCCTGATATAATTACTTTGGTTGAATCTGATCCTTTTTATGGTTATGAATCTGAAACTGTTGAGGCACATCTTACTAAGTTAAATGATATAGCTGCCCTGTTTACTAATGATGAGAGATCGCGCTACTTTTATATACTCACAATATTTCCGTTCTCATTAAAGGGTGATGCTAAGATATGGTTTAATTCTCTTGATCCTGGTTGTGTGTGTAGTCCCCAGGATATGATTTATTACTTCTCTGCTAAATATTTCCCTGCTCATAAGAAACAAGCTGCTTTGAGGGATATATATATTTTTGTGCAAATTGAAGAAGAGAGTCTCCCACAAGCTTGGGGGAGGCTTCTCAAGTTACTTAATGCTTTGCCTGATCATCCTCTTAAGAAACCTGAAATACTTGATATCTTTTATAATGGACTAACCGATGCTTCCAGAGATTACCCGGATAGTTGTGCTAGTTCTCTTTTCAGGGAAAGAACACCAGATGAAGCTGAAATTTTATTGAATAATATGTTGACAAATGAAAATAATTGGGCACCTCCTGAGCCAACTCCCGAGCCAACTCCCGAGCCAATTACTAAGCCTATTCCTAAACCAACTCCGAAGAAGTGAGGTGTTCTATTTCTCAGTCCTGAAGATATGCAAGAGGCAAAGAAATCTATGAAAGAAAAAGGTATTAAAGCTGAAGGTGTTAAGAATTTACCTCCTATTTAAGAAATACATGGTCTTAATTTACCGCCTGTTGAAGAAGTGTATGATCTCAATTCTTTATTCACTGAAGAACCTCCTGATCCCGATATCCCGACACAGGTAGTAAAGGTAAATTCTCTCTACGGATATGATAAAGCTGAAGTCCCTCCTACTAAAATTGCTAGTCAGTGCTTGGATGAGTTTGATAACTTTATGTTTAAGCAAGATGACTTTAATGCTTATTTTGGTAGACAATTTAATTAGAATACCTTTATGATTAAACGATTGGGTGATTATATGGCTAATATTAGAGGTGAATTTAAACTTGTTAGCAAACATGCTTCTATGGTTACCACTCAAGTAGAAAAAGTACTTAAAGCTCAGAAAGAAGTGCTTGATGAAATGAATAGTAAGAAAAATGATTATGCTGTTAGAGTGGCTACTAGAACTGGTAGAATGACTCACGAACCTTTGTATCCTGAAGGCCACCCTAAGAGAATCGAGCAAGATTCTCAGAGAAATAATATTGACGTACCTAGTTCTTCTAAAAGGAAGAAAAAGAAAAATGATAGAACTGTGCAAACTTCTAGTGAACCTATTGCCGAACCACCTGAGAATCCAAATGATATCTCTATGTCTGATGCTGAAACGCAATCTGGTAATGAACATGAACCTGGTGAAAATGTTAATGATAATGTTCATGATGATGCTCAACCTAGTAATGATAATGATGTAGAAGTTGAACCTGCTGTTGATCTTGATAACCCACAATCAAAGAATCAACGTTATGATAAAAGAGACTTCGTTTCTAGGAAACATGGTAAAGAAAGGGAACCATGGGTTCAGAAACCCATGCCTTTTCCTCCCAAACCATCCAAGAAAAAGGATGATGAGGATTTTGAGCGCTTTGTTGAAATTATTAGACCCATCTTTTTGCGTATGCGATTGACTGATATGCTCAAAATGAATCCTTATGCTAAATATATGAAAGATATTGTTACAAATAAAAGAAAGACACCGGAAGCTGAAATTTCCACCATGCTTGCTAATTATAGTTTTAAGGGTGGAATACCAAAGAAACTTGGAGATCCAGGAGTACCTACTATACCATGCTCCACTAAGAGAAATTATGTTAAAACTGCTTTATGTGATCTTGGAGACGGTGTTTGTGTTATGCTTCTCTCTTTATATCTTAGACTTGACTTGAGTAAGTTGCACCTACTGAAATATCTTTGCAAATGGCTGATAAATCAACTGCTATACCTGTCGGTATTTGTGAGGATGTGCCTGTTGTGGTTGCAAACGTTACTATTTTAATGGACTTTGTTATGCTTGATATTCCCGAGGACGATAGTATGTCTATTATTCTTGGAAGACATTTCCTTAACACTGCAGGGGCTGTTATTGATTGCAACAAAGTCAATGTCACTTTTCGTGTTAATGGTAATGAGCATACGGTACACTTTCCGAGGAAACAACCTCAAGTTCATAGTATCAACTCTATTGGAAAAATTCCATCGATTATATTTGGAGGTTTTGAATTTCCTCTTCCTACTGTCAAGAAGAAATATGATATTCTTATTATAGGGAATGTGCATATCCCCGTTGAGGTAACATAGTGTTATTCAAAATTTCTCCGGTTCCATGATTATCGGAATGAGTTTGTTAACAAGACTTGATCAACCTTGTTAGTGGATTCTTTTTGATGAGCATGAGATGGATGAAACTAGAAGCACAACCTTTTGTACCCTCTTTATATTTTCTGTTACTTAGTAGAAATAAAGTAAAATAGTATTTTTCTGTCTGTTTCCTGATTTATCCGTGCAATATAAAAATATCCCGAATAAAGGTCCTCAGAATGCCATGCCAATTTAATATGATTTTTTGTGGAATATTTGAGGATTTTTAGTGCAAAAATTACCGCGGGGGGAGCTGCCACCTGGCCACGAGGGTGGAGGCCGCGCCCTACCCCCCTGGGCGCGCCCCCTGCCTCGTGGGTCCATGGTGGCCCTCCTCCACTTATCCCTTCACCCATCTTCTTCCTCTGCCTCACATAAACCCAAAAAACCAACTCAAGCTCGTGTTCCAGCCACTTTTGCTACGATTTTCGATCTCCTTGCTCAAAGCACCTCTCGCAAAACTGCTTGGGGAGATTGCTCCTTGGTATGTGACTCCTCCATTGGTCCAATTAGTTTTTGTTCTAGTGCTTTATTCATTGCAAATTTGTGCTGCATAGGTGACCATGTTCTTGAGCTTGCATGTCAAATTTATATGGTTCCAAGTAGTTCTAATGCTTGATGTATGCTCCAGGCACTTGTATGAGTAGTTGCTATCAGTTTTATTGAAGTTGGTTCACTTTTGTTTGAAGTTACTAAAAAATTCAGAATTATTTTTCAGAGAAAACAATATGCTTAGGAAGATGTTCCAAGGTGGTTCTTCAAGGAAGCAAGGTCCTAGGCTTGCAATGCGTGATGCTGACGAGGAACCACCAAGAGACGCTCTTGTGAGGCCCTATGAATGGCCTTTTGAAAATTTTATGGATCAAGCGGGAATTAAAGAAGAATTTAACGCATATTTGCGTACTGCCGGACTTGAGGACTTTGAAGCTGACAAATGCCCCCAGTATCGTGACCTCACAAGTTCATTTGTGGGGAGGTTTGAGTTTTCATCTTCGCGTAATTCTCCTTAAGTCATGTTTGACCTTTATGACAAATCTTATACCATGGACTTAGAGGATTTCACTCTTGCATGCAAACTTCCATCTTGGAGTAGTATCAGGGATCCCCCTAAATCTGAATATAGAGACTTTCTTGCTAGAATAAATGTGGGGGAATCTAGGGATATAACGCAAGCCACTATAGGGAGCATTCACTTTCCTGCTATACATTATTTTGCTCTCTTCATAGGCAGATGCATAAATGCTAAGGATGAAGCATGTCACATGTGTGATCCTGATCTCAGCATTCTCAGAAGTGCTGTGTTAGGAGACCAATCTTATCATATGGGAGCCATTGTAGCTCGTAGGTTGCATCTTAATAGACATAACGGATATTTCTTTGGAGGAATTTATGCAACCCGCTTAGCTAATTTTCTTGAGATAGACATTCATGAGGGTGACATTGAGTTACCCCCTACTTATTTAGATTTTGATTCTACGGTTTCCTACCAGTTTGTTGCGAGGACTGAACCACCTCTCCAGTATCGACTAATCTTTAACAAACGGCATGTTGTCCATGTTACTCTTCCTGCTCCTGCCTTCTTTGATTTTCAGACGAGAGGAAGATATATTATTACCAGAGAGGAGGCAGATGAGTACGAGAGGAGGCGGAGGCAGCTCGGCGCCACGCTGCAGCTCAGAGGCGATAGCCGCTGCATCTGTCGACCCGGCTACACCTACGGGTATTAGCCAGCTATCCTCGGCAATAGACCAACTTAGGCCAAAAGCCTAAGCTTGGGGGAGTACGTATTTCTCACCGACATTACATTCATGTTCACACAGACTCATTGCTAGATGTTGGTGCTCATACTCTTTCACTGTAATATCCATGCTAGTTTATTTTCATTTTTTTCCTGCTTTCTTCTTGTGTGTTTAATAAACCTTAGAAAACCAAAAAAAATTAGTAGTAATCTATTTTTCCTGTTGTAGTAGTAATAATTAAAAAGAAAACCCAAAAATATTTCCCGTTCTTCTTTTGCTTGTTGGGAGTTTTCCCGTGTAAATAGTTTTATTTCTTTTCTTTTCTTTGGGGTCAGTAGGAGAAGACCATGATTAAATTGTTGTAGTGTCTCTTATATGCATCATTGTTGATTTAACCAAGAGCCCATATTGCCTTGTCTTCTCCTGTTTATTGAATGCTCGCAGATTCCAGCTTAGCCCAATGCACGTGCACTCTTATTATTATTCACACCGTTCGGTCGTGCAAGTGAAAGGCAATTATGATGACATATATGATGGATTGACTGAGATGGGAAAAGCTGGTATGAACTCGACCTCTTTTGTTTTTGTAAATATGATGAGTCCATCGTTCTTGATTCATCTTGTTATGAATAAACATGTTTTGCAATGACAATTAGAGATCATAGTTGCTCGTGCCATGCTTGATTAGCTATGAGTTATAATGGTTTACCTTGCGTGCCAACATGCTATTAAAATGGTTGTGATGTTGTATGATGGGGTGGTATCCTCCTTTGAATGATTTAAGTGACTTGACTTGGCACATGTTCACGCATGTAGTTGAAACAAATCAACATAGTCTTCACGATATTTATGTTCATGGTGGATTATATCCTACTCATACTTGTATTCAATGTTTATTAATTTTAATGCATGTTCATGACTGTTGTCGCTCTCTAGTTGGTCGATTCCCAGTCTTTTGCTAGCCTTCACTTGTACTAAGCGGGAATACTGCTTGTGCATCCAATCCCTTAAACCCCAAAGTTATTCCATATGAGTCCACTATACCTTCCTATATACGGTATCTACCTGCCGTTCCAAGTAAATTTATATGTGCCAAACTCTAAACCTTCAAATAATCATTCTGTTTTGCATGCTCGAATAGCTCATATATCAACTAGTGCTGCCCTTATCTTCCGTGTTAGGCGGGTTATTCTCAAGAGGAGTGGACTCTGCTCCTCACTCACGAGAAAATGGTTGGTCACCGGGATGCCCAGTCCCATGCTTTATGCAAACTAAATCAAAATAATTGCAAACAAAACTCCCCCTAGGACCCGTTGAATGTTGGAGGCACTCGTTGTTTCGAGCGAGCCATGGATTGATGCTTGTGGAGGAGGGGGAGTATAAACTTTACCATTCTGTTTGGGAACCGCCTATAATTTGTTTAGCATGGAAGATATCATCATCTCTTAGTTGTTATGTTGACAATGAAAGTATGCCGCTCAAAATATAAATTATCTCTATTTCAAAACCGAGCTCTGGCACCTCTACAAATCTCTGCTTCCCTCTGCGAAGGGCCTATCTATTTACTTGTATGTTGAGTCATCACCCTCTTATTAAAAAGCACTAGCTGGAGAGCACAGCTGTCATTTGCATTCATTATTGTTAATTTATTCGGGTATGACTATGATTGGATCTCTTTCACCATGAATTACAATGTCTAGTCAGTCCTTGATCTTTGAAGGTGCTCTGCATTTATGTTTTGCGGTCTCAGAAAGGGCTAGCTAAATACCATCTTGTTATATCATATTATGATTGTTTTGAGAAAGTGCTGTCATTCGAGATTTATTATTATGACTTGCTAGCTGATTATGTTATTGATATGAGTAAACATGAGACCTGAGAATTATTGCAAATGTGGTTAGTTATAATATTTGCTGAAAACTTGAATGTTGGCTTGACATATTTACAACAACAAGAGCAAACAGAGTTTGTAAAAGTTTTTCTTTTTCTCTTTCAGTTTGTCAACTGAATTGCTTGAGGACAAGCAAGGGTTTAAGCTTGGGGGAGTTGATACGTCTCCGTCGTATCTACTTTTCCATACAATTTTTGCCCTTGTTTTGGACTCTAACTTGTATGATTTGAATGGAACTAACCCGGACTGACGCTGTTTTCAGCAGAATTGCCACGATGTTGTTTTATGTGCAGAAAACAAAAGTTCTCGGAATGACCTGAAACTCCACGAGATGTCTTATAAAAAATAATAAAAAATCCTCGCCAAATATGAAGACCAGGGGGCCCACACCCTGTCCACGAGGGTGAGGGGCGCGCCCCCCCTAGGGCGCACCCCCTACCTCGTGGGCCCCCTGGAGACCCTCCGACACCAACTCTAACTCCATATATTGGCTTTCGGGGAGAAAAAAATCAGAGAGAAAGTTTCATCGCGTTTTACGATACAGAGCCTCCGCCAAGCCCTAATCTCTCTCGGGAGGGCTGATCTGGAGTCCGTTCGGGTCTCCGGAGAGGGGGATTCATCGTCGTCGTCATCATCAACCATCCTCCATCACCAATTTCATTATGCTCACCGCCGTGCGTGAGTAATTCCATCGTAGGCTTGCTGGACGGTGATGGGTTGGATGAGATTTATCATGTAATCGAGTTAGTTTTGTTAGGGTTTGATCCCTAGTATCCACTATGTTCTGAGATTGATGTTGCTATGACTTTGCTATGCTTAATGCTTGTCACTAGGGCCCGAGTGCCATGATTTCAGATCTGAACCTATTATGTTTTCATGAATATATGTGTGTTCTTGATCCTATATTGCACGTCTATAGTCACCTACTATGTGTTATGATCCGGCAACCCCGAAGTGACAATAATGGGGACCACACCCGGTGATGACCATAGTTTGAGGAGTTCATGTATTCACTATGTGCTAATGCTTTGTTCCAGTTCTCTATTAAAAGGAGGCCTTAATATCCCTTAGTTTCCAATAGGACCCCGCTGCCACGGGAGGGTAGGACAAAATATGTCATGCAAGTTCTTTTCCATAAGCACGTATGACTATATTCGGAATACATGCCTACATTACATTGATGAACTGGAGCTAGTTCTGTGTCACCCTGTGTTATGACTATTACATGACAAACCACATCCGGCATAATTATCCTTCACTGATCCAGTGCCTACGAGTTTTCCATATACTAGTTTACGCTTATTTACTTTTTCGTTGCTACTGTTACAATCACTACAAAAATACCAAAAACATTACTTTTGCTGCCGTTACTTCTGTTACCGTTACCGCCACTATCATATTACACTTTGTACTAAACACTTTGCTGCAGATACTAAGTTTCCAGGTGTGGTTGAATTGACAACTCAGCTGCTAATACTTGATATTATTCTTTGGCTCCCCTTGTGTCGAATCAATAAATTTGGGTTGAATACTCTACCCTCGAAAACTGTTGCGATCCCCTATACTTGTGGGTTATCACCCGCTCGCAACCGCATGCACAGCCTCCCATACTACCTCGGCGACAACGGCGTTGAGGAGGAGCAGTACTGAAGCCGGCAGCAAAGAAGACGGTGAAGCCGGCGGTTAAGGTGAAGATGACAGTGAAGACATGGCGGTGTTGCCCTAGCTACCCTATCTACTATGTAGTGTGAGTTTGGTGTGTGTGTTGCCCGACCTAGCTACCCTATCTATATAAGGTTAATTATTATTATCTATCGGTGTCGTGTTACATGTAAGAACTTATGTTGCCCTAGCAACCCTATCTAAGTTAAGTTATGTGTGTTATATTAATGCTTTGTTATGTTTGTATTTTGTTTGTTCCAAGTTTAGACACGGCTAATTGGCGTGGGAAAAATTAACCAAACTAACTAAAAATGATGTGTTTATAGATGCCTTCTAAAAATAAGAACATATTGTACATTTGTACACGGCTTTGGTTTGAGAGCTCTGTATTTTTTAGGTATTCCAAGTATACTTTGGTTTTCAGAAATATTGAAGTATCAAATACTTTGAGATGTCTGGCTTTAGTCAAAAGTGTAGTTTTATATACTTTAATATGTAGAAAACTACACTATGTTTGAAGTATATAAAAAAGAGGGTTGGACCTCTTTTTCCAATCATGAAGTATTGGTTAAGCTAGGCATAGTAATATGCGGTTTTCAAATACTTTGATTCTAAAAATGAAGGGACCCATAAAGGAAAGCCAAAAAATCCTCAATGAGATAGAAGAGATTGGGCAATCAAATTAATGAAAAAGCAATCAGAAACAAAAAGAACAAAGCAATCGTTCCTAAACAAAAAAGAAACATCGCTTGTTTCGGGCCTCATTTATCCTTTGTGGGCCTATTGCAGCTTGATTCTCTTTGGGCCCTTGAACTAGGTATTTTTTCTAGCGAACCGATTTAACTCGAGGACAAAAGTTTGGCAAATGCGAGAGAAGAGATGAACTTGATGTATATCCCTTGTGCTGCTCAAGTATCGCTTCGCATCATCGACAAGCTAGGGTATGATCCAACACTCGAGGCTATTAGCTAACAAAATAATCCTATCACTGAACTGGTAGTTGTCTTCTGCCGAAACTGAAAGTGTCGAAACTTAACAGTAAACTGCATACATTAAGAGATCGACAGTTGCACTAAACAGAGTTGCATTTGAGATAAACAGACTTGGATTGCTAAACAGTGGCAACAACAGTAGACAAACATCTCTAACGAGAGATGGCCATCAAGTAAAAAATTCCTAGAGCAAGTATTCCTAAATCTATCAGATTGGATTGCTTCTTCAACTCAATCAACTACTCGAAGTTCTTGTTCATCTTCTTCCATTCCGTCTTCAGTTCGACATCTACCACCATCGGGTATTCTGGACGCGCTGCTGCTGCCGGAGCGGCACTGTCATGGGGCAGATTGAACTCGCGGATTGCATTCCCCCTCGAATCCAGCAACCCCAACCCTTGAAGCCTCTGGATGTAATCATCCATCCACTCGAAATGGTGGCATTTCTTCACGATCTGAAAACGAAATCATGTAACCTAAATCCAAATCTGACGGATTTTTTGAGAAATTAGAGATAAAGGATGCGAGGAAAACTCAGATCTAACCTGGCCCTCCGGCTTGCTCTCGCATTTGACGAACTCGCGCCCAAAGTTCCCATTCTTCTCCTCCTTCAAAGTCAACCGCTTCAGTGGCGCAGTCCGTGGGCAGTAAGTGCATCGAGTCATCGGCACTGGACCATACACCGGCCACGTGGAACGGGGGGCTGACGAGGAGGTCGACATATCGCCCGAGAGGAAGAACAGAGGAATTGCTCGAGAGGAAGAAGAACGAGAAGATGGGGAAAGAAGCAAAGGAATTGCTCGATCTGCTCGATGCCTTTGTCTGTCAGATGGAGAAGAGGAGAAGGGGAAGCTATATTGACGATTTGCCACATTGTATTTTGCAGTTTGAATATTTGAACCAACTCTTAACACTGACATGTGGTGGTCATGTGCGAAAAATACAATTTCATATGTAAAGTGGAGCAGATCGTAAAAACCTGAGAAGGACAGTGCAGTCTCCAATCAGGATGCATCACGCTTGGACGGCGGACGGGTGGTGTTTGGCGCTTGGTAGGATCCGACGGCGGACGTCCAACGCTAGGGTTTGGAGCATTTCTGCGGGGTTATGAGCGAGTCAACGGGGTTATTAGGGTTTGACCAGATTTCAAATGGCCATAACTAAATTAGAAAAAAATCACAAAAATATAAAACAAACGTAGTTCGTCCATTTATGAGACCTAGTTACCATAAAAATATAAACTCGGTATAGGGGCATTTTTTTAAAAAAAAATCATTTTTTGAAGTGATCTGTCGAAATCAAGTTCAAATGTTTTTAAAAAATTCAAAAAAAATCAAAATGTTGTAATTCTTGCACACATAACCGTCATATGTGACAAGGTTACGAGAAAAAAATATAAACTTGGTGTAGGTCATTTTCATGAAAAAAGGCTTCACACAAATGAGCTATCACCTATGAACATGTTCAGAGTTCGTAGAATAGGGAGAGAGGGTTTAGGGTTTGAAAAAAAATCAAAATAATTCAAAAAAATCAGAAAAATCTCCATAGCTTCATTTTGGAGTGAATAAGAAGGATCTGAACTTACCTTTTCATTTCCATATCTAAAACGTGTTATTTGACGGTTTTGAATTAAAAACATGTTTTTTTTAAAAAAATGTAGTAAGATGAATATTAATCAATAAATAGTGAGACTTCATTTTTACCCTATATATATGGAACAAGTGTTAATAAAAATATATATGCCTCATTTAGGCAAGGTAAAAAAACTTGATTTCAAATAGGGCTGTTTACCCTAGCTTTCGAGCTCGTTTCTAGCACATTTCTCATTTGGACTATTTACCTATGAATATTGGACTTCAAATGCTCGATCAAATACACCGCACAGAGCAATGAACCTCCAATGTTCAACTTCAACTTTGGCTCGAATCCAAATTTTGGCCCAAATTCAAATATTGATTTAAATTCAAATTTTGATGGAAATTTGAATTCTGACTCAAATAAGAAACCAAAGTAGAAGCAACATTATTACAACTGATAAGTTTTCACAGTAGCTCAAATCTACCAAGTTTTAAGATGCCAACATCTTAATACAAATCTACCAAGTTTTAAGCGAACGACTCGCCCTCAAATTGACAACACAAACATTTCCCAACAACTTAATTCAAATTTTCGACTTGCTCCTTGTGTTTGCAGCTGGCTTCACCGTCTTGCTCCTGGTTTCCCTAGTTGAGATGATCTTTTCTTTCAGACTCTTGTTCCTTTTGATCTTGGGCTTTACTAGGGGTTTTCCCCGTGGAGGTGCTGATGGAGTAGTTCCACTCGCCGAGCACTTGACGACCATTTGACGGTCATCTATGGGTTCAGTAATCTTTAAAGGCACAATTGGAAAAATTACCCCCTCCTCTTCCTCTCTTATAGCTTCAAAACCATCAAAGGCCATGGTTTCAAAATCTTCTACTTCTTCATCTCTTGGCCTTTTCTCCCTAGAGCTGGTAAATAAAATTATAAGCCATAGGCAAAAAAGAGAACAAATGCAAATAAAAGGGTAGTTGCATTCTACGAAGGGTGCAAACACATACCAAGATGCTTCATTTGCTGGTGCATTCTCCACTGCTTCATTTGCTGCTGCATTCTCCACT
This sequence comes from Aegilops longissima, assembly GCA_021605205.1. Lineage (NCBI taxonomy): Eukaryota > Viridiplantae > Streptophyta > Magnoliopsida > Poales > Poaceae > Aegilops > Aegilops longissima. Next base: position 190,350,310 of record CM038680.1, on the reverse strand, counting down.
GCATCTTCAGTCTCCATTGCTGCTGCATTCTCCTCAGCATTGGCTGCTGTCCATCTTTCCTCCTCTCCAAATGATGCATCCACTGCATTGGTACAAAGCCTAGCAATATTCCCCAGAACTCCACATTTTTTGCAAGCACGCTTCTTTGGTAGACGCCCCTCCTCACCTGCTATAATCCTCTGGTTCCTTGGTTTTCCTAGTGGTCTAGTAATGACAAGAGCGTGGAGTTTGAACCCTGGATCTACTATGTTCCATTGATCTTTCCCCAATAGTGCATGCACATTGTCAGCATAAGCAGCCATAAATTTGGCAATAGAGAAATACTCAGAGCAATATTGATCAACTTCACCATCTGCACCCCCGATAACGGTCATCAGATGTAGGGCATGTATGCATGGCTTCCCACGGATCCACCATTGCCTACAAGTACATTCTCTAGTACTTAGGTTCACAGGATACCTCCATACCCTATTTTTAGTGTCAGTATAGGTAACCTCTCCCTCATATGTACCAGATCGAATACATTTCATCTTCGGTCCTCTTGCCTTCAAGTGCAATGCCTTAATCAGTGATGGGAGCATTTGATGACCAATATATTGTGTTTCTGCAATTCTTTTGCGAAGAGCCATCTTTATCATGATCACTTGCCTTATCTTGTCAAATGCTTGCCACAACAAGAGCCCTTTCACTAACTTGAACTTTGAATTGAAGCATTTTGCAAGGTTACTGGTCACATAATCTACTTTGCAGATTTCGTTGAATTTGCTTCTTGACCACACCTTACCATGATGTGCATACATGTACTCCTTCACAAGAGGATTTTGAGCATACAACACTCTCAAATGGTGTTCATGCTTCCTTTTACTGCATGTGTATGATGCTGGCCATAAGTTCTCATCATAAACTTCACCTTTGGACTTCTTTTTTAAATTATGCGCTAGGTGTCGCATACATTCCCTATGCTCCACTCCAGGGAATACAATTTTCACTGCACTCTCTAAACCCTTGCAAGCATCTGTGTGTATAGCTAAACCTGGGGGTGTGCCTATAATGTTGCGCAACTGCTGCAGAAACCAGACCCAACTTTCCTCAGACCCTGCCTCCACCACACCAAATGCAACTGGGAATAGCCAGTTGTGTCCATCAACTGCAGAAGCTACTACTAGTTGTCCTCTCCATCTTCCAGTCAAATGTGTAGCATCTACAGCGAAATAGGGCCTACAACCATCTAGAAACCCCTGCCAGCAAGCCTTGAAACAAACAAAAGCCCTTCTGAAGCACTCCTTCTAAAATGACTTCCCTTTTATTTTGAATGGAACTGTATGCTTGCCAATCTCTACAACACTCCCTGGACTTGCCATCTCCACTTCAGCTTTGAAAGTGTAAAGCAGCTGAAAATTGTCATTCCATTGACCATTAATTCTGTCAAGAGCCTTTTCCCTAGCATTGAAAATTCTCATGTAAGGAATTTCTATCTTGTACTTCTCAAAAAGCTTCCCATGGAGTACTGTTGGACCAAGTCCAGGTTCTTCTCTCAGCCAATCGAATATAGCATCTGCCACCCACCTAGTTTTTGCTAGCTTGGTTTTGGCCTTCCCCCTCCCCCTCCAGGTGGGCAGGTGTGCTTGTGTGGGTTTTTCTTTATCTGAAACAAAACAAAAGGGTTAAAAATAGTTAAGAAACCTTACTCAACGATCTGAAACTAAATTACTAACTGAACTTGGATTACCTGAATATATTTCCTCTTTCTCATACGAGATGCATGCAACTTCCATCTACACCTAGGATATGGACAAAAAACTGTGAACCTTGCTGGCTCACTCCTTTTAATCTTATAGGTGTTTTCAGATATAATGCACCATGTTGTCACTGCATTCCGACAGTCCGCCATTGATTGGAAAATGGTACCTACACTAAGCTCAGGTTTTTCCCTGTTCCACTCAATTGTTGGCATGTCATCACCATCGTATTCATCCTCGATTAAGCTGTCCATGTTCTCCACCTTCTCTTCATCGTCAGTGTCACCAAACCTAGCTTGGCTGATGGGCTCCTCCATATATTCGTCATCCATTGCTTGGTCGACCGCTACATCGACCAGTTCAGGAAACATCATCTCGTCTTCACCATCATTGGTAGGCACTTTGCCTCGTCGAGTTCTCGCATCTTCTTCTACACCAACTACGTAAAGGTACACGAGCGGCGGCTGAATCGAACCAGAATTGGCAGCAGGCATGTTGTGGCTCCATGAACCACTTGCTTTACTTGGTGTCGACCTACAAGGAGTGCCGGGGTGCTGGCTATTAACACAGACAGATGATGTCTAAACTCCCTTCCCCTTCGCCCGTTCTGCGCGTGGCTGAAGCACATCGATTTGGAGTTTACCGAATCGGCAGCCAGCAATCCCAGAAAAAAAGCAACGGCATATGATCGTCGCAAGTTAGTGGGAGAAATCTTTGCTCGTCACTTCTAAAGTAATTCAGTTCAACAACATCGGCATCACTCCAGGGATAGGTGTTTCGGAGCTCAGCTCGCAAATCTTTGAAAGATATGCTGGTTTCTACCACTTTGGTATTGAAAAATGATGAAATCAAATGCGGTTTAGTACCACGCAGCACACTAGTTTCCATTCTAATCACCAGCCGAAAAGTCAGCGCGGGATCAATCCTATTTTGTTGAAGGAAACATAGGCTTCAGTTAGCCGGGTAAAATTGAGCACAAATTCGAACAATTCAAGCAAACAGAAGTCAAATACGGCCTACAATACGACTTAGATCGTCAATTCGAGAGGAAACAATGCTTACCCAGGTTTAATCCATGAATTATCTGCCGCGGATTCGACCCAATCCTCTCCACGGTCGACTGCATTCCGGGCGTCCTCACTCAACATCGCTATGTAATCCCAGATAAGTAGGTGGGCTATATCTGGCGGAGATGCGGCTTCACCGACGAACGGAATAGGGGCATAGGGTGGAGGAAACAACTGCGGTGGACGCGGCACGACGCCGGCGGAGGGGGCGGGCGGCGCGCTGCAGTGCGGCTTGTCTAGATCTGTTTCAGATTCAGACAAGTTGCCCAATACCTGTCTCCTTGCGGTCCCACCCGTCAGCAAGCAACAGTCAGACGAAGACTCGGCTCCACTCATCAGCAATTAACAATAAATGGACGGTCAAGACGGCAAACGCCCGCTATGAGAATTTGTGAGAGTTTCAGCTAAGGAAGAGGGGAAAGTGAGCAAACGTTTGGAGCGTGGGGAAAAGTGAGCACAACTAAGGAACCAGGGGCACTAATTTAAATATCCCAAAATTATATATATAATTACGATCACGATGAACAAGATGCATAGGATAAAATTTCTGATGAAATTCCAATTTCAATCGGTTGTAGTTCCATGATCCCATATCATCACATAGCCTAAACCATGTCAATGCCTTTCCCTTCAAAGATAAAGGGAAAACCTTCTTATTGATAACATCCTCGGGCATACCTGCAAGCTTAAATAATCCACAAACTTCATCCACATAGATTAGGTGCAAATCGGGATGTAATGTTTCATCTCCTGTAAAAGGATTAGCTAGCAGTTTCTCTATCATACCCGAAGGAATTTCAAAGTAAACATTTTCAGTAGGTTCAGTAGGTTGAGGATCAACTCTTTGCTCTACTGGTCGGGGTGAATATACCCCGAACATGCCCCTCAAAGGATTATGTTCCATAGTAACAAGTGACAGTAAATTTCAGCACACTATATAAAATTTTCCTTACCAAATTCCACCTACCAAAGGCACTTCACTCCACGGCAACGGCGCCAGAAAAGAGTCTTGATGACCCAAAAGTATAGGGGATCTATCGTAGTCCTTTTGATAAGTAAGAGTGTCGAACCCAGCGAGGAGCAGAAGGAATAACAAGCGGTTTTCAGTAAGGTATTCTCTGCAAGCACAGAAATTATCGGTAACAGATAGTTTTGTGCTAAGGTAATTTGTAGCGGGTAACAAGTAATGAAAGTAAATAAGGTGCAGCAAGATGGCCCAATCCTTTCCGTAGCAAAGGACAAGCCTAGGAAAACTCTCATATGAAGGAAAACGCTCCCGAGGAGACATGGGAATTATCGTCAAGCTAGTTTTCATCACGCTCATATGATTCGCGTTCGTTACTTTGATAATTAGGTATGTGGGTGGACCGGTGCTTGGGCACTGCCCTTTCTTGGACAAGCATCCCACTTATGATTAACCCCTATTGCAAGCATCCGCAACTACAAAATAAGTATTAAGGTAAACCTACCCATAGCATGAAACATATGGATCCAAATCAGCCCCTTACGAAGCAACGCATAAACTAGGGTTTAAGCTTCTGTCACTCTAGCAACCCATCATCTACTTATTACTTCCCAATGCCTTCCTCTAGGCCCAAACAATGGTGAAGTGTCATGTAGTCGACGTTCACATAACACCATGATACGTCTCCAACGTATCTATAAACTTTTATTGCTCCATGCTATATTATCTTCTGTTTTGGACATTATAGGGCATTATTATTCACTTTTATATCATTTTTGGGACTAACCTAACCGGAGGCCCAACCCAGAATTGATGTTTTTGCCTATTTCAGAGTTTCGCAGAAAAAGAATATCAAACGGAGTCCAAACGGAATGAAACCTTCGGGAACGTGATTTTTGGAACGAACATGATCCAGGAGACTTGGACCCTACATCAAGCAACCAACAGGGAAGCCACGAGATAGGGGGTGCCCCTACCCCCCTAGGCCGCGCCCTCCACCCTTGTGGGCCCCCTGTTGCTCCACCGACGTACATTTTCCTCCAATATATACCTACGTACCCCCAAACGATCAGATACGGAGACAAAAACCTAATTCCACCCCCGCAGCCTTCTGTACCCACGAGATCCCATCTTGGGGCCTGTTCCGGAGCTCCGCTGGAGGGGGCATCGATCACGGAGGGCTTCTACACCAACACCATAGCCCCTCCGATGAAGTGTGAGTAGTTTACCTCAGACCTTCGGGTCCATAGTTAGTAGCTAGATGGCTTTCTCTCTCTTTTTGGATCTCAATACAATGTTCTCCCCTCTCTCGTGGAGATCTATTCGATGTAATCTTCTTTTGCGGTGTGTTTGTTGAGACCGATGAATTGTGGGTTTATGATCAAGTTTATCTATGAATAATATTTGAATCTTCTGAATTCTTTTATGTATGATTGGTTATCTTTGCAAGTCTCTTCCAATTATTAGTTCGGTTTGGCCTACTAGATTGATCTTTCTTGCAATGGGAGAAGTGCTTAGCTTTGGGTTCAATCTTGCGGTGTCCTTTCCCAGTGACAGTAGGGGAAGCAAGGCACATATAGTATTGTTGCCATCGAGGATAACAAAATGGGGTTTTTATCATATTGCATGAATTTATCCCTCTACATCATGTCATCTTGCTTAAGGCGTTACTCTGTTCTTATGAACTTAATACTCTAGATGCATGTTGGATAGCGGTCGATGTGTGGAGTAATAGTAGTAGATGCAGGCAGGAGTCGGTCTACTTGTCTCGGACTTGATGCCTATATACATGATCATACCAAGATATTATCATAACTATGCTCAATTCTGTCAATTGCTCAACAGTAATTTCTTCACCCACCGTAAAATACTTATGCTCTTGAGAGAAGCCACTAGTGAAACCTATGGCCCCCGGGTCTATCTTCATCATATTAATCTTCCAACACTTAGTTATTTCCTTTGCTTTTATTTTACTTTGCATCTTTATCATAAAAATACCAAAAATATTATCCTATCATATCTATCAGATCTCACTCTCGTAAGTGACCATGTAGGGATTGACAACCCCTTATCGCGTTGGTTGCGAGGATTTATTTGTTTTGTGTAGGTGCGAGGGACTCACGCGTAGCCTCCTACTGGATTGATACCTTGGTTCTCAAAAACTGAGGGAAATACTTACGCTACTTTGCTGCATCACCCTTTCCTCTTCAAGGGAAAACCAACGCAGTGCTCAAGAGGTAGCAAGAAGGATTTCTGGCGCCGTTGCCGGGGGGGTCTACGCAAAAGTCAACATACCAAGTACCCATCACAAACCCTTATCTCCCGCATTACATTATTTGCCATTTGCCTCTCGTTTTCCTCTCCCCCACTTCACCCTTGCCGTTTTATTCGCCCTCTCTTTTTCGTTCGCCTCTTTTTCGTTTGCTTGTCGTTATGGCTAGTCTCTATCTTCTCCGTTGTCTCCCGAGAATGAAGTTCTCAATTTTAAACAAAGGGAGGGAGAAAATCTAAAAGATGCTTGGTATAGATTTTGCAATGCTCAAAATAGATGTACCAGGAAGCAATCTACCTCCGTTCTTCTCCGCAATTGTTATGAAGGCGCTAATCCTTGGTATTGATATATTCTTGATACCATTACCGGAGGGAATTTTTTGGGTAGCCATACTTTTGACTCTTATAATGCTATGATAGATTTATTTGGCTCACCACCTCTCTTGGTTAATGGAACTATGTTAACTTTGGAGCATGTAATGCAAAGACTTGGAATTATTGAAAACAAAATTGCTACCGTAGAGTTAATTGAAAATATTGATAAAAAGATCCACAACCAAATTACCCAATATGGATCTAAGGTAGGAGTCACTTTGAAAAATATTAAGGAGAAGGAACCCATAGTTAATGAAAGAATAAATCAAGATTCCACTAGAATCGATAAACTTGAGGGTATCATTACCAACTTGGAAACCTCTTTTTCTTCCGTAAAGAATACTCCTAGTCCCCCAACTAAAATTTCCAAGCTTATGTATGTTCCTAAAAATAAGGGTGAATCCTCTAGTAAAGAAACTGCGAGTCTTAAATCTATAAGTATTCATCCCAATCCTTTTGCTTTCATTAAGGAACCATTTGCTACAAATGAATTTTTCGATCATGTTCCCAAAATTTTGATAATTAATAGAAAGAAAGAAACCCCAAGGGATGATAGATGTCTCATTTGAAGAATTGCCTACCAAAGATGGCAATACCTAGATCTATCCTTGCTTTTATGCCTAGCCAGGGGCGTTAAACGATAGCGCTTGTTGGGAGGCAACCCAATTTTATTTTTATTTTTTTGCTTTTTTCTTATGTTTAGGAATAAATACTTGATCTAGCATCTGGTTAGATGTGTTTTTATGTTTTAATTAGAGTTTGTGCCAAGTTAAACCTATAGGATCTTCTTGGATGATAGTTATTTGATCTTGCAGAAAATTCCAGAAACTTTCTGTTCATGAAAACAATTGTTAAAAATCACCAGAACGTGATAAAATATTGATTCCAATTTATTATGTTCAATAAACAAATTGTGTAGGTCGTCCTATTTTGTCTGATTTTTTGGAGTTCCAGAAGTTTGCGTTAGTTACAGATTACTACAGACTGTTCTGTTTTTGACAGATTCTGTTTTTCGTGTGTTGTTTGCTTATTTTGATGAATCTATGGCTATTAAAAGAGTTTATAAACCATAGAGAAGTTGGAATACAGTAGGTTTAACACCAATATAAATAAAGAATTAGTTCATTACAGTACCTTGAAGTGCTCTTTTGTTTTCTTTCGCTAACGGAGCTCAAGAGATTTTCTGCTGAGTTTTGTGTTGTGAAGTTTTCAAGTTTTGGGTGAAAGATTTGATGGATTATGGAACAAGGAGTGGCAAGAGCCTAAGCTTGGGGATGCCCATGGCACCCCCAATATAATCTAAGGACACCAAAAAGCCAAAGCTTGGGGATGCCCTGAAGGCATCCCTCTTTAAATCTACTTCCATCGGTAACTTTACTTGGAGCTATATTTTTATTCACCACATGATATGCGTTTTGCTTGGAGCATCTTGTATGATTTGAGTCTTTGCTTTTTAGTTTACCACAATCATCCTTGCTGTACACACCTTTTGAGAGAGACACACATGATTCAGAAATTATTAGAATACTATATGTGCTTCACTTATATCTTTTGAGTTATATAGTTTTTGCTCTAGTACTTCACTTATTTCTTTTAGAGCACGGTGATGGATTTGTTTTATAGAAACTTTTGATCTCTCATGATTCACTTAGATTATTTTGAGAGTCTTAAATATCATGGTAATTTGCTTAAATAATCCTAATATGCTAGGTATTCAAGAATAGTAAAAATTCTTATGAGTGTGTTGAATACTATGAGAAGTTTGATGCTTGATAATTGTTTTGAGATATGAACATGGTGATATTAGAGTCATGCTAGTTGAGTAGTTGTGAATTTGAGAAATACTTGTGTTAAAGTTTGTTATTCCCGTAGCATGCACGTATGGTGAACCGTTATGTGATGAAGTCGGAGCATGATTTATTTATTGATTGTCTTCCTTATGAGTGGCGGTCGGGGACGGAGCGAGGTCTTTTTCCTACCAATCTATCCCCTAGGAGCATGCGCGTAATACTTTGCTTTGATAACTTGTAGATTTTTGCAATAAGTATATGAGTTCTTTATGACTAATGTTGAGTCCATGGATTATACGCACTTTTCCTCCTTCCACCATTGCTAGCCTCTCTAATACCGCGCACTTTTCGCCGGTATCATACACCCACCATATACCTTCCTCAAAACAGCCACCATACCTACCTATCATGGCATTTCCAGATCCATTCCGAGATATATTTCCATGCAACTTTCCACCGTTCCGTTATTATGACACGCTTCATCATTGTCATATTGCTTTGCATGATCATGTAGTTGGCAATGTATTTGTGGCAAAGCCACCGTTCATAATTCTTTCATACACGTCACTCTTGATTCATTGCATATCCTGGTACACCGCCGGAGGCATTCACATAGAGTCATATTTTGTTCTAAGTATTGTGTTGTAATTGTTGAGTTGTAAGAAAATAAAAGTGTGATGATCATCATTTTTAGAGCATTGTACCAAGTGAGGAAAGGATGATGGAGACTATGATTCCCCCACAAGTCGGGATGAGACTCTGGACGAAAAAAAAGAGGCCATAAAAAAGAAGAAGAAAAGGCCCAAATAAAAAAATGATGAGAGAAAAAGAGAGAAGGGACAATGTTACTATCCTTTTACCACACTTGTGCTTCAAAGTAGCACCATGATCTTCATGATAGAGAGTCTCCTATGATATCACTTTCATATACTGGTGGGAATTTTTCATTATAGAACTTGGCTTGTATATTCCAATGATGGGCTTTCTCAAAATGCCCTAGGTCTTCATGAGCAAGCGAGTTGGATGCACACTCACTTAGTTTCTTTTGTTGAGCTTTCATATACTTATAACTCTAGTGCATCCGTTGCATGGCAATCCCTACTCACTCACATTGATATCTATTGATGGGCATCTCCATAGCCCGTTGATACGCCTAGTTTATGTGAGACTATCTTCTCCTTTTTGTCTTCTCCACAACCACCATTCTACTCCACCTATAGTGCTATGTCCATGGCTCACGCTCATGTATTGCGTGAAGATTGAAAAAGTTTGAGAACATCACAAGTATGAAACAATTGCTTGGCTTGTCATCGGGGTTGTGCATGATTTAAATATTTTGTGTGGTGAAGATAGAGCATAGCTAGACTATATGGTTTTGTAGGGATAACTTTCTTTGGCCATGTTATTTTGAGAAAACATAATTGATTAGTTAGTATGCTTGAAGTATTATTATTTTTATGTCAATATGAACTTTTGTCTTGAATCTTTCGGATCTGAATATTCATACAACAATTAAGAAGAATTACATTGAAATTATGCCAAGTAGCACCTCGCATCAAAAATTCTATTTTTATCATTTACCTACTCGAGGACGAGCAGGAATTAAGCTTGGGGATGCTTAATACGTCTCCAACGTATCTATAATTTTTTATTGCTCCATGCTATATTATCTTCTGTTTTGGACACTATTGGGCTTTATTATTCACTTTTATATTATTTTTGGGACTAACCTATTAACCGGAGGCCCAACCCAGAATTGTTGTTTTTGCCTATTTCAGAGTTTCGCAGAAAAAGAATATCAAACGGAGTCCAAACGGAATTAAACCTTCGGGAACATGATTTTTGGAACGAACATGATCCAGGAGACTTGTACCCTACGTCAAGCAACCAACAGGGAAGCCACGAGGTAGGGGGCGCGCCTACCCCCCTAGGGCGTGCCCTCCACCCTCGTGGGCCCCTTGTTGCTCCACCAACGTACTTCTTCCTCCTATATATACCTATGTACCCCCAAACGATCAGATACGGAGCCAAAAACCTAATTCCACCCCCGCAACCTTATGTACCCACGAGATCCCATCTTGGGGCCTGTTCCGGAGCTCCGCTGGAGGGGGCATCGATCACGGAGGGCTTCTACATCAACACCATAGCCCCTCCGATGAAGTGTGAGTAGTTTACCTCAGACCTTCGGGTCCATAGTTAGTAGCTTGATGGATTTCTCTCTATTTTTGGATCTCAATACAATGTTCTCCCCCTCTCTCGTGGAGATCTATTCGATGTAATCTTCTTTTGCGGTGTGTTTGTTGAGATCGATGAATTGTGGGTTTATGATCAAGTTTATCTATGAACAATATTTGAATCTTCTGAATTCTTTTATGTATGATTGGTTATCTTTGCAAGTCTCTTCGAATTATCAGTTTGGTTTGGCCTACTAGACTGATCTTTCTTGCAATGGGAGAAGTGCTTAGCTTTGGGTTCAATCTTGCGTGTCCTTTCCCAAAGGATGAGGGGCAGCAAGGCACGTATAGTATTGTTGCCATCGAGGATAACAAGATGAGGTTTTTATCATATTGCATGAATTTATCCCTCTACATCATGCCATCTTGCTTAAGGCGTTACTCTGTTCTTATGAACTTAATACTCTAGATGCATGCTGGATAGCGCTCGATGTGTCGAGTAGTAGTAGTAGATGCAGGCAGGAGTCGGTCTACTTGTCTCGGACGTGATGCCTATATACATGATCATACCTAGATATTCTCATAGCTATGCTCAATTCTGTCAATTGCTCAATAGTAATTTGTTCACCCACCGTAAAATACTTTGCTCTTGAGAGAAGCCACTAGTGAAACCTATGGCCCCCGGGTCTATCTTCATCATATTAATCTTCCAACACTTAGTTATTTCCTTTGCTTTTATTTTACTTTGAATCTTTATCATAAAAATACCAAAAATATTATCCTATCATATCTATCAGATCTCACTCTCGTAAGTGACCATGTAGGGATTGACAACCCCTTATCGCGTTGGTTGCGAGGATTTATTTGTTTTGTGTAGGTGCGAGGGACTCGCGCGTAGCCTCCTACTAGATTGATACCTTGGTTCTCAAAAACTGAGGGAAATACTTACGCTACTTTGCTGCATCACCCTTTCCTCTTCAAGGGAAAACCAACGCAGTGCTCAAGAGGTAGCACACCACTAGGGAAAGACAACATACATCTCATCGAAATATCGAACGAATACCAAATTCACATGACCACTGATAGCAGGACTTCTCCCATGTCCTCAGGAACAAACGTAACTACTCACAAATCATATTCATGTTCATAATCAGAGGGGTATTAATATGCATAAAGGATCTGAACGTATGATCTTCCACCAAATAAACCAACTAGCATCAACTACAAGGAGTAATCAACACTACTAGCAACCCACAGGTACCAATCTGAGGTTTTGGGACAAAGGTTGGATACAAGAGATGAACTAGAGTTTTAGATGAGATGGTGCTGGTGAAGATGTTGATGGAGATTGACGCCCTCCCGATGAGAGGACCGTTGGTGATGACAATGGCGATGATTTCCCCCTCCCGGAGGGATGTTTCCCCGGCAGAACAGCTCCACCGGAGCCTTAGATTGGTTCCGCCTCGTGGCGGTGGTGTTTCTTCCCGAAAGCTTCCTTATGATTTTTCCAGGGTAAAAGACTCCATATAGCAGAAGATGGGCACCGGAGGCCTGCTAGGGGGCCCATGAGGCAGGGGGCGCGCCCAGGGCGGTAGGGTGCGCCCCCACCCTCATGGCCAGGGTGTGGGACCCCTTTGGTTGATTCTTTCTCCAGTATTTTTTATATATTCCAAAACGTGCCTCCGTGAAGTTTCAGGACTTTTGGAGTTGTGCAGAATAGGTCTCTAATATTTGCTCCTTTTGCAGCCCAGAATTCCAGCTGCTGGCATTCTCCCTCTTCATGTAAACCTTGTAAAATAAGAGAGAATAGGCATAAGTATTGTGACATAACGTGTAATAACAGCCCATAATGCAATAAATATCGATATAAAATCATGATGCAAAATGGACGTATCAGGGGGCCGTAGATTTCACTAGTGGCTTCTATCGAGAAAAATAGCATACGGCGGGTAAACAAATTACTGTTGGGCAATTGATAGAACTTCAAATAATCATGACGATATCCAGGCAATGATCATTATGGGCATCACGTCCAAGATTAGTAGACCGACTCCTGCCTACATCTACTACTATTACTCCACACATCGACTGCTATCGAGCATGCATCTAGTGTATTAAGTTCATGGAGAAACGGAATAATGCAATAAGAACGATGACATGATGTAGACAAGATCTATTCATGTTGGAATAGACCCCATCTTGTTATCCTTAATAGCAATGATACATACGTGTCATTTCCCTTCTGTCACTGGGATTGACCACTGTAAGATCAAACCCATCACAAAGCACCTCTTCCCACGGCAAGAAAAATTGATCTAGTCGGCCTAACTAAACCAAATATTTGAAGAAGAAATACGAGGCTATAAGTAATCATGCATATAAGAGATCAAAAGACTCAAATAACTTTCATGGATAAAATCATAGATCTTGTCGGATGTTGGGTTCCGGCAGACCCTTAAGGTTCGAACACTGGGGTGCGCACGAAGATCTCTCCCCTACTGATCTACGTCTGATTGCCTCGTGAGATCTAAGCTGGAAACGATGAATAACACAAGGGACACGAGATTTATACTGGTTCTGGCCACCGTTGAGGTGTAATACCCTACTACAGTGTGTGGTGTGGTGGATTGCCTCAGGGGCTGATGATGAACAGTACAAGGTTATAGTCAAAAAAAATGAACAATACAAGGGGAGAACAACCTCGCGAGAGGTGTTCTTGGGCTGATGCGACGAACTGCTTGGGTGAGTTCAAGCGCCTCTCTCTCTCTCTCTGGCTAGGCTTCCCAAGTCTCGATTCCAGATGCCTCTACTCTGTGGTAGCTAGCTCTATTTATAGAGGCCCTGGGCCTCTCCCCAAATATTGAGCGGGAAGGGCGCCAACAACGGCCATTTCGAAGAGGAACATCTAGTACAAGTTATCCTGACTAAAGTTGGTCTTCGGCTGCCAAAAGCACTGGCGATGACGCCGTCTTGGGCTCCACGGTGACCTCCATCCTGCCGCTCTGTTGGTCTTGGTCTCGTTGCACCGAAATGGCAACCTTTTCCTGATGCCTCGGTACTCCGCGTCTGTGCTTGCCCCCTTTGCACCAAAGAGGAAACAAGGACACTACACAGGCCGGCGCCCGCCTGGCACCCGCCTGGCCTCGATCGTCATGGCTTGCGTCACGAGCACCTCGCGAGGTTTCCCACCTTGATCTCTCCCCCTCCTTGCGAGCCTGCCTGGCGAGGCCGTCCTTGAGGAAGCCTTGCATCGTCCGCCCCGCGAGGCTTGGCCCCTCGCGAGGGTCTTGAGTCTTGTGTTGATGAAGATGGGCCGTACTGGGCCACCACTTGAGCCACGCCGCAGGCTGCAGGCAGGCAAGTCTGAGGACCCCCATTCCCAGAACGCCGACAGATCTGATCATAAACTCAAAGTTCATCGGATCCCAACAAACACACCGCAAAAAGAGTTACATCAAATAGATCTCCAAGCGACCATTGTATTGAGAATCAAGAGAGAGAGAGAGAGAGAGAGAGAGAGAGAGAGAGGAAGCCATCTAGCTACTAACTACGGACCTGTAGGTATACAATGAACTACTCACGCGTCATCAGAGAGGCACCAATGAGGATGATGACCCCCTCCGTGATGGTGTCTAGATTGGATCTGTGGTTTCTGGAACTTGCGGCAGCTGGAATTTATTTCGTCGACTCCCCTAGGGTTTCTAGAACATTGGGGTATTTATAGAGCAAAGAGGCAGTGCGGGAGGCGGTCGAGGTGGGAAAAACCTACCAGGGCGTGCCTTGGCCCCCGGGCGCGCCCAGGTAGGTTGTGCTCCTCTCGGAGCCCCCCTCTGGAACTTCCTTGGCCCAACTTGGGTCTTCTGGTCCAAAAAAATCTCCAAAAAGTTTTGCTGCGTTTGGACTCCGTTTGGTATTGACTTTCTGCGAGGTAAAAATCAGGCAAAAAAAGCAACTGACACTGGGCACTATGTCAAAAGGTTAGTACCAAAAAATGATATAAAGTTGTTATAAAATGATTGTAAAACAACCAAGAATGATAATATAACAACATGGAACAATCAAAAATTATAGATACATTGGAGACGTATCAATACATAATGCTATGGTTGGGTTTTACGACCTTAATGATCATTATTAGTTGCGGATGCTTGCTAGAGTTCCAATCATAAGTGCATATGATCCAAGTAGAGAAAGTATGTTAGCTCATGCCTCACCCTCATGTAAAATTGCAAGATTGACTACCGGTCTAGTTATCAATTGCCTAGGGACAAATGATTCTCCTATGACAAAAGCTATCTACTTCTATTACCTTGCAATTTACTTGTAGTTTTATTCTCGCAAAGTACTCGCAGTTTTGTTCCTACCAAATAGTTTTATAGTTGTTCTTGGTAAAGAAAACATTAAGTGTGCATAGAGTTGTATCGGTGGTTGATAGAACTTGAGGGAATATTTGTTCTGCCTTTAGCACCTCATTGGGTTCGACACTCTTATTTATCAAAAAAGGCTACAAATGATGCCCTATACTTGTGGGTTATGAAGACCTTTTTCTAGCACCGTTGCCGGGGAGCAATAGCGTGGGTGAATATTCTCGTGTGTGCTTGTTTGCCTTATCACTAAGTAGTTTTTATTTCCTGTTCTAAGTTGTTCTCTATCTTTAGTTATGGATATGGAACACGAAACACCAAAAATTAGTGGTACTTGCTACTCATGGAGATGGGGAACCTCCTAAAACCCTCGATGCTCGTTATGTGAAAAAATATTAAACAATACTTTGATAATCCTGAGAAAACCCCATTCAACATGTAATGGGAGACACGTTGGATCAACGTGAATACTTTAGGGATTATCGCTTAACACAAAAAGGGAAACTTTTATGGGATCAAATTGATATGTTGCATTGGTCTGCTTGGAATATATGCAGAGATATGATTTCACTTGTTTCTCTAGGATGAATGCTCCACAACTTCCCTTTTCATGCAAATTTAATGATAATGAAACCTTAGCTTCTTATGCTAATGGTAGATATGATTACTATGATGTGGAACGAAATAAGAATTTGTTGCTTTTAGGGGTGCTTATGAAATTGAATCTTTGTTTTAAAAATATGAAGCTTTTGACAATGATGTTTATAGACCTAATTTTTTTGCTATACTTAAATATTGCTATGAGAATTATTAATACAATTCCGATATTGATGCATTTATTGAGAAAGTCTCTGCGGTCCAAAAAGAGACTAATATTTTGCAGGAGTCTAAGGAAGAATGAATTGATGAAACTATGAGCTCATTGGATGAAAAAGATGATAAGGAGAGCAAAGAACAAAAGGTGGAAGAGCGGATTGATCACCCGTACCCACCTTCTAATGAGAGTAACTCTTCAACTCATACATTGTTTAATTTTCCTTCGTTCTCACTGAAGGATGAATGTTATGATAATTGCTATGATCCCGTTGATTCGTTTGAAATATCCTTCTTGATGAACTTGATGCTTGCTACGCTTGTGGCCAAGATGCCAATTTGAATTATGCTTATGGAGATGAACTTGCTATTGTTCCTTATGTTAAACATGAAATTGTTGCTATTTCACCCACACATGATAGTCCTATTATCTTTTTAAATTCTTCAAACTACACTATATCAGAGAAGTTTGCACTTGTTAAGGATTACATTGATGGGTTGTGTTCTACCACTACACATGATGATTTTGATGAATATAATATGCATGTGCTTGCTGCTCCTACTTGCAATTATTATGAGAGGAACTACATCTCTGCCTCTCTATGATTCCAACACGATAAAATTGCAAGAAATTGTTTATGCTATGTATCGGCCTTTACTATGTGTGCATGAATTGTTCTTGTATGACATGCCGATGCATAGGAAGATAGTTAGACTTCGTAAATGCATGATATATGTTGCTTTGGGCTCACTACTAAATGCCAAATATTGTTAATTAAAATTGGCTTTGATATACCTTGGGATCGGGGTGGATCGATTACTTGAGCACTTTATGGCAAGCTTAATGGCTTTAAAGAAAGTGCTGCCAGAGAGACAACCCAAAAGTTTTAGAGAGTTATTTATTTCTGTTGAGTGCCTATATAAAGTTTAAAAACAAAAAATATAGAGGGGAACTTAAAACTTCACAATGAAAGTGAGAAAGACGAGCACCGTGGAAGTGGGGGATATCCTTGAACTTTGTTCATGCCCATGGAAACTTTGTGAATCTCGATTATAGAATCTTTTCAACAAAAATAACTATACCCTTGTACAAATCCATTGTATCATAAAAATAATGTGCCAAGATTTGCCTTTAGGATGATTAGATTGCTTGTTGGTATGTGCGGTGCAAAAGCAGAAACTTTGGCTATAGTGTGCGATTTTACATTTTTTACTAGAACGTCAAAAGTTTCTGAATTTTTTTGCACATTATTTCTATACAATTTTTTTATTTTTTGCTAATTTTTAGAATTCTTGGAGTAACATAAGTATGGTCAAAGTTCAGATTGCTACAGACTGTCCTATTTTTGATGCATTGTTTTGCTTGTTTTGATGAAACTATCGATTCTATCGGTGGTATAAACCATGGAAAAGTTATAATACAGTAGCTACAATGCAAAAACAAAATATGAGTTGGTTTTCAACAGTACTTAAAGTAGTGATTTGCTTTATTATAATAACGGATCTCACCAGTTTTCTGTTAAGTTTTGTGTGGATGAAGTGTTCAAAGATTGAGGAGATCTCGATATGAGGAGAAAGAGGAGAGGCAAGAGTTCAAGCTTGGGGATGCTCAAGGCACTCCAAGTAAATATCCAAGGAGAGTCAAGCTTCTAAGCTTGGGGATGCCCCGGAAGGCATTCCATCTTTATTCAACAAGTATCGGTATGTTTTCGTTCTCGTTTCGTTCATGTGATATGCGTTAACCTTGGAGCGTATTTTGTGTTTAGTTTTCATTTTTTTAATGCACCATGCTGGTATGAGATAGTCCATGGTTGATTTATAGAATACTCATTGCACTTCACTTATATCTTTTGAGTATGGCTTTATAGAATGCTTCATGTGCTCCACTTATATCATTTGAAGTTTGGATTGCCTGTTTCTCTTCACATGGAAAACCGTTATTTGAAGAATGCTCTTTTGCTTCACTTATATTTATCAGAGCATGGTCTTTTGTCGAAATAATTAAACTCTCATGCTTCACTTATATCTATTTAGAGAGTCGAGAGGAATTGGTCACTTGCATGGTTAGTCATAAAATCCTACATAGAACTTGTGGATCACTGAATATGATATGTTTGATTCCTTGCAATAGTTTTGCGATATAGAGATGGAATATGTGGGAGGTACTAGTAAACGGTTATGGTTAGTAAGAATATTGGTGTTAAGGTTTGTGATTCCCGAAGTATGCACGTGTAGTCTCTCATTATGCTATGAAGTCGGAGCATGATTTATTGTTGATTGTCTTCCTTATGAGTGGTGGTCGGGGACGAGCGATGGTCTTTTCCTACCAATCTATCCCCCTAGGAGCATGAGTAGTACTTTGCTTCGAGGGCCAATAAACATTTGCAATAAGTATGTGAGTTCTTTATGACTAATGTGAGTCCATGGATTATACGCACTCTTACCTTTCCACAATTTGCTAGCCTCTTCGGTACCGTGCATTGCCCTTTCTCACCTCGAGATGCGGTGCAAACTTCGCAGGTGCATCTAAACCCCGTGATATGATATGCTCTATCACACATAAGCCTTATTATATCTTCCTCAAAACAGCCACCATACCTACCTATTATGGCCTTTCCATAGCCATTCCGAGATATACTGACATGCGACTTCCACCGCTTCCATTTTTATGACTTGAGCATTCATTGTCATTTTGCTTTCCATGATCATATAGCTGACTTGTAGGATAAAATAAAAGAAAATAAAAAAATAAAAAAATGAAAGAAAGAAGGAGGAGAAGGGGCATGCAAATACCACACTTGTGCTTCAAAGTAGCATCATGTTTTTTATATAGAGAATCTCCTATGTAGTCACTTTCAGATACTAGTGGGAATTTTTCATTATAGGATTAGATGCACACCCACTTAGTATTCATATTAAGCTTTCATACACTTATAGCTCTTAGTGCATTCATTGCATGGCAATCCCTACTCCTGCATTGATATCAATTGATGGGCATCTCTAGCCCTTTGGTTAGCCGCGTCAATGTGGGACTTTTTTTTGTCTTCTCTATATTTACCCCTATCGTCATACTCTATTCCACTTGTAGTGCTATATCCATGGCTCGCGCTCATGTATTGCATGGGGGTTGAAAAAGTTGAAGCATGTTAAAATCTATGAACCAATTGCTCGGCTTGTCATCGGGGTTGTGCATGATAAATACTTTGTGTTAAGAAGACAGAGCATAACAAGACTATATGATTTTGTAGGGATAGCTTTCTTTAGCGTTGATATTTTGAAAGACACGATTGTTTGTTGGGATGCCTGAGTATTGATGTCTTTATGTCAAATTATAGACTATTGCTTTAAATCACTTGTATCTTAATATTCATACCATGATTAGATATATGATCAAGATTATGCTAGGTAGCATTCCACATCAAAAATTATCTTTTTATCATTTACCTACTCGAGGACGAGCAGGAATTAAGCTTGGGGATGTTGATATGTCTCCGTCGTATCTATAATTTTTGATTGTTTCATGCCAATATTATACAACTTTCACATACTTTTGGCAACATTTTATATGATTTACTCGACTAACTTATTGATCCAATGCCCAGTGCCAGTTCCTATTTGTTGCATGTTTTTTGTTTCGCAGAATATCCATATCAAACAAAGTCCAAACGCGATAAAATTTATGAAGAATTATTTTGGAATATATGTGATTTTTGGGAGGTGGAATCAACGCTAATGTAGGCCCACGGCCTCCACAACCCACCAGTGCGCGTCGGGCACCCCCTGGTGCGCCCAAGTGTCTTGTGCCTGATATGTCTCCGTTGTATCTACTTTTCCAAACACTTTTGCCCTTGTTTTGGACTGGAACTTGCATGATTTGAATGGAACTAACCCGGACTGACGCTGTTTCAGCAGAATTGCCATGGTGTTATTTTTGTGCAAAAATAAAAGTTCTCAGAATGACCTGAAACTTCATGGAGAATATTTTTGGAATTAATAAAAAATACTGGCAAAAGAATCAAGGCCAGGGGGCCCACACCCTGTACGCGAGGGTGGGGGGCGCGCCTACCCCCCTAGGCGCGCCCCGTGCCTCGTGGCCCCCCTGGTGCTCCACCGACCTCAACTCCAACTCTATATATTCACGTTCAGGGAGAAAAAAAATCAGAGAGAAGGATTCATCGCGTTTTATGATACGGAGCCGCCGCCAAGCCCTAATCTCTATAGGGAGGGCTGATCTGGAGTCTGTTCGAGGCTCCAGAGAGGGGAATCCGTCGCCATCGTCATCATCAACCTTCCTCCATCACCAATTTCATGATGCTCACCGCCGTGCGTGAGTAATTCCATCGTAGGCTTGCTGGACGGTGATGGGTCGGATGAGATTTACCATGTAGTCGAGTTAGTTTTGTTAGGGTTTGATCCCTAGTATCCACTATGTTCTGAGATTGATGTTGCTATGACTTTGCTATGCTTAATGCTTCTCACTAGGGCCCGAGTGCCATGATTTCAGATCTGAACCTATTATGTTTTCATGAATATATGTGAGTTCTTGATCCTATCTTGCAAGTCTATAGTCACCTATTATGAGTTATGATCCGTTAACCCCGAAGTGACAATACTTGGGACCATTACCGGTGATGACCGTAGTTTGAGGAGTTCATGTATTCACTAAGTGTTAATGCTTTGGTCCGGTACTCTATTAAAAGGAGGCCTTAATATCCCTTAGTTTCCATTAGGACCCCACTGCCATGGGAGGGTAGGACAAAAGATGTCATGCAAGTTCTTTTCCATAAGCATGTATGACTATATTCGGAATACATGCCTACATTACATTGATGAATTGGAGCTAGTTCTGTGTCACCCTATGTTATAACTATTGCATGAGGAATCGCATCCGGCATAATTCTCCATCACCGATCCAATGCCTACGAGCTTTTCACATGTTGTTCTTTGCTTAGTTACTTTTCCGTTGCCACTGTTACAATTACTACAAAACTATCACTGTTACTTTTGCCACCGTTACCACTACTATCATATTACTTTGCTACTAAATACTTTGCTGCAGATATTAAGTTATCCAGGTGTGGTTGAATTGAAAACTCAACTGCTAATACTTGAGAATATTCTTTGGCTCCCCTTGTGTCGAATCAATAAATTTGGGTTGAATACTCTACCCTCGAAAACTGTTGCGATCCCCTATACTTGTGGGTTATCAAGACTATTTTCTGGCGCCATTGCCGGGGAGCATAGCTCTATTCTTTGAGTCACTTGGGATTTATATCTACTGGTCACTATGAGGAACTTGAAATACGAAAGAACTGAGATTTTTCCCTCAACTACGAGGGGAGGTAAGGAACTGCCATCTAGCTCTGCACTTGATTCACCTTCTGTTTTGAGTAAGCTTGCGACACCTAAACCTGCTTCTGCTATAAATTCTGATATGTCGCATGTTATTGATGATGCCACTTCTGCTATGCATGATACTTATGATGAAACTACTTCTATGCTTGATACAACTGTGCCATTACGTGAATTTCTTGATGAACAACTTGCTAGGGCTAGAGAGAATGAAATTATTGAAATTGATAATATTGATGAAAGTGATGATGAAAATTCTCCCCCTAGATATGAATCCTGTTGTGCCTGAGGGTTATGTTATGGATGAAATAACTGCTAGAGACTTTATTGCTTGCAATGATAGGAGTGATCTTAAGAAATTGTTAGCTAAGCTGACAGAAAAATCTCTGAATGCTAGAATGAAATATGACCCTGCTTTTGCTACTTCACCTATCTTTGTTACTGATAAGGATTATGATTTCTCTGTTGATACTGAGATAATTACTTTGGTTGAATCTGATCCTTTCTATGGCTATGAATCTGAAACTGTTGTGGCACATCTTACTAAATTAAATGATATAGCCACCCTGTTTACTAATGATGAGAAAACTCGCTACTACTATATCCTTAAATTATTTCCGTTCTCATTAAAGGGTGATGCTAAGATATGGTTTAATTCTCTTGATCCTGGTTGAGTGCGTAGTCCCCAGGATATGATTTATTACTTCTCTGCTAAATATTTCCTCGCTAATAAGAAACAAGCTGCCTTAAGGGAAATATATAATTTTGTGCAAATAGGAGAAGAGAGTCTCCCACAAGCTTGGGGGAGGCT
The DNA here is from genome assembly GCA_021605205.1 of Aegilops longissima. Classification (NCBI taxonomy): domain Eukaryota; kingdom Viridiplantae; phylum Streptophyta; class Magnoliopsida; order Poales; family Poaceae; genus Aegilops; species Aegilops longissima. Next base: position 190,328,590 of record CM038680.1, on the reverse strand, counting down.
TCTCCAATTGCTTAATGCTTTGCCTGATCATCCTTTAAAGAAAAATGAAATACTTTATATCTTTTATAATGGACTAATTGATGCTTCCAGAGACCACCTGGATAGTTGTGCTGGTTGTGTTTTCAGGGAAAGAACAGTTGATCAAGCTGAATTGCTATTCAATAATATGTTGACTAATGAAAATAATTGGACACTTCCTGAACCAACTCCTAAGCCAACTCCGAAGAAAAGGGGTATTCTATTTCCCAGTCCTGAAGATATGCAAGAGGCAAAGAAATCTATTAAAGAAAAAAGTATTAAAGCTGAAGATGTTAAGAATTTACCTCCTATTAAAGAAATACATGGTCTTGATAACCCGACACGGGTAGTAAAGGTAAATTCTCTCTATAGATTTGATGAAGGTGATATTCCTCGTTATAAGTCTGCTAGCCAATGCTTAGATGAGTTTGATAATTTTATTGTCAAACAAGAAAACTTCAATGCTTATGTTGGTAGACAATTGAAACGTAATGCTTATATGATTGAACACTTGAGTGATTATATGTCTATTGTTAAAGGTGAACTTAAACTCATAAGTAAACATGCTTCTATGGTTACCACTCAAGTAGAACAAGTGCTTAAAGCTCAAAAAGATTTGCTCAATGAATAACATAATAAGAAGAATGATAATGTTGTTAGAGTTATGACTAGAGGGGGTAAAATGACTCGGGAACCTTTGTATCCTGAGGGCCAACCTAAGAGAATTGACCAAGATTCTCAGAGAACTAGATGCACCTAGTCCTTCTTAGAGGAAGAAAAAGAAAAATGATAGGACTTTGCATGCTTCTAGTGAACCTGTTGTTGACACACCTGAGAATCCCAATGACATTTCTATTTCTGGTGCTGAAACACAATCAGGTGATGAACATGAACCTAGTGATATTGTTAATGATAATGTTCATGTTGATGCTCAACCTAGTAATGACAATGATGTAGAGATTGAACCTGCTGTTGATCTGGATAACCCACAATCAAAGAATCAACATTTTGATAAGAGAGACTTTGTTGCTAGGAAGCACGGTAAAGAAAGAGAACCATGGGTTCAGAAACCCATGCCTTTCCCACCCAAACCATGCAAGAAAAAGGATGATGAGGATTTTGAGCGCTTTGCTAAAATGATTAGACCTATCTTTCTGCGTATGCGTTTGACTGATATGCTTAAAATGAATCCTTATGCTAAGTATATGAAAGATATTGTTACAAATAAGAGAAAGATACCGGAAGCTGAAATTTCCACCATGCTTGCTAATTATAACTTTAAGGGTGGAATACCTAAGAAACTAGGAGATCTAGGAGTACCAACTATACCATGCTCCATTAAAAGAAACTATGTTAGAACTGCTTTATGTGATCTTGGAGCCGGTGTTAGTGTTATGCCTCTCTCTTTATATCGTAGACTTGATTTGAATAAGTTGACACCTACTGAAATATCTTTGCAAATGATTGATAAATCAACTGTTATACCTGTCGGTATTTGTGAGGATGTGCCTGTTGTGGTTGCAAATGTTACTATTTTAACGGACTTTGTTATTCTTGATATTCCCGAGGACGATAGTATGTCAATTATCCTAGGTAGACCCTTTTCGAATACTGCAGGGGCTATTATTGATTGCAACAAAGGCAATGTCACTTTTCATGTTAATGGAAATGAGCATACAGTACACTTTCCGAGGAAACAACCTCAAGTCCACAGTATAAACTCTATTGGAAAAATTCCATCGATTGTTATTGGAGGTTTTGAATTTCCTATCCCTACTGTGAAGAAGAGATATGATTTTCTTATTATTGGGGTTGTGCATATCCCCGTTGAGGTAACATAGTGTTATTCGAAATTTCTCCGGTTCCATGTTATGCGGAATGAGTTTGTTAACAAGACTTGATCAACCTTGTTAGTGGATTCCTTTTGATGAGCTTGAGATGGATGAAGTTAGAAACCACAACCTTTTGTACCCTCCTTTTACTTTCTATAATTTAGATTAAATAAAGCAAAAATAGTATTTTCTGTTAGTTTTCTGAATTATCCGTGCAATAAAAAATACCCCGAAAATAAAAATTTCTCCAAATGCCCTGAAAATGAAATATGATTTTTTCTAGAATATTTGAGAATATTTGGCACTGAGAACACATCAGGGGGAGCAAGCACCTGGCCACGAGGGTCGAGGGTGCGCCCACCCCCCCTAGGCGCGCTCATGCCTCGTGGGCCCCTGGTGGCCCCCCTCCACTTATTCCAGCCACCACACACTCCTTCTTCCTCCCAAAAAATCACCAACCAGCTCAAGCACGAGTTCTAGCTCATCTTGCTGCGATTTTCGATCTCCTTGCTCAAAGCTCTACTCACAAAACTGCTTTGGGGGATTGTTCTTCAGTATGTGACTCCTCCAATGGTCCAATTAGTTTTTGTTCTAGTGCTTTATTCATTGCAAATTTTTGCTGCCTAGGTGACCCTGTTCTTGAGCTTGCATGTCAAATTTATATGGTCCCAAGTAGTTCTAATGCATGATATAGTCCCTAGGCACTTGTGGGAGTAGTTTCTATCAATTTTGTTGAGTTTGGTTCACTTTTATTTTAAGTTACTAAAAATTTAAGAAATTTTCAGAAAATGATGAAGAGATTATTGAGGGGCTCTTCGAGCTGAAGCTCGAAGGATAAACAAAGTGAAGAGGATAAGAGGCCCAAATATAATCTCCCTCGCACCGCGGAAGTTCGGCCGTGTGAATGGCCTTGTGATGAGTTCTTAACAGCAGCCGGGATTCATGATGATTTTTATTCTTTGGCTGAGAATGTAGGCCTCACCGATTTCCTCCGCGACCAGCGCGAACAGTATCTCTTACTAATATTTTCGTGCAAAATTTTCATTTCCATGCTAGGAGATCACCACCTTCAGTGGAATTTTATTTATATGATGAGCATAAGGAGATGTCCCTTTTTGATTTCTGCGGGGTCTGTAAGATACCCTTTACGGGCAGCATAGAGGAACCACATCGTAATGATGTGGAAGGGTTTATTGGTATGATTGCTGTAGGGGAAACAAGGAAAGTTACCGATGTAAGAATTACTAGCATACATTTTCCGGTTCTACGTTACTTTGCAATATTTGCTAGTAGATGTTTAATTGGTCGCAGAAACTATGGAAACCTTACTGCCCCTGATATTGTTATTTTGGGCCATGCCTTGTTTCGTGATAACACTTTTAGTCTAGGTGCTATTGTTTGCAAGAGGTTAAATCTGAACCGTACAAAGGGTCCCATCTTGGGAGGCATCTTCGCCTCGCGCCTCGCTGCACACTTTAACATACCTATTAGGCATTCTAAGAAAGATGAAAAGTTGTTGCCTCCTATTTTTCTAGACTATAAGAGTATGGTAGCACATGATTTTATTGTTAAGAATAAGAAAAAGATGCTTAATTGCAATCTGATATTTGATAAAAATCACCCTGAGACTATTACTTTGCCTGCTCCTTCTTTGTTTGACTTATCTTCAGGCAAGTATCTTGTTCTGCCGGAGGCATTTCATGCCTACCAGAACCCCACAGTAGCTACAGAGCTAGAGCCGGAGCCACAACTTGACCCTCCACGTCAGTCTGTTTACCAGTGGGATCCGGAGGAGATCGCCAATCAGAGGTATCCCGAGGCTCCTTCTCAGTACGACCCCAACTACAACTTTGATCCATGGGCATAGACCAACTTAGGCCAAAAGCCTAAGCTTGGGGGAGTACGTATTTCTCACCGATGTTACACTCATGTTCACACACTCATGCTAGTTGTCGGTGCTCATACTTTTTCATTGTAACATCCATGCTAGTTTACTTTTCTTTTTCTCGCTTTCTTCTTGTGTGTTTGAATAACCTTGAGAAAAAACAAAAAATTAGTTGTAGCTTCCAGCTAGTTTACTTTTCATGCCTGTAGTAGTAATAATTAAAAAGAAAACCCTAAAAGATTTATCGTTCTTCTTTTTCTTGTTGGGAGCTTTCTCGTGTAAATAGTTTTATTTCTTTTCTTTTCTTTGGGGGTCGAGAGGAGAAGACCAGAATGAAAATGTTGAAGTGGCTCTTATATGCATTATTGTTGATATAAGAAGAGCCCATATTATCTTGTCTTCTCCTGTGTGTCAGATGCCTGCAGATTCCAGCTTAGTCCAATGCACGTGCACTATTATTATTATCCACATCATTCGGTCGTGCAAGTGAAAGGCAATAATAACGATATATGATGAATTGAGTGAGATGAGAGAAGCTGGTATGAACTCGACCTCTCTTGTTTTTGTAAATATGATTATTTCATCGTTCCTAATTCAGCCTATTATGAATGAAACATGTTTGCAATGACAATTAGAGATTATAGTTTCTTATGCCATGCTTAATTAGCTAGGAGTTTATAATGGTTTACCTTGCGTGCCAACATGATATTAAAATGGTTGTGATGTGGTATGATAGGGTGGTATCCTCCTTTGAATGATTCGAGTGACTTGACTTGGCACATGTTCACACATGTAGTTGAAACAAAATCAACATAGCCTCCACGATATTTATGTTCATGGTGGATTATATCCTACTCATGCTTGCACTCAATGTTTATTAATTTTAATGCATGTTCATGACTGTTGTCGCTCTCTAGTTGGTCGCTTCCCGGTCTTTTTCTAACCTTCACTTGTACTAAGCGGGAATACTGGTTGTGCATCCACTTCCATAAACCTCAAAGTTATTCCATATGAGTCCATTATAACTTCCTATATGCGGTATCTACCTGCCGTTCCAAGTAAATTTGTATGTGCCAAACTCTAAACCTTCAAATGAAATTCTGTTTTGCATGCTCGAATAGCTCATGTATCAACTAGGGCTGTCTGTATCTTCCATGCTAGGCGGGTTATTCTCAAGAGGAGTGGACTCCGCTCCTCACTCACGAGAAAATGGTTGGTCACTGGGATGCCCAGTCCCATGCTCTAAGAAAATCAAATCAAAATAATTGCAAACAAAACTCCCCCAGGGCTGTTGCTAGTTGGAGGCACTCGCTGTTTCGAGCCAGCCATGGATTGATGCTTGTTGGTGGTGGGGGAGTATAAACTTTACCATTCTGTTTGGGAACCACCTATAATGTGTGTAGCATGGAAGATATCGAGATCTCTCGGTTGTTATGTTGACAATGAAAGTATGCCGCCCAAAATATTATTTATCTCTATTTCAAAAATCGAGCTCTGGCACATCTACAAATCCCTGCTTCCCTCTGCGAAGGGCATGTCTATTTACTTTTATGCTGAGTCATCATCCTCTTATTAAAAAGCACAAGCTGGAGAGCACCGCTGTCATTTGTACTATTAATTTACATTGGGTATGACTATGACTGGATCTCTTTTACCATGAATTACAATGTTTAGTCAGTCCTTGATCTTCAGAGGTGCTCTACATTTATTTTTTGCAGTCTCGGAAAGGGCTAGTGAGATACCATCTTGTTATATCATATTATGATTGTTTTGAGAAAGTGTTGTCATCCAAGATTTATTATTATTACTCACTAGTTGATTATGCCATTGATATGAGTAAACATGAGATCTAAATGTTATTGTGAATATGGTTAGTTCATAATCTTTGCTGAAAACTTGAATGCTAGCTTTACATATTTACAACAACAAGAGCAAACAGAGTCTGTAAAAGTTTTCCTTTATCACTTTCAGTTTATCAACTGAATTGCTTGAGGACAAGCAAAGGTTTAAGCTTGGGGGAGTTGATACATCTCTGTCGTATCTACTTTTCCAAACACTTTTGCCCTTGTTTTGGACTCTAACTTGCATGATTTGAATGGAACTAACCCGGACTGACGCTGTTTTCACCAGAATTGCCATGGTGTTATTTTTGTACAGAAATAGAAGTTCTCGGAATGACCTGAAACTTCACGGAGAATATTTTTGGAATTAATAAAAATATTGGCGAAAGAATCAAGGCCAGGGGGCCCACACTCTGTCCACGAGGGTGGGGGCGTGCCTACCCCCTGGGTGTGCCCCCCTGCCTCGTGGGCCCCCTGGTGCTCCACCAACCTCAACTCCAACTCTATATATTCATGTTCGGGGAGAGAAAAAATAAGATAGAAGGATTCATCGCGTTTTACGATACGGAGCCGCTGCCAAGCCCTAATCTCTCTCAGGAGGGCTGATCTGGAGTCTGTTCGAGGCTCCGGAGAGGTGAATCTGTCGCCATCGTCATCATCAACCTTCCTCCATCACCAATTTCATGATGCTCACTGCCGTGCATGAGTAATTCCATCGTAGGCTTGCTGGACGGTGATGGGTTGGATGAGATTTACCATGTAGAGTTAGTTTTATTAGGGTTTGATCCCTAGTATCCACTATGTTCTGAGATTGATGTTGCTATGACTTTGCTATGCTTAATGCTTGTCACTAGGGCCCAAGTGCCATGATTTCAGATCTGAACCTATTATGTTTTCATGAATATATGTGAGTACTTGATCCTAGCTTGCAAGTCTATAGTCACCTATTATGAGTTATGATCTGTTAACCCCGTAGTGACAATAATCGGGACCATTACCGGTGATGACCGTAGTTTGAGGAGTTCATGTATTCACTAAGTGTTAATGCTTTGGTCCGTTACTCTATTAAAAGGAGGCCTTAATATCCCTTAGTTTCCATTAGGACCCCGCTGCCGCGGGAGGGTAGGACAAAAGTGTCATGCAAGTTCTTTTCCATAAGCACGTATGACTATATTCGGAATACATCCCTACATTACATTGATGAATTGGAGCTAGTTCTGTGTCACCCTATGTTATAACTATTGCATGAGGAATCACATCTGGCATAATTCTCCATCACCGATCCAATACCTATGAGCTTTTAGCATATTGTTCTTTGCTTAGTTACTTTGCCGTTACCACTGTTACAATTACTACAAAACTATCACAGTTACTTTTGCCACCGTTACCACTACTATCACATTACTTTGCTACTAAATACTTTGCTGCAGATATTAAGTTATCCAGGTGTGGTTGAATTGACAACTCAACTGCTAATACTTGAGAATATTCATTGGCTCCCCTTGTGTCGAAACAATAAATTTGGGTTGAATACTCTACCCTTGAAAATTGTTGCGATCCCCTATACTTGTGGGTTATCAGTGCCCTCCCCGTAAGTCGGTTGGGCCCTTCTTCGGGCACAAGGAAGCCTATATTCGAAAAAACGTGTTAAAATCTCAATGTAATCGGAGTTACGAATCTCCGTGAATATAAGAAACGGTTTTCGGCCAGAAAACAGGAACGTGAAATAGAAGAGAATAGAGAGGGAGATCAAATCTCGGAGGGGCTCCCGCCCCTCCGCCACCATGGAGGCCATGCACTAGAGGGGGAACTCTCCTCCCATCTAGGGGGAGGCCAAGGAAGAATAAGGAGGAGGGGGGCTCTCTCCCCCTATCTCCTGGTGGCGCCGGAACACCGCCGGGGCAAGGATCATGACAGCGATCTACATCAACAATCTTGCTACCGTCAACACCAAATTTCTCCCCCTCTATGCAACAGTGTAACACCCCTTATCGCCACTGTAATCTCTACTTAAACATGGTGCTTAACACTATATATTATTTCGCAATGATATGTGGTTATCCTATGATGTTTGAGTAGATCTGTTTTGTCCTATGGGCTAATTGATGATCATGGTTGGTTTGAGTGTATATTTTATTATGGTGCTATCCTACGGTGCCCTCCATCTCACGCAAACATGAGGGTCCCCGCTGTGGGGTGTTGCAATACGTTCATAATTTGCTTATTATCGATGCCGGAGTGACAGGAGCTTGAACATAGATAAGTGGGTTATTGCGTATAGGAGTAAAGAGGACTTGATACTTAATGCTATGGTTGGGTTTTACGACCTTAATGATCTTTAGTAGTTGCGGATGCTTGCTAGAGTTCCAATCATAAGTGCATATGATCCAAGTAGAGAAAGTATGTTAGCTCATGCCTCTCCCTCATGTAAAATTGCAAGAATGATTACCGGTCTAGTTATCAATTGCCTGGGGACAAATGACTTTCCTGTTGACAAAACATAACTACTTTTATTACCTTGCAATTTACTCGTAGTTTTAGTCTCGCAAAATACTCGTAGTTTTATTCCTACCAAATAGTTTTATACTTGTTCTAGGTAAAGCAAACATTAAGTGTGCGTAGAGTTGTATCAGTGGTCGATAGAACTTGAGGGAATATTTATTCTGCCTTTAGCTCTCATTGGGTTCGACACTCTTATTTATCAAAAAAGGCTACAAACGATCCTCTATACTTGTGGGTCATCAAACGTCACAACGTAACTGGGTGATCATAAAGATGCTCTATATGTATCTCCGAAAGTGTCTGTTGAGTTGGATGGACCGAGATTTGATTTGTCACTCCGTGTATCGGAGAGGTATCTCTGTGCCCTCTCGGTAATACAGCATCACAAGAAGCTTGCAAGCAAAGTGACTAAGGAGTTAGTTACGAGATGATGTATTACAGAACAAGTAAAGAGACTTGCCAGAAATGAGATTGAACTAGGTATGGAGATACCGACGATCGAATCTCAGGCAAGTAACATACCGACAAACAAAGGGAATACGTGTGTTGTCATAAAGTTTCGACCGAGAAAGATCTTCGTAGAATATGTAGGAACCAATATGAACATTGTCGGTGTCAAAACCGGCCGATCTCGGGTAGGGGGTCCCGAACTGGGCGTCTGAGGATCGAAGGTAACAAGAGACAAAGGGGACACGATGTTTACCCAGGTTCGGGCCCTCTTAACGGAGGTAAAACCCTACTTCATGCTTGATTGACTTTGATGAATATAGGGGTTACAAGAGTGGATCTACCTCGAGATCGTAATAGCTAAACCCTAGCTTTCTAGCTTATATGAATTCCGATAGCTTCTACGGACTAAACCCTTCGGTTTATATAGACACCGGAGGGGCCTAGGCTTGTACAAAGTCGGTTTACAGAAGAAGTAAACTATACATGCATCCGGACGCGAATCTTGCCATCCACGCAAAGGAGAGTCCCATTCGGACACGGGGGAGGGCCTTCCACCTTATATCTTTACGGCCAATCAGTCGGGCCCATAACACACAGGTCGGACACCCGAGGACCCCTTAATCCAGGACTCCCTCAGTAGCCCCCGAACTTGCCTTCAATGACGACGTAGTATCCGGCTTATGCCTTCGGCTTTGCATGGCGGGTTCTTCATTATACTTCGGACCAACAACAATCTAGTTGTGACCTCGATGTTTCTGTCCATGATGGTTCCTCCCTGTTGTCGCTTCGATTTCCGTGCGCCATATGAATACAAACGGTCCATGCTTTTTTGCAAATAAGACCCTTATTACGCTGGGATGGCATCTATATAAGGAGATATAGATCCCCAAATGCCATCTCACACCGAGCAAAAGGAAAACTGTCAAGATTAGCCACGAACAAAGCCTTCCATCATGGCCAGTGCCCCAGGCTCCTCTTCGCGCCCTCATGGCCTTCAAGAGGGTGATTGGCAGAGTTGTTATGTGCCTCATCTTCATCTCAGCCGACTCCAGACGCAGGGCTATCTTCCCCTTGCGGATCTAGTCTCCGTTCGAGCGGGTTTGGCCTCAATCAGCAACGACGTGATGGCTGAGAACTTCCCCAACCCCAATAAGGAGGAGAGGGTGTGCTTTGTCCCATTCCTGTTGCAGGGCCTAGGATTTCCAATCCATTCCTTTCTCGGGGGGTTATTGGAATTTTACGGCATCCAACTGCACAATCTCATCCCAGGTTCGATTTTGCACATCTCAGGTTTCGTTGCCCTCTGTGAGCTATTGTTAGGCATCGAGGTCCATTTAGAACTACGGATAAAGTTCTTTTGCCTCGTTTTCCCCGTCATCGAGGAGGTTCCATATTTGAAGTGGGCGGTGCCGAAGCATGGCGTATAGCCGGATCCGGATACCTCATAGGAACTCCCAAAGAGGTATACCCGTAGTAGTCTTCGTAATGGTTCTATATGGACGACGTCCCGCTGCCGGACCCAGTTCAGCATGGCCTCCCTGAATTTTCCAGGTTCCTTTAAAGAAGCGCCTCAACTGGCGTCCCCGAAGTCCCAAGGAAGAGGACAGTGCAGAGATAAAGAGGTTGGTCAGCAATGTCAGGTTGCTAGCCCATACCGAACTCTCGATAGTTGAGGTCATGGCTATTGCAATAAAGAGGTGTGTCGAGCCTCTCCAATCTAAAGTAACTCCCTTATGGTGTTACAATGGAGAAGACGACGCGTCCCATTACAGACGGAAAGGTCCGGATACCCCAGCCGAACTGGCCACAATCTTTGCCGATCTTTATAAGGGCGAGAAAGAAGATTTTCTCCAGTTAAACTACCGGGAGGGTTATTCCATGTACAATCCTATTGAATGGGTAAGATTTCGATCGTCTGTGTTTATTTTATTGCAGTTACAGACACTAATCAAACTTGCCCTTTGTTGCCACAAACAGTCATGGAGGAAACGACCGAGGACATCCATTGTCCCGCTCCCCAGCCAGAGGATCATAACTATGATAAAGACCCTGACTTTTGCGAGGATCCGGACATATATATAGAGTTCGGCGACGGGGTATTTTATCAAGCGAGCCTTGACGGCTCGGAAGTGGCTATCACTGCCGACTACCCCCGCCTCTATCCCTTTTGCATTGTGAGTATTCAGAGGGTTCTTTAAAATGAAATCCTTATTTGCATTTTTATCTGTTGTACTGATCCGGATTTTAATAGGATCGGCGCTCTAGGGACCGTACCTCCTCAAGGGCGGCCCCTACGCAAGGTCGTCGTTCAAAATGAAAAGGGACCGGCAGTGCTGCAGAGACCTCACAGTCTTCCAAGAGGTATGTTTGTTTTAATACATGCCTAGGCATGAGTCTGAATTGTTAAAAGTCTCCTTTTATCCTTGATGTCAGGAGGAGTATGCGGCAGACGATGGGAAAACGTCCAGTTAGCCAAATGTCCGCCAATCCGGTGTCGGACTCGCCAACTAGGACGAGAGCCGATGCAATGCCAGTTCCGCCTCCTCAAGAGGATTTGGATGACGTATCGGTCACGAATTCCGAAGTAGAGAGCGTGATGAATCACCATCGATTGAAAGAGGCCATGCACACTCCGGCCTTTTCCGAGCAAGAGTTTACCGCAGTTAGCTCGGTGGATGCATATATCCGAGCCGCTCGAGACGGACTTGCCGGAGTCATTCAGTTGTTCTTGAAGGATATACAGGTAAAAGTTTATGCAATTTTTAATAGTCATGTGCCAGTAGCCCCCGAGACTTGAAGCGGTGAGGTAAACCGATTTAAGGATCGATATGACCCGCTGTTTCTCAAAGAGATAAATAGCGCGCTATCCCAGGAGCTAGAAGCGAGTCAAACACAACTTAATGTTGTCACCGCTGAATTCACGGAAACGAAAAAGGCCACAACAAGTGCATCTGGGAAGAATGAATATGAGGGGGGAAAAGACAAACAATCCGAAGAGATAGAGAGCTTAAGGGCCCAGTTATGGGCCGCTCAGAAGGAAAATGAGAGGCTGAAAAGCGGCATGTTCAGTATGTCTTCCTCCCTTATTTAGAACCACCCTACGTGCTCATGTGTTGTCCATAGTTCGGAATTTCATGACCTTGTTGCTGCAGGTCTGTTAACTGGCCGCCTAGAAGAGGAAGTATCTGGATTTCAAGGTGACGTGCTAAATGAGTTGTCCGTGGTACATGCTCGGGCCCGGAAAGCCATGAAGAGTATGGTGAAGGCATTATAGCCCTCTGATACCCCCCAGAAAGTATGGAGGGCTTGGCAAACTTGTTCAAAGGTGCCCGGCGCCGGTTCGAGCTATGGAAGACATCCCCTGTTGTGAAGGCACACGCGAAGCTTGGGCCATGGTGAAAACACGCTTTACCAAGCTAGATCGAAATCACAAGGCCCGGGTGGGACCACGGGGACCAGACGGGAAAGAAATTCCAGTGAATTTGGTTTATGACCAAGTAATGGCAACTGCAAAGTACTCACAGGAGGATTGTAGTTTAGACAGTCTTATAGATGGAGTAGATAAGGAATAGGTGTTTGTATCAAGCAACTTGTACCTTTATCCGAACATGTAAAAAAATTGTCGTCGCAGGCCTTTGGCTTTTAACCTCCAAACCCAAAAAAATGGTGGAGTGATTCCGGATACTATTTTGAAATGAAAGAAGTATTCACTATGTACGGAAACCAAGCAACCCGGTCATTGTGCTCGAACAGACAAAAAAATAGTTCAGGATGTATGTTATATTACATATGTAAGAAACATCTTCCAAGGAAAATAGGTCCGTTAAGGGTCCCTTTCTGTAGGTTGGCATGCTGTAATTATGTGTGCTGCGGCGTTGGTCCGCAAGACAGGAGAAAGGTGTCCCATAGTGTTAGGGGGTTAACATAATGTAAATATTTTTCGCTTGATTGCCGACCACTTATTCTCTTAAGAACGGTAGCTTTCAACTTCACCCGTCTGAGGTACATGTCCGGATGACCCGGTTGTAACAATCACAGAGTTGCTCCCTTTACGCCCTAGCCGAACAATCAGGAATGTAGGGCATAAACACAGGAGCAAAGGCAACCCAGCTTGGCAAAAACTTAAGTCATAGAGGTGCATATAATGGCAAAAAGGATGTATATCAGCAAACGAGACTTATATTGTGAGCTCCAGGCTCGGAATAGTAATAAGCTTCGGTTAAAGAAGCCCCCAGTCATGGTGTGATATATACATTTAAGGATGTGTACCCCTCAAGTGCTCGGCTTATCCGAATACATCATGGAAATCGTACCAAAACGAGAAAACAAAAAATAAATGAAGAGGAGAAAAAGGAACGAAAAAGAAGTATGGCCGAACTTATGCGTAGAATCTTCGGAGCCGAGCAGCGTTCCATGGATTTGGCTCAAGGCGATTATCCAATGCATTACGAAGGCGGTAGGCTCCTCCTATGAAAACTTCATCGATAATGAAGGGACCCTCCCATTTTGGTTTGAGTTTGTCCTTTTTCTTCTCCGGGAGGCATAAAACGAGTTCACCGACATTATAAGTCTTGGCCCGCACTTCTCTGCTTTGGTATCTCCGAGCCTGTTGTTGGTAGAATGCGGAACAGGCTTTTGCAACATCGCGCTCCTCCTCCAGGCCATCTAGGTCGTCCTACCGATCAAGCTCGGCTTCTCTCTCTTAGTACATGCGAACTCAAGGTGAGTCATGAATAATGTCACAGGGCAAGACATCCTCTGCGCCGTACACCATGAAGAAGGGTGTGTATCTGGTCGTGCGATTGGGCGTTGTCCATAGTCCCCAGAGTACGGAATCAAGTTCCTCGACCCATTGTTTATCTGACTCCCGTGGGGATTGCACTAGTCTGGGTTTAATGCCGCTCATTATCAGGACATTAGCCCGTTCGACCTGACCGTTTGCTTGAGGGTGATATACGGAGGCGTAATCGAGCTTAATGCCCAGGTTAGCACACCAGTTGTTCACCTCATCGGCTGTAAAGTTAGAGACATTATCAGTAACGATGATGTGTGGGATACCATAACGGTGTACAGTGTCGAATATAAAGTCAATCACCGGCCCAGCTTCAGCTGTTTTGACTGGTTTGGCCTCTATCCACTTAGTGAATTTATCCACCATAACCAGCAAATAATTCTTCTTGTGGCTTCCCCCTTTAAGGGGTCCGACCATATCTAGCCCCAAGACCGCGAAAGGTCAAGTAATGGGGATTGTTTTTAGGGCGGTGGGCGGCATGTATCTTTGATTGGCGAACAGCTGGCATCCGACACAGCGCTGTACAAGGGCCTGTGCATCTGCTTGGGTCGTGGGCCAAAACAAACCTGTACGGAAGGCCTTACTTATGAGGGCCCGAGCTGCGGCATGGTGGCCACCGAGACCAGCATGTATTTCGGCCAAGAGCTCCCGTCCCTCCTCTTTGGAGATACATCTTTGAAGAACTCCAGTAGTAATTTTCTTGTAGAGTTCTCCTTCATGAACTTTGTAGCCTTTCGAGCGTCAGACTATGCGACGGGCCTCATTCTGGTCATCAGGGAGCTCCCACCTATTAAGGTAGGCTAGGAAGGGTTCGGTCCATGGAGCAATAACAACCATGATTACATGGGCGGAAGGTGTCATTTCGGTGTCCGAGCCCCCGATGATATCAGAATTGTGTTCGGCATCTGGGAGTATGAAAGGCTCTGTACTGGTATTGTCGCTCTCGTCCTGCCATGCCACGGATGGCTTGAAGAGCCTTTCCACAAAGGTGTTAGGTAGGATGGGGTCGCGTTTAGCACCCATTCAAGCAAGGATGTCCGCTGCCTGATTACTGTCTCGAGCAACGTGATGAAACTCGAGCCCCTCGGACCGAGCTGATATTCTGAGTACGGCGTTGCGGTATGCCACCATCTTTGGATCTTTTGCATCAAAATCTCCATTTATTTGGGATATTGCAATGTTCGAATCCCCACGCACCTCGAGGCGTTGTATACCCATAGAAACAGCCATCCGAAGACCATGCAATAGTGCCTCATACTCGGATGCATTGTTGGAGTATGTATACATGATTTTTAACACGTAACGGACTGGGTCCCCTGTAGGGGATGTTAGGATGACACCGGCCCCCAATCCGACTAACATTTTAAAGCCGTCGAAGTACATCACCCAGTTGGAGTATGTGTTGTACTCCTTAGGGAGCTCGGCTTCTGTCCATTCGGTGATAAAGTCGTCCAACACCTGAGATTTAATAGCTCGGCGTGGCTTGTATGTTATTTCAAATGGTAAGATCTCGATGGCCCATTTGGCAATGTGGCCGGTGGCGTCCGATTGTTTATGATTTCATTGAGTGGTACTTCGGAAGCCACCGTGACCGAACACTCTTGAAAGTAGTGCCACAGCTTTCGGGATGCCATGAAGACTGCATACGCTATCTTTTGATAGTGTGGGTATAGAGATTTGCATGGTGTTAGAACCGCCGATACATAGTACACTGGTTTCTGCAGTGGGAATTTATGTCCCTCCTCCTGTTGTTTGACGACAAGTACCGCACTCACTACCTGGTGAGTCACATATATGTAGAGCAACATAGGTTCGCCAACACTCAGTGCGGCAAGGATTGGGTTGCTTGCTAATAGTGTTTTTGTTTCTTCCAATTGGGTTGTAGTCACGTCAGTCCACTCGAAGTGGTCGGTGTGTCGGAGCAGTCGATAAAGCAGTAGCGCCTTTTCTCCGAATCTGGAGATAAAGCGGCTCAAGGCTGCCACGCACCCAGCTAGTTTTTGGACTTGCTTTAAGTCTATTGGCGTTGCCAATTGTGACAAGACTCGGATTTTTGCTGGGTTCGCTTCAGTTCCTCTATTGGAACCGATGAACCATAGTAGTTCTCCGGCTAGAACACCGAAGACACATTTTTCTGGATTGAGTCGTATGTCATATGTTTGGAGGTTGTCAAATGCGGGTCGTAGATCGTCCACCAATGATTCGACATGTTTAGTCTTGATGACGACATCATCTACGCATGCCTCCACTGTCTTGCCAATTTGCTTTTCCAGACATGTTTGAATCATGCGTTGGTAAGTGGCACCCGCGGTTTTTTAGCCCAAAAGGCATAGTGTTGAAGCAGAAAGGCCCATAGGGGGTAATGAATGTTGTTGCAGCCTGGTCGGACTCCTTCATCTTAATTTGATGGTATCCAGAGTATGCGTCGAGGAAACATAGTGAGTCGTGTCGTGCAGTCGAGTCAATGATTTGGTCAATGTGTGGCAGTGGGAAGGGGTCCTTAGGGCAAGCCTTATTAAGGTCCTTGAAATCGACCCAAAGGCACCAGGATTTATCCTTCTTTGGCACCATGACCAGGTTTGCCAGCCAGTCCGGGTGTTTGATCTCTCTAATGAACCCGGCTTCAAGTAGCTTGGCTAGCTCCTTCCCCATAGCTTGTCGTTTGGGTTCGAAAAATCATCGCAGCGTTTGTTTGACTGGTTTGAACCCCTTTTATGTTGAGGTTGTGTTCGGCCAGTCTGCATGGGATTCCTGGCGTATCCGAAGGATGCCAGGCAAAGATGTCCCAATTTTCATGCAGGAACGCTCGCAAGGCGACGTCGACCGTCGGATCCAGCTGTGCTTTGATGGAGGTTGTCTTGGTAGGATCCATCGGGTGCACTTGAAATTTAACTATTTCGTCTGCTGGTTTGAAAGAAGTGGACTTGGGCCTCTTATCAAGGATTACATCATCTTTGTCCACTATTGAATGCAGAGTGGTTAACTCCTCGGCCACGAGGGCCTCTGGTAGTGCCTCGAGGGCCAAGGATGCAGTTTTGTTTTCGGCGCGGAGTGCTATATCCAGATCACCGGTGATGGTGATAACTCCGTTGGGACCTAGCATTTTGAGCTTCATGTACCCGTAATGGGGTATTGCTTGAAAGCGTGTGAGGGTGTCTCGCCCCAACAGGGCGTGATATCCGCTATTGAAAGATGCCACGTGGAAGAGTAACTCTTCGGACCTGTAGTTCTCTGGCGTGCCGAATACTACATCAAGTTTAATTTTCCCCAAGCATCGTGCTTCTCGACTGAGGATAATGCCTTGAAAGGTGGTGCTGCTTTGCTCGATGCGACTCTTGTCCATTTGCATTTTATTGAGCGTGTGCTCGTAGATGAGGTTCAGTCTGCTACCACCGTCCATGAGCACCTTGGTGAGCCGAAAGCCATCCACAATTGGGTTTCATACCAAGGCGGCAGGTGCTTGGACTGATCTGAACCTTGGTTCATCATCGGCAGTAAAAGTTATTGTCGTATCGTTCCAAGGATTTATTACGGCTACTTTGTTAACTTTAGCGAGGTCGCGGAGCGCCCTTTTGCGTCGATTATTTGAAGAAAAGGTCTCAAAGACCGTGAAGACATTGATATCATCATCCCCCAAAGAGTACTTCTCTGGGGTAGTGTTGGTGAGGATGGCCTCGCCGCTCTTAGCCACCTGCCGGAGTACCCAACATGCCCGAAGGCTATGTGTTGGTTCGGTATTCGGCGTCGTGTGTATCCTACAGGGCTTGTCGAGCCATTCTTCAAGGACAGTTCTATGTCCCGTGAAGGATTTGATTTTTCTTGTCAATAAGATGATGATCAGGTGCCCCGTAAGGGTGCATTCTCGTTGCCCATCCGGTGGGCTGCTTAAAGGCAGGAGGATCCCATTGGGCTGTCTGAGCTTTCCAGGCGCTTTCCATTGCACGGTATTTCTGTACTATGTGTGCCAAATCTGCAAAGTGCAGTATGCGGCGGCGGTTGAGGGCATTGAGGATTCCCTCGTCCGTACAGTTGCTGCAAAAAACCAAAACCGCGTCATCTTCGCAATAGTCTTTAATCTTGTTTTTAACAAGGAGGAACCTGGCCCAGAAGTGATGGACAGTTTCCTGAGGTTGCTGTCGTACGTACATTAGGTCACATATGTCTTGAGGACCTGAATTGCTTGGGCAGTATTGCTTGTGGTGGGTGGGCGGGCTGAAATCTGAACCCTGACCCACTATTGGATCTGGAGTTTGAGGAATCTCCGACGTCACTAGTCCAGGATCCAGAGGGTCCTAGTAACTTTCGGGCTCAATGCTTGATTCTATGTTCGGAGGACATGTGGTCTCTTCCCGAGGGTGGGTATCTGGCTCGCAGGGATCGGAAATCCGAACATAGCTTGTTCTTAGCTTCGGGGGACAAGTATCAACGGCTTGTTCCACCACGACCGCTACCAGATGGGTGATCAGCGGGGACTTGATTTCCCTCTGATCGGGTTTAAGCCAAATCCGATCATACTCTGTTGCGACCCCTAGGGCGACGATGTGATCTAGTAGTTCGTTCAAGGACGAGACATCTGCAAGATCCATTTTTTTGGAGTCTTTGAAGCCGATACAAAGATGGTGTTCAGTGATTTTGGGGACTACCTTTGGCTTAGCGGCCGAGCGGGCGTCCATGGTGAAACCACCAAGCTGGAGGACCTGTCCTAGAGCCAAGGCCCTTCCAGAGGTGATGATGTCGTTAATGACAAGGCGAGCAATCGATCCTTCCGTCGATGACACAAAGGAACTCTCAATGAAAGCACCAATGTCGGTGTCAAAACTGACCGATGTCGGATAGGGGGTCCTGAACTGTGCGTCTGAGGATCAAAGGTAACAGGAGACAAAGGGGACACAATGTTTACCCAGCTTGGGCCCTCTTAACGGAGGTAAAACCCTACTTCCTGCTTGATTGACTTTGATGAATATAGGGGTTACAAGAGTTGATCTACCTCGAGATTGTAATAGCTAAAACCTAGATTTCTAGCATATATGAATTCTGATAGCCTCTACAGACTAAACCCTCCGGTTTATATAGACACTAGAGGGGCTTAGGGTTTACAAAGTCGGTTTACAGAAGAAGGAAACTATACATCTGGACGCCAATCTTGCCATCCACGCAAAGGAGAGTTCCATATAGACACGGGGGAAGGCCTTCTACCTTATATCTTCACGTCCCATCAGTCCGACCCATAACAAACGGGCCGAACACCCGAGGACCCCTTAATCCAGGACTCCCTCAGACATCTATGTCCTGCTATTGGTTATTTACCGGAGAGGCGTCTCGGTCATGTCTACATCATTTTTGAACCCGTAGAGTCCGCACGCTTAACGTTCGTTGACGATATAGTATTATATGAGTTGGTGACTGATGAGCCATAAGTATAGGGGATCTATTGTAGTCCTTTCAATAAGAAAGAGTGTCGAACCCAACAAGGAGCAGAAGGAAATGACAAGCAGTTTTCAGCAAGGTATTCTCTGCAAGCACTGAAATTATCGGTAATAGATAGTTTTGCGATAAGATAATTCGTAACGAGTAACAAGTAAATAAAGTAACTAAGGTGCAGCAAGGTGGCCCAATCCTTTTTGTAGCAAAGTACAAGCCTGGACAAACTATTATATTAAGAAAAGCTTTCCCGAGGACACATGGGAATTGTTGTCAAGCTAGTTTTCATCATGCTCATATGATTCGCTTTCGTTACTTTGATAACTTGATATGTGGGTGGACCGGTGCTTGGGTGCTGCCCTTCCTTGGACAAGCCTCCCACTTACAATTAACCCCTCTCGCAAGCATCTACAACTACAAAACAAGTATTAAGGTAAACCTAACCATAGCATGAAACATATGGATCCAAATCAGGCCCTTACGAAGCAACGCATAAACTAGGGTTTAAGCTTCTGTCACTCTAGCAAACCATCATCTACTTATTACTTCCAAATGCCTTCCCCTAGGCCCAAATAATGGTGAAGTGTCATGTAGTCGACGTTCACATAACACCACTAGAGGAGAGACAACATACATCTCATCAAAATATCGAACGAATACCTAATTCACATGATTACTTATAACAAGACTTCTCCCATGTCCTCGGGAACAAACGTAACTACTCACAAAGCATATTCATAATCATAATCAGAGGAGTATTAATTATCATTAAGGATCTAAAAATATAATCTTCCACCGGATAAACCAACTAGCATCAACTACAAGGAGTAATCAACACTACTAGCAACCCATAGGTACCAATCTGAGGTTTTGGGACCAAGATCGAATACAAGACATGAACTAGGGTTCGAGAGGAGATGGTGCTGGTGAAGATGTTGATGGAGATTGACCCCCTCTCAATGAGAGGATCAATGGTGATGACGATGGCGACGATTTCCCCCTCCCGGAGGGATGTTTCCCCGGCAGAACAACTTTGCCGGAGCCCTAGATTGGTTCTGCCTAGGTTCCGCCTTGAGACGGCGGTGCTTTATCCCGAAAGCTTCTTCTCGATTTTTTTTTCAGGGTAAAAGACACCATATAGCCAAAGATGGGCATAGGAGGCCTCCCAGGGGGGCCACAAGATCGGGGGGCGCACCCTCCACCCTTGTGGCTGGCAGGTGGCCCTCCTCTGGTACTTTCTGCACCCAATATTTTTTATATATTCCAAAAATAAGCTCCGTGAAGTTTCAGGACTTCTAGAGTTGTGCAGAACAGGTCTCTAATATTTGCTCCTTTTCCAGTCCAGAATTACAGCTGCCGGCATTCTCCCTCTTCGTGTAAACCTTGTAAAATAAGAGAGAATAGGCATAAGCATTGTGATATAATGTGTAATAACAACCCATAATGCAATAAATATCTATATAAAAGCATGATGCAAAATGGACATATCAACTCCCCCAAGCTTAGACCTCGCTTGTCCTCAAGCGAAAGCTGATATCGATAAATATGTCCATGTGTTTGGAGATAGAGGTGTCGATAAAAATAAAATACGGACATGAGGGCATCATGATCATCTTTAGGACAGCAACATATAATGTCATATAATTTCTTATGCTAAAGTAACAATTCGTTCACAAGGTAAAGTATGAATTAGAGACTTCATTGAAAACTAACAAACTATGATCTCAGTCATTGAAGCAATTGCAATTTATCATAACATCGGAAAGAGTCAATATAAGAGCTTTTTATCAAGTCCACATACTCAACTATCATATAATCTTCCACAATTGCTAACACTCACGCGATACTTATGGGTTCAAAGTTTTAATCGGACACAGAGAAAGATAGGGTCTTATAGTTTCGCCTCCTGATACGTATCTATAGTTTTTGATTGTTCCATGTTGTTATATTATCAATCTTGGATGTTTTATAATCATTTTATAGTCATTTTGTATCATTTTTTGGTACTAACCTATTGACATAGTGCCAAGTGCCAGTTGTTGTTTTCTGCATGTAGATATAATGCAAGAATACAGTAGATATAATGCAAGAACAAAATATGAATTGGTTTGATACAGTACTTATATTAGTGATTTATTTTCTTATACTAATGGATCTCACGAAGGTTTTGTTGAGTTTTGTGTGATTGAAGTTTTTGAAGTTTTGGGTTATCTTACGATGGATGAAGGAATAAGGAGTAAGAAGAGCCTAAGCTTGGGGATTCCCCTGCATCCCAAGCTATTATCCAAAAGAGAGCAAGTAACTAAGCTTGGGGATTCCCCGAGTGGTATCCCCTCTTTCTTCTAACGACCATCGGTATTTTACTTGAAGCTATATTTTTATTCGTCACATACTATGTGTTTTGCTTGGAGCGTCTTGTATGATATGAGTATTTGCTTGTTTTATTTTGTGTTTTAAGTCTTTATTCCTTTCTACACACACCTATTTGAGAGATCCAAAATCATGTCATGACTTGTTAGAATTGCTCTCTATGCTTCACTTAAATTTTTATGAGCTATGGACTTGCTCTAGTGCTTCACTTATATCTTTTTGACCATGGTGCGCTTTAGTTTTTTTGAGGAAATTCTCTCTTGCTTCACTTAAATTAATTTGAGAGAAAGAAAATAAATTATGCTCATGATCTTCATTTATATTTGTTTGAGCTTATCAAAAGCAACATATGAAAATTAGTTCCAAATTGATTGATATCCAAGAAGGATATAATCAAAACTTTCATGAAGATCATTGGACAAAATAAACTTGATTATTAGTAATAGTTTTGATATATGATTATGTGATATGTGAGTCATGTTGATGAGTAATTATGCTTTAGTAAGAATATTGGTGTTATTGTTTGTGATATCCTATGCAAGCACGAAAGTCAATAATTATGCAATGAAATTATATCGTACTTGTGGTGCATTATTCGGTGTTAATTATGCTTAGTGCTCGCTTATGAGATTATTCGTTTCTTGGTTGGTCGCCTCTCAATATTTTTCTAGCCTTCATTTTGCACTAAGTATGCTCACTACTTGTGCATCCAAAAACCTTTAAACCAGTTTTGCCACATGAGTCCACTATAACTACCTATATGCGGTATACTTTTGCCATTCTAAGAAAATTTGTATATTCCATCTCTAGTTTTCAAAATAAACTTCTCTTTTGTGTGTTCATACCGCTCGCGGAGCGGTGAGGGGTGGCTAATATTTTCCATGCTAGATGTGTTATTCTCACGATGAGTGTTTATTCACTTGTCATTGCACGAGAGTAAGGCAAAGGTATTAGGAATGCCCAGTCTCGAAATGAAAAAATGAATTTATTTTATGTTGTCAAATAATAAATTCCTTAGGAAGTGTTGGTATGGAAGGCAAGTATGGATACGGCTAGCCATGGAAAGTGAAAGTATGGTTGAAAAAGGAATAAACTTTATTTTCTGTTTGGAAACCGCCTATGATATGTCTAGCATGGAGAGTGTTGGGAACTCTAAGTCGTTTTCGTTGGTGGGAGAGACACACCTCCCAAAATGTTTTTATCTCTAAGTTTTTCGCTTCGAGCTCTGGCACCTCTACAAATCCCTACTTCCCTCCGTGAAGGCCTTTCTTTTACTTTATGCAATTTTTATTTTTAGTTTGAGTCTCCATCTTCTCTTATAAAAGCACCAACTAGGAGGCAATATGATCGTACTTGAGCATTGGGTGTAGCTAATATTCGAGTGTGTTTCATGAATGGATCAATGATTGAGCATGATGGGCTAGGGATAGCTTAATTTAGCGTTGATATTTTGAAAAACATGGTTGCTTGTTGAAATGCTTGAGTATTTAAGTTGTCATGTCAAAACTAGACTATTGCTTTGAACAATATAAAAGTCCAAATGTCCATGCTATAAAGAAAAGAATATGATATGACATGTTAGGCAGCATTCCACATCAAAAATTCTATTTTTTTTATCACTTACCTATTCGAGGACGAGTAGGAGTTAAGCTTGGGGATGCTGATACGTCTCCAATGTATCTATAATTTTTTATTGTTCCATGCTGTTATATTATCAATCTTGGATGTTTTATAATCATTTTATAGTCATTTTATATCATTTTTTGGTACTAACCTATTGACATAGTGCCAAGTGCCAGTTGTTGTTTTCTGCATGTTTTTTACATCGCACGAAATCAATACCAAACGGAGTCCAAATGCAACAAAACTTTACGGAGATTTTTTCGGACCAGAAGACACCTAATGGGCCAACGCTGCGCCTAGGGGGTGCTCCGAGGAGAGCACAACCCACCAGGGCGCGCCAGGAGGCCCAGGCGCGCCCTGGTGGGTTGTGCCCACCTCGGGTGCCCCCCTGACCGCCTCTTTGCTCTATAAATACCACAATATTCTAGAAACCCCAGGGGAGTTGACGAAAATCAATTCCAGCCACAGCAGAGTCCAGAACCACCAGATCCAACCTAGACACCATCACGGGTGGGGTTCACCACCTCCATATGTGCCCCTCCAATGATGCGTGAGTAGTTCTTTGTAAACCTTCTGTCCGTAGTTAGTAGATAGATGGCTTCCTCTCTCTTACTGAATTTCAATACAATGGTCTCTTGGAGATCCATATGATGTAACTCCTTTTGCGGTGTGTTTGTTGGGATCGGATGAACTTTGCCTTTATGATCAGATCTATCTTTTTTATCCATGAAAGTATTTGAGTTTCTTTGATCTCTTTTATGCATGATTGTTTAGAGCCTCATACTTCTTCTCCGATATTTGGGTTTTGTTTGGCCAACTTGATCTATTTATCTTGCAATGGGAAGAGGTGCTTTGTAGTGGATTTGATCTTACGGTGCTTGATCCCAGTGACAGAAGGGGAACCGACACGTATGTATCGTTGCTACTAAGGATAAAATGATGGGGTCTATCTCTACATAGATAGATATTGTCTACATCATGTAATCGTTCTTATTGCATTACTCTGTTTCTCCATGAACTTAATACACTAGATGCATGCTGGATAGCGGTCGATGTGTGGAGTAATAGTAGTAGATGCAGGAAGGAGTCGGTCTACTAATCTTGGACGTGATGCCTATATAATGATCATTGCTTGGATATCGTCATGATTATTTGAAGTTCTATCAATTGCCCAACAGTAGTTTGTTCACCCACCGTTTGCTATTTTTCTCGAGAGAAGCCACTAGTGAAACCTACGGCCCCCGGGTCTCTTTCTCATATTATTTTCCTTTGTGATCTACTTTTCCTTTGCTTTTATTTTCAGATCTATTAAACCAAAAATACAAAAATACCTTGCTGTAATTTATTCTTATTTATTTTATTTGGCGTTCGATCTATCAATCTACTACAATTTTATCTCACGTTCGTTTGCCTATCTTGAGGCGCTGCTACCCGGAAGGGATTGACAACCCCTTTGACACGTCGGGTTGTGAGCAGTTGTTATTTGTGTGCAGGTGCTATTTACGTTTTGTTGCTTGGTTCTCCTACTGTTTCGATAACCTTGGTCTCATAACTGAGGGAAATACCTACCGCCGCTGTGCTGCATCATCCCTTCCTCTTTGGGGAAATACTTATGTAGCTTCAAGCCGCATCACCTCCCAGCATTTTACCTCAAGGGTAATGTCAACAATAATACTTTATAAAAACCTACATCTGAGTGGATACATATATATATATATACATCCCAGCTATTCCGCAACCCATTCCTAAATAAGCTATTCAGGAACCCTTCCTAACTGCCCGAGAACAGGCAGCTAACTGTCGGGCGGACTTTTTCTCGTACCATTTTTTCGCATTGTTTTTTAGTCATAATTATTGAACCATTCATTGATATGATGCATATGATATACCTTTGGGTAGCTATTGAAAAGGAGCAAAAACTCATGCTGACTGTTTTCCCAAAATTGATTCGGTTTAAAAAAAACTGAAAATCCATCAAACGAGTTTTCAATGTTTTTGTGGAAGGAGTTTTTTAAAAAATTATCGGAACGATGCGTATGATATAGCGTTAGAAAGTTACCTATTAGCCCAAAATTTGGCATATATAACACATTCTCAGATTTGCTATGGTTTAAGAACAGTTTTCTAAAAACTAACATCATTTTTCGACATTTTTGCCCGATTACATAAACACGCTAATCGCCGAAAGCGAATACCTAATCGCCCTATCTTGAGCAAGCTAACTGCCGTACCGAATAAACTATTTTTTATTTTATTCTTTTTTCCGGTTCAAGTTAACTGCTAGGACTCACATAGCTAACTGCCAAAGATCGGGGCAGTTAATACCTAGTTAACTGCCGGACCAAAAATACTAAAAAAATTCATTTTTTTTCTGGGTCGAGCTAACCACCAGGACTGAAATAGCTAATTGTTGGGATTGCGACAGTACACCAAGTTAACTGTTGGACCGAATATGCAAAAAGAAATCATTCTTTTTTTTTTGCACGGGTCACATTAACTGCCGCATTTTTTCGGAAGTTAACTCCACAGGTTGCGAAAGTTAATTACACCTAGTTAACTGCTATGAACAAGCTAACTGCCCGACCAGAATAGCTAACTGACGTATGACGACAAAGCTAACTGCCGTGACTTAAGACACTTTTTTTCCTGGTTTTTCCCGGACCAAGCTAACTTCCGGTATTGAAATAGCTAACTATTGGGGATTGCGGCAGTTAACAACAAGCTAACTGCAGAACTGAAGGTACTGATTTTTTTATTTTTTTTATTTTTTTCCCTAGGTCATTCCAACCGCGAGGCCTGAAATAGCTAATTGTTGGGACTGTGGCGGTTAAGAACTAGTGAACTGCTTGACTGAAGATATAAACTTTTTTTCTTTCATTATTTTCTTCCAAGGTCACGCTAACTGCTCGAGTGCGCATGGCATTTAAGTGTTCAAGTTAACTTCCACAACTCGCCCACTTAACTGCCATATGCAATAAAAATTGGACTAACAGTATAAAAATACTTTGTTATACTGTTACAGTTTTGAAACACTTAACTGTTGCACTTCGTACACTTGACTGACACATCACAAAACACTAACTTGCCTGTTTAATTAAGTAAAAGCTTTTTTCATGTTGATCTCTTTCCCAAAATCGATCCGTTTTTTAAACAAATTCTAGAAAACTAAAAATCCATCAAACGAATTTTCAATGTTTTTGTGAAAGGAATTTTCAAAGCTTTTGTGGGAATGATGCATATGATATACCGTTAGAAAGGTACCGATTAGCCCGAACTTTGGCATATATAACACGTTTTCAGATTTGCTAAGGTTTAAGAGCAGTTTTCAAAAAACTAACATCATTTTCGATAATTTTTGCCCGAACTACTACAGTACACGCTAACTGCTCGCGCGGAATAGCTAGCTGACATATGCTGACAAGCTAACTGCTGAGACCGATTTTTTTTCTTTTGTACTTTTTTTCGTCAGGTCAAGTTAATCGCCCAGAGTGAAATAGCTAACTGACGGGAATTGGGGCAGTTAGCACCAAGTTAATTGCTGAGGACTGAAAATGTTTTTTTTCTTTTTTATTGGGTAACACTAAATGCGGGTATGAAATACCTAACTGCACGCGATGAGCAAGCTAATAGATGATAATACATTTTTTTGATTCTTTTGTTTTTAATTATTTTTTTCTATTTTTTCCTTGGTAAGTTAACCGCCGGGATTGGAATAGCTAACTGTTGTGACTGCGATAGTTAACTGCCAGGATTGAAATTTATTTTTTGGAGCGAAATGGTTTTTCCAACTCATGTCTCTCTATTTCTAGTTAACCGCCACATCGCAGGAAGCTAACTTCACTTTTTACTCAAGTAAAAGTCTATTTGTGTTTTAATAGTTAATCGCTTTCTGACATGGGGTTAATCGCTAAGTAGCACGGATTAACTACAACATTAAATGGTTGAAGTACCACATCGAATTGCAGCCAACTGATATAGTACATGGGTAAGTGCAATTAGCTGGTGTCAACTAAAAAAATATTGTGCCCAAAGAAAATCAAGATAACTACTCTAGCGAAAAGAGCCAAGTGCTGAACCTTTTTTCTAGCAGGCGCACTGAACTAGTACCAGAAGTAAACGGCGTTGGGCACCATGGGATTTACCACCGGATGGGGCACCTCACCAACCACGGGACTCCATGAATGGCGTGGCTGCCGGCAGCCAGCTTTCACTGTGATGCAGGTAAGTTCGGAGTGATGTGCTCCTATACCTTGACATCGACGGGAAGCAGGGACGCACAGGACTAACTGCCAAGCACCAGTGGGCTAACTGCCGAGCGCGTAGATGGATCCGTCGAGGGCGAAGGTGCCCATCATCGTCCTCCACGCCGGGAAGCAGGGCCGCGACAGGGAAGGGGCACCAGGGGCGATGGGGTGAGCTCAACAGGGCAACCATGGATCCAGCACTAGAGCTCCCTGGACACCGACAACCATTGTGAGTCGTCGCTCAACTCAGATCCAGGAGTCGTGCTGTCGCCCGCGACTTTAGGACGTCTGAAGTGGTGTTGCGCAGCTGCCAGAGATTGAAGAGGTGGTGCAGGATGGCGGCTAGGGCCAGAGAAGTGGGCGCACCACAGTGGCCAGGGAAGGAGGAGGTGGCGCGCCGCGGTGGCCAGGGAAGGGGGAGGTGGTCGGCCAGTAGGGCCGCGGCGACATGCGCGCGTGGTCGATCTGGCGACAGCAAGCAGCGGTGGGGTGATTACCTTAGCAGCAGCGATGACCATCGGGACGATAGTCAGTACGAGAGGAAGGCCCATGGGAGGAGTGGCGTCATGAGATGGAGTCAGGGTATCGGGGCAATAGCACCTGCGGGGAGCCGATGCATCCCAGGGTCAAAGGCGCTTGACCAAGAATGAGGTGGTCGGGGATGGAGCTTGGGTGGCAAGATCCATGGTGGCGGTAGTGTGGGAGCCTGCATCCCGATGAAGCACGAGACTCCTAGATCTCGACACAGCGTGGGGAAGAAGCAGGTTTGGGCAGCGATGGTGGGGGTGAGAGAGAGAAAGAAGGAGAGGTGAGCTGCGAGAGAGCGGTGCGTCGCCCGATTTTGTTCGGGTCCCAGCACGGCGGCGCAGCAGCAAGCGGCACACCAGAGCTCGCAGCACTCCCTCGTGGTGCTACCGCACTGCTCGCTCCCTCGCTCGCTCCCTTCGGGAAAAGAAACAGGTAGAAGCGGGGTGGTTGCTGAATAAGGTTATTTAGGAACTCTAGAGGGGGGTTGCAGAATAGTCCCACCCTATATATATATATATATATATATATATATATATATATATATATATATATATATATATATATATATATATATATATATATATATATATATATCCGGATCTCTCAACACATAGAGCTTGCCAAAGGAAAAAGTATAAAAAGGAAAGGTGATGATCACCATGACTCTTGTATAAGGGTAGAAGATAAAAGTAAAAGATAGGCCCTTCGCAGAGAGAAGCAGAGGTTGTCATGCGCTTTATGGTTGGATGTACAAAATCTTAGTGCAATAGAACGTCACTTTATATTGCCGCTTGTGATAATGACCTTTATTATGCAGTCCATCGCTTTTATTTCTTCCATATCACAAGTTCGTATAAAGCTTATTTTCTTCACACTAATAAATCGTACGTATTTAGAGAGCAATTTTTATTGCTTGGACCGATGACAACTTACTTGAAGGATCTTACTCAATCCATAGGTAGGTATGGTGGACTCTCATGGCAAAACTGGGTTTAGGGATGTTTGGAAGCACAAGTAGTATCTCTACTTGGTGCAAAGAATTTGGCTAGCACGAGAGGGAAAGGCAAGCTCGACATGTAGGATGATCCATGACAATATAACTTCTATTTGGATATAAGAAAACATAACCTATTATGTTGTCTTCCTTGTCCAACATCAACTTATTAGCATGTCATACTTTAATGAGTGCTCACAATTATAAAAGGTGTCCAAGATAGTATATTTATATGTGAAGCCTCTCTTTCTTTATTACTTCCTATTAATTGCAACAATGACCAAAACTATGTTTGTCAACTCTCAATAACTTTTATTCATCATACTCTTTATATGTGAAGTCATTACTCTACATAAGATCAATATATGATCTTTTTATTTCTTTTTATTCTTTCTTTTATTTAATTCCCTCGAGATCTTAGCAATAAAGCAAAGCCCTTATCTCAAAACTACTCTTTATTATGTATATCTCACGAACTCAATTACATGGATACAACATGATGCAAAACTCAAAGCTAGATCATACTAAAAACTTTATTCTACTAGATCAAGATATAACCAAAAGGATCGAACTAATATAAGCGACAAAGATAGAGATGTGATGGTGATACGATACCGGGGCACTCCCCCAAGCTTGGCAGTTGCCAAGGGGAGTGCCCTGATGTCTACTATGCAACCTTCTTCTTGAAAACGTTGTTGGGCCTCCAAGTGCAGAGGTTTGTAGGACAGTAGCAAGTTTCCCTCAAGTGGATGACCTAGGGTTTATCAATCCGTGGGAGGCATAGGATGAAGATGGTCTCTCTCAAACAACCCTGCAACCAAATAGCAAAGAGTCTCTTATGTCCCCAACACACCCAATACAATGGTAAATTGTATAGGTGCACTAGTTCGGTGAAGAGATGGTGATACAAGTGCAATATGGATAG
This sequence comes from Aegilops longissima, assembly GCA_021605205.1. Lineage (NCBI taxonomy): Eukaryota > Viridiplantae > Streptophyta > Magnoliopsida > Poales > Poaceae > Aegilops > Aegilops longissima. The sequence goes on along the minus strand of CM038680.1, from coordinate 190,299,165 downwards.
TAGATATAGGTTTTTGTAATATGAAAATATAAAAACAGCAAGGTAACTAATGATAAAAGTGAGCGTAAACGGTATTGCAATGCCAGGAAACAAGGCGTAGGGTTCATACTTTCACTAGTGCAAGTTCTCTCAACAATAATAACATAATTGGATCATATAACTATCCCTCAATCATGCAACAAAGAGTCACTCCAAAGTCACTAATAGCGGAGAACAAACGAAGAGATTATGGTAGGGTACGAAACCACCTCAAAGTTATTCTGTCTGATGGATCTATTCAAGAGTTCGCAGTAAAATAACACGAAGCTATTCTTTCCGTTCGATCTACCATAGAGTTCGTACTAGAATAACACCTTAAGACACAAATCAACCAAAACCCTAATGTCACCTAGATACTCCAATGTCACCACAAATATCCGTGGGTATGATTATACGATATGCATCACACAATCTCATATTCATCTATTCAGACCAACACAAAGTACTTCAAAGAGTGCCCCAAAGTTTCTACCAGAGATTCAAGACGAAAACGTGTGCCAACCCCTATGCATAAGTACACGAGGTCACGGAACCCGCAAGTTGATCACCAAAACATACATCAAGTGGATCACGTGAATATCCCATTGTCACCACAGATAAGCACATGCAAGACATACATAAAGTGTTCTCGAACCCTTAAAGACTCAATCCGATAAGATCACTTCAAAGGGAAAACTCAACCCATTACAAGAGAGTAGAGGGGGAGAAACATCATAAGATCCAACTATAATAGAAAAGCTCATGATACATCAAGATCGTATCGCCTCAAGAACACGAGAGAGAGAGAGAGAGAGAGAGAGATCAAACACATAGCTACTGGTACATACCCTCAGCCACGAGGGTGAACTACTCCCTCCTCGTCATGGAGAGCGCTGGGATGATGAAGATGGCCACCGGTGAGGGTTCCCCCCCGTGGTGCTTGGAACAGGGTCCCGATTGGTTTTGGTGGCTCTGAGAGGCTTGCGGCGGAACTCCTGATCTATTCCGTTCTCGATGTTTTTAGGGTATATGGACATATATAGGCGAAGAAGTCGGTCGGGGAGCCACGAGGGCCCACGAGGTGGGGCGCGCCTGGGGGCAGGCGCGCCTCCTGCCTCGTGGCCACCTCGAAGCTTCCCTGACGTCTACTCCAAGTCTCCTGGATTGCTTCCGTTCCAAAAATAACTCTCCCGAAGGTTTCATCCCGTTTGGACTCCGTTTGATATTCCTTTTCTTCAAAACACTGAAATAGGCAAGAAACAACAATTTGGGTTGGGCCTCCGGTTAATAGGTTAGTCCCAAAAATATATAAAAGTGTATAATAAAGCCCAAAAACATCCAAAACAGATAATATAATAGCATGGAACAATCAAAAATTATAGATACGTTGGAGACGTATCAGCATCCACAAGGTTAATTTCTGCTCATCCTCGAGTAGGTAAATGATAAAAACAGAAATTTTGATGTGGAATGCTACCTAATATATTCATCAATGTAATCTTCTTTATTGTGGCAAGAATATTCAGATCCATAAGATTCAAAACAAAAGTTTAATATTGACATGAAAACAATAATACATCAAGCATACTAACAAAGCAATCATGTCTTCTCAAAATAAAATGGCCAAAGAAAGCTATCCCTACAAAATCATATAGTTTGGCTATGCTCTATCTTCATCACACAAAATATTTAAATCATGCACAACCCCGATGACAAGCCAAGCAATTGTTTCATACTTTTTATGTTCTCAAAAAATTTCAATCTTCACGCAATACATGAGCGTGAGCCATGGACATAGCACTATAGGTGGAATAGAATGGTGGTTGTGGAGAAGACAAAAAGGAGAAGATAGTCTCACGTCAACTAGGCGTATCAACGGGCTATGGAGATGCCCATCAATAGATATCAATGTGAGCGAGTAGGGATTGCCATGCATCGGATGGACTAGAGCTATAAGTGTATGAAAGCTCAACAAAAGAAACTAAGTGGGTGTGCATCCAACTTGCTTGCTCACGAAGACCTGGGGCATTTTGAGGAAGCCCATCATTGGAATATACAAGCCAAGTTCTATAATGAAAGATTCCCACTAGTATATGAAAGTGACAGCATAGGAGACTCTCTATCATGGAGATCACGGTGCTACTTTGAAGCACAAGTGTGGTAAAAGGATAGTAGCATTGTCCCTTCTCACTTTTTCTCTCATTTTTTTATTTTTTTTGTTTGGGCCTTCTCTTTTTTTATGGACTCTTTTTTTATTTGGGCTTCTTTGGCCTCTTTTATTTATTTATTTTTCATCCGGAGTCTCATCCCAACTTGTGGGGGAATCATAGTCTCCATCATCCTTTCCTCACTGGTACAATGCTCTAATAATGATGATCATCACACTTTTATTTACTTACAACTCAAAGATTACAACTCGATACTTAGAACAAAATATGACTCTATATGAATGCCTCCGGCGGTGTACCGGGATTTGCAATGACTCATGAGTGACATGTATGAAAGAATTATGAAGGTGGCTTTGCCACAAATACGATGTCAACTACATTATCATGCCAAAGCAATATGACAATGATGATGCGTGTCATAATAAACGGAACGGTGGAAAGTTGCATGGCAATATATCTCGGAATGGCTATGGAAATGCCATAGTAGGTAGGTATGGTGGCTGTTTTGAGGAAGGTATATGGTGGGTGTATGATACCGGCGAAAGATGCACGGCACAAGAGAGGCTAGCAATGGTGGAAGGGTGAGAGTGCGTATAATCCATGGACTCAGCATTAGTCATAAAGAACTCATATACTTATTGCAAAAATCTATTAGTTATCGAAACGAAGTACTATGCGCTTGCTCCTAGGGGGATAGATTGGTAGGAAAAGACCATCGCTCGTCCCCGACCGCCACTCATAAGGAAGACAATCAATAAATAAATCATGCTCCGACTTCATCACATAATGGTTCACCATACGTGCATGCTACGGGAATCACAAACTTTAGAACAAGTATGTCTCAAATTCACAACTACTCACTAGCATGACTCTAATATCACCATCCTCATATCTCAAAACAATCATAAGGAATCAAACTTCACATAGTATTCAATTCACTTTATATGAGAGTTTTTATTATACCCATCTTGGATGCCCATCATATTAGGACTAAATTCATAACCAAAGCAAATTACCGTGTTGTTTAGGACTCTCAAAATAATATAAGTGAAGCATGATAGTTCATCTATTTCTTCAAAATAAAACTACCGTCGTGCTCTAAAAAGATATAAGTGTAGCACTAGAGCAAATGACAGACTACTCCGAAAGATATAAGTGAAGATCAATGAGTAGTTGAATAATTATGTAACTATGTGAAGACTCTCTAACATTTAATAATTTTAGATCTTGGTATTTTATTGAAACAGCAAGCAAAACAAAATAAAATAAAATAAAATGACGCTCCAAGCAAAACACATATCATGTGGTGAATAAAAATATAGCTCCAAGTAAAGTTGCCGATGAACAAAGACGAAAGAGGGGATGCCTTCCGGGGCATCCCCAAGCTTAGGCTCTTGTTTGTCCTAGAATATTACCTTGGGGTGCCTTGGGAATCCCCAAGCTTAGGCTCTTACCACTCCTTATTCCATAGTCCATCGAATCGTTACCCAAAACTTCAAAACTTCACAACACAAAACTCAAAAGAAAACTCGTAAGCTCCGTTAGTATAAGGAAATAAATTACCACTTAGGGTACTGTTGTGAACTCATTCTAAATTGATACTGGTGTAATATCTACTGTATTCAACTTATCTATGGTTCATATGCTCCGATACTACTCATAGATTCATCAAAATAAGCAAACAACACATAGAAAACAGAATCTGTCAAAAACAGAACAGTCTGTAGTAATCTGTATCAAACGTATACTTCTGGAAAAACTCCAAAAATTCTGAAATAAATTGGTGGACCTGAGGAATTTTTCTATTAATCATCTTCAAAAAGAATCAACCTAAAAGCACTCTCCAGTAAAAAATGGCAGCTAATCTCGTGAGCGCTAAAGTTTCTGTTTTTTTACAGCAATATCATAAAGACTTCACCCAAGTCTTCCCAAAGGTTCTACTTGGCACAAACACTAATTAAAACATAAAACCACATATAAACAGAGGCTAGATGGATTATTTATTACTAAACAGGAGCAAAAAGCAAAGAACAAGAATAAAATTGGGTTGCCTCCCAACAAGCGCTAACGTTTAACGCCCCTAGCTAGGCAAGATGATTTTGATGATGCTCACATAAAAGATAAGAACTGAAACAAAAATAGAGCATCATGAAGAATATGACTAGCACATTTAAGTCTAACCCACTTCCTATGCATAGGGATTTTTTGAGCAAACAACTTATGGGGATAATAATTAACTAGCATGACTTCAAGATTTTCAACACATAGAGAGGAAACTTGATATTATTGCAATTCCTACAAGCATATATTCCTCCCTCATAATAATTTTCAGTAGCATCATGAATGAATTCAACAATATAACAAGCACCTAAAGCATTCTTTTCATGATCTACAAGCATAGAAAATTTACTATTCTCCACATAAGCAAAATTCTTCTCATTCGGAATAGTGGGAGTATCATAAGAAACCCGAATACTATAAATTGTTTCCACATTAAAAGAGTAATGTTCAAAAAAAGGGTCATCATAATCATGACAAGTTTTATAAATATAATCATCACTACTTTTTATAGCATAAGTTTCATCACAATAATCATCATAAGTAGCAACTTTGTTCTCATCATAATCAATTGAAACCTCTTCCGAAATAGTGGATACATCACTAAATAAAGTCATGACCTCTCCAAATAAACTTTGATAAATATTATAAGATTCAACATCCTCCAAAATAGTGGGATCATTACTTCCTAAAGTTGACACTCTTCCAAACCCACTTTCATCAATATAATCATCATAAATAGGAGGCATGCTTTCATCATAATAAATTTGCTCATCAAAACTTGGTGGACAAAACATATCATCTTCATCAAACGTAGCATCCCCAAGCTTGGGCCTTTTCATATCATAATCATAATCACTCTCATCAGTAACAGTATGGATAGCACCAATAGTATAGCAATTATCATCATCACAAGGAGTAATAGGAGCAACATCATTTGGGTAGATACCTTTTCACCTTTGCTTCTCCGTATTTTCTTTTTCTTCTTAACATCATGTGTGGGTTTAACCCTCTTTTTAAGCTCCTTATTAATGAGATTAGTTGAATAGAAGGCTCCTCCTCGTTACCTGATTCATCATAAGAAATAATAGGAGGATATTGGGAAGCCTCTTCCCTTTCATTAGTATTCTCTTCATCTTCTATTTGTTTTCTTTTCTTTATGTAATTGGAAATATAAGGATTTTCAATGCAATTCACCGCACAATACATAAAAATTTCTTCTAGATCAATATCGAGGAATTTCTCAAGGTTATATTCTGGAATATGCTTAGTTATACGTTTCATTTCTTCATAACCCAAAAGCAAACTAAGTTCATTATGATGTGCAAGGGAAATCAAGTCATCACAATTTTTGGACACGATACGATCATTAAACAATTTGCATTTGAGATTTAAATGGCCATGTTCATTGCAAAGTTCACAAGTATGGTGAAGAAATTTTAAATTTTCAGCACAAACATCTAGCCTTTCTTGCAACCGTTTAGTTTCCAAATACTTGTGCCTCTTGCAAAATCTATTTTCCCTAATTGGTGTGTATTCGCAATCTCTATGTATTCCACAAAAGTTGACATGCTTATAAGAGATATTTTTCATCATGACTAGTGCAATCATCATTAGTACTATGGATATTCAAAGAGTTCATACTAACAACATTGCAATCATGCTCATCATTCAATGATTTAGTGCCAAACATTTTAATGCATTCTTATTCTAACACTTTGGCACAATTTTCCTTTCCATCAGACTCACGAAAGATATTAAAAAGATGAAGCATATGAGGCAACCTTAATTCCATTTTTTTGTAGTTTTATTTCATAGACTAAACTGGTGATAAAACAAGAAACTAAAAGATTCGATTGCAAGATCTAAAGATATACCTTCAAGCACTCACCTCCCCGGCAACGGCGCCAGTAACTGCTTGGTGTCTACTATGGAACCTTCTTCTTGTAGGCGTTGTTGGGCCTCCAAGTGCAGAGGCTTGTAGGACAGTAGCAAGTTTTCCTCAAGTGGATGACCTAGGGTTTATCAATTTGTGGGAGGCGTAGGATGAAGATGGTCTCTCTCAAACAACCCTGCAACCAAATAGCAAAGAGTCTCTTGTGTCCCCAACACACCCAATACAATGGTAAATTGTATAGGTGCACTAGTTCAGCGAAGAGATGGTGATACAAGTGCAATATGGATAGTAGATATAGGTTTTTGTAATATGAAAATATAAAAACAGCAAGGTAACTAATGATAAAAGTGAGAGTAAACGGTATTGCAATGTCAGGAAACAAGGCCTAGGGTTCATACTTTCACTAGTGAAAGTTCTCTCAACAATAATAACATAATTGGATCATATAAATATCCCTCAATCTTGCAACAAAGAGTCACTCCAAAGTCACTAATAGCAGAGAACAAACGAAGAGATTATGGTAGGGTACGAAACCACCTCAAAGGTATTCTTTATGATCGATCTATTCAAGAGTCCTTAGTAAAATGACACGAAGCTATTCTTTCCGTTTGATCTATCATAGAGTTCGTACTAGAATAACACCTTAAGACACAAATCAACAAAAACCCTAATGTCACCTAGATACTCCAATGTCACCACAAGTATCTGTGGGTATGATTATAAGGTATGCATCACACAATCTCAGATTCATTTATTCAAACCAACACAAAGTACTTCAAAGAGTGCCCCAAAGTTTCTACCGGAGAGTCATGACGAAAACGTGTGCCAACCCCTATGCATAAGTTCACGAGGTCACGGAACCTGCAAGTTGATCACCAAAACATAGATCAAGTGGATCACGTGAATATCCCATTGTCATCATAGATAAGCACATGCAAGACATACATAAAGTGTCCTCAAATCCTTAAAGACTCAATCCGATAAGATCACTTCAAAGGTAAAACTCAATCCATTACAAGAGAGTAGAGGGGGAGAAACATCATAAGATCCAACTATAATAGCAAAGCTCGCGATACATCAAGATCGTATTGCCTCAAGAACACGAGAGAGAGAGAGAGAGAGAGAGAGAGAGAGATCAAACACATAGCTACTGGTACATACCCTCAGCCCCGAGGGTGAACTACTCCCTCCACGTCATGGACAGCGCCGGGATGATGAAGATGGCCACCGGTGAAGGTTCCCCCCTCCGGCAGGGTGCTGGAACAGGGTCCCGATTGGTTTTTGGTGGCTATAGAGGCTTGCGGTGGCGAAACTCCCGATCTATTCCGTTCTCCGATCTTTTTAGGGTATATGGACATATATATAGGCGAAAGAAGTCAGTCAGGGGAGCCACGAGGGTCCCACAAGGGTGAGGCGCGCCCGAGGGGCAAAGCGCCTCCTGCCTCGCGACCACCTCAAGCTTCCCCGACGTCTACTCAAGTCTCTGCATTGCTTCCGTTCCAAAAATAACTCTCCCGAAGGTTTCATCCCGTTTGGACTCCGTTTGATATTCCTTTTCTTCGAAACACTGAAATAGGCAAGAAAACAACAATTTGGGTTGGGCCTCTGGTTAATAGGTTAGTCCCAAAAATTATATAAAAGTGTATAATAAAGCCCAAAAACATCCAAAACAGATAATATAATAGCATGGAACAATCAAAAATTATAGATACGTTGGAGACGTATCATGCCCATACCCATGTATTTAGATCTCTTTCTTTGGAGGTGATGATGATGGAGTTGTTGATGAAGTACGCTTGTCATCCATCTTCCAAGGCATAGGCTCACCATCATAGAAAGATGAACGAGTCTTCGGGATCCTCAAATCTGCAGCCAAACTCATCCTCTTAAATATGTATTCATACTCATAGTTTTAGTTTTGCAGGTCATAGATCTGGGCTTGGAGGTGCTCGATTTTCTCATGAAGCTTGAAGATGGTCTCCCCAATGTTCTTGGCATCCAGCTTGTGATTATTGGTGAACTCTGTGATTATCATGTGGTTGGCGTTAGGTCCACACTCCACCATCCCTTGACACTTGAAAACTTGTTGCTCCATTGCTTCGAGTCTTGTCTCCGTGCTTCCGGTCTTCTTCGGCCCCTCAACATCGTGGATGTGTAGCACCCCCTCACGCATCTCAATGGTTTTAGGGTGTTGCGGCACCTCCGCGAGGTAAGGTTTGATGACCTTCTCGAAAAACTTGTCGTTGGGGGCGCTTGGAGACGCCATGATGATCTACATCTGTCAGAAAAATAGCTCGAAACAAAAACATGAGATATTTGTGTCGGGGAAGCTGATCGTGTCCCACGAACACCTATGGGACCTAGTCCCTTGTGGTTCGGAGGGGGGCGGAGAATGCACAAAGAGCGGATCGAGGCGATGCACACGAGCAGATTTACCCAGCTTCGGAGCTCTCCGGAGAGATAACACTCCTACTGCTGCTTGGTTGATTCTATTGTGTTCTTGTTAGGGAGCAATGAGAGCTACAAAACCTAGCCTGAGCGAGTGTGGTCTCGTATGAGTCGAGTGAATCAAACGAGCCGAACCCTTTCTATGTTGCACATGGGCCTCCTTTTATAGTCTCAAAGGGGTCACCACAGGTGGCAACGCAGATGAGGGCAAAAATGGGAAAACAGTAGTTGGTACACCAACTTGTACAGTGTACAGTGATCTATACCTAACTCTGACGGCAAGGGACAAGAGTAATAAATGCCCGTCCCCGTCGCCCGAACAGTGCAACAGGGACCGTCAAGTGCGCCTCCGTTCGCCACGATGGTAGCTTGTCAGCGCCGCTTATCGCTGCTCCCCGCTGGCTGCACAGCCCTTCGACACGCGTGCCTGGAATAGCCCCGTGGCGACACGTTGGCGGATGAGCTGGAGCGGAGATGAAGAGAGGTTGCCTGCCGCGGCAAGCACCTTGCCACGGCTGAATCCTTGTCGCGCTTGGGAGCTTGTCGATCACCAAGCCTTCCCGGCGAGCTCCTCTTGCCGGGGTCTTGTTTCCTTCGTGCCTTGAGTGGCCTTCTCGACAAGCTCCTTTTGCCGGGGCCTTGATTACTTTGTTCTTGAATGGCTCCAAAGGAGCCGTGGAGGATCTTGACGGTCACCAGGCCAACCCTGCCGCGGGGTGCTGCAACTGCCCGTGCATGAGTTCGGGGTACTAGGGTACCCCTACTCTAGTACACCGGCAGAGCCCCGGCTGGGCCACACGGCGCCAAGCTCTGTTGGGCAGGCCCAAAAAGTCTGCGGTGCACGCGTGCGGATTACGCCATTACTGCGCCTGGTCCCACCACGCCCCCACAGGCAGCACGCACGGGACGTGGCGTCGTGGGGGAGATCATGGGGGCTTTCTTTAATGGAAAAATCGGAACGTCCCCCCCCCTCTCTCCTTATAAGCAGGGGGAACAGGGGCAGAACACCCACTTGCCATTGCTGTCACATCAAAAACCACCGCCGCTCCCTCTTTTCTTCTCGAGCCCAAAGAGAGCGACGCTCCGCCCCCTCCATTGCCACTGGCGCCACCAACGCCGTCGACCTCCTCCACCACCTCCCCCCCCCCCATGGCTCCGAAAGCCGACAAGGGGAAAGGCGTGAAATCGGCCGAGGCGCTGCGGAAGGAGCGGGCCCTCTTCGATCCCCTGCTTGACAGGAAGGAGCTGCGGGAGCTGTATTACCTTTTCTGGTCGACGGCGACGCGGGCACACCCGTGCACGAGAGTGATCTCCGCCGCCACATTCGAGAAGGTTTCCATCGGGTACCCCTTCTTCGCGCTTTTCTTCCACTGCGGGCTCTGCCCGCCCTTTTCCGAATTCTTTTGCGATGTCATGAACACATATGGCCTCCGCCTCCTTGATTTCACCCCCAACGCCGTCCTCACTATGGCAGTTTTCGCCCACCTCTGCGAGAACTTTGTCGGGGTCCACCCAAATGTAGCACTTTTCCGCCATTACTTCATGCCCCGCGTAGAGAGAGGAGAGCCGCTTGCCGGAGGAATTGCATGGATCTCCAGGATCGGCAAGAAGGAAGCGTATCTTGACGGAGAGCTGCGCAGCAAGTGGGAGGAGGAGAGCTGGCGGTGTTGGATCTTAGAGGAGGACCCGCGGCCTTTCACGCCTGCGAAAAACTCCCATAGTCTTGCGGCAGCGATTGGAGCAACTTGGCGCGGAGGATGCCAAGTTGAAGATTGCCGTGACTAGGATCTTGCGCCTCGGGCATGCCGGGCTTACCGTAGGAGCAGTTGGCGCGGACTTCCTTCGCCGCCGCATTGCGCCCTTGCGGGAGAGGGGAGGCCTGCTTGGGAGTTCCAAAGCGGCGGACATCATGAGGCTGCGCCGGGTTTGAACCGGAACTTCTTGTCTTGGAGCTGGATGGCATGCTGCGGAGTTGTTCAAGCCTGATGCGATCACCCCGAGTGGTTTATGTTGCCGAGGGGTCGTGCCTTGTGCAACAACTCGTCGCTTGACCGCATCCGTGCGATGATGCCGTTGTGCGATTCCCATGGAATTGTTCCAACTTGGCAGGAGCCCGCCGACGACGTCGTGCAGCAGTTCTTCGACGACTTAGAAGAAGTGCCGATCCGTGCCGACGAGCAGAAGCGGCTCACCTGTGACACCACCGAGCAAGAGATGGCGCGCATCGCCACAAGGTTGGAGGAGGCGGCGAAGCTGCTGCCGCCCGGCGTGTTTGGGTTCACTGTCGAGGAGGCAGAGACAGCCGAGGCGGCAAGCCTTGCCGATCGAGAGGAGTTCGCCGGTGAGGAGGAGCAGGCCGAGCCCGACGCTGAACTGAACGAGCCTACCGGGAACGCCTCCCCTCCGCCGTCAAGTAGCTTGCCGCAGGAGGAGCCCGCGCCCGCCAAGGAGACGCCTCGCAAGGCTCGAGAAGTGGCGGGCGGCATACGGGCCAACAACCGCCTACGCCGCCTCGACGCGCTCCACCGCGACAAGCATCATTGCAGCGGGAGCGCCTCATGTCGCCACAGCAACGGGAGCGGGGCCTTCTGGAGCCACGGCCCCCGCACCTGCCAAGCGTCCGAGGGAGTCCACTCCTCCAATTCGTCGCACTGGAGCGGAATTTGACCTCTCCGCTCTCAGCTCCGAGGAGGAAGAGGAAGAGTAAGATCTTGTCGTTGTTACTTGTAATCTTTCAATTTACTACTTTACCTTGTATCTGACTTGCTTCACTCTGAACCTTCTCCTTCTTCAGGACGCTGGCTCAGAGGGCATCGAAGAGAGCCAAGACTCCGGTGGTGGTCATCGAAGACGAATCTCCTGTGGCGACAGGAGGCACGTCCGAGACTCCCTTGCCGGATCCGGCAACCCTTCAACAGAGCAGCCCCCAGCACAGCCCCCAGCGTAAGTACTTGGTTCATTTCTTACGGTTAGGTGTGCTTGGGTGCTCCTTCATCACTGATATCTGACTTGTTGAATTATGTAGGAGCAGAGCAGCCTCATCAGGAGGCCCCGGAGGTCACTCCCGAAGTTCTGCTCGCTTCAACTACGCCGCCAAGGGAGAAATCTCCGCCAAGGGAGCGCTCTCCGGCAAGGGAGGCCTCTCCGACAAGGGGAGCTTCTCCGACAAGGGGCAGCGCCGACGACCCTCCGGTGGTGGAGACCGCGGCTACAGATCCCATTGCAGGTAACCTTCTTACTTGAAAATCTTCCTTGGGTTCTCTTTCTTCTGTTCTTCTTGGACATCTCGCTTGTCGTTCTTTATTTTTCTGATCATCGAGATCCATCTGCGGAGAGCCGATGGGCGAGGTTGCCGGCGAGGAGGGCGCTTCGCGGCAACAATGACAACGCCACCAACATAGAAGAGGAGGCCGGCGCCGATGGGTCCGCCCGCAAGGAGGCCGCCAAGGCTGCGGTCAGAGGGCCGGAGGGGCCGGTGATCGTCTTGACGGCCACGAGGCCGCAGGAGCGCCAGCGCTGCACCGACCGCCGATCCCCGCCACCGATGCCGCACGGACTCAAGAGCCCCAGCCCAGTGCCTATCTGAAGGCCGGCGAAGGTGTCTTCATCAACCTTCCATGGGCATCGAGCTCCAGGGCGCCGGTCGAGGGTGAGACCTTCGACGTGGAGCTGCTCGACTCCGCTGGTCTGTCCTTGGTTAACGCGCCAAGCAGCAGCAGTGGCGAGCCTGAGGAGGAGCAGCTGCTGAAGAAGCTGCTGTCACTCTACCGCGCCCGCCAAGCTAAGCTGGAATCGCGGGAAGCACTCGTCGCGAGGGCGGGAGCCGACATGGAGAAGCGCGCAGAAGAGCTCCGGCGCGCCAACAAAAACTCTCGGGACATAGCAGAGGCGCTGAGCAACTTGTCGAGGAGCGATGGCCTTCATCTGGAGAAGTCCGAGGTCGAGGAGCAGCAAAGGCTTGCCGGCGAAGCTCTCGTGCAAGAAGGTGGTGGCGCGGCGGAAGATCAACCTCGGCAGCTCGAGGAAGATCTTGCAGCGAAGCAATCAATTGGCGGAGCACTCAAGGAGGCAAAGGATGCCGCCGCAGCTCTTTGAGGCCGCCAAGAAGGATTGGAGACGAGGTGGCACAACTAGAGGCCACCCTCCGTAAGAGCGAGGAAGAGGTCGCCGGGCTGAAACGCGAAGCGCGAAAAGACGCCTACACTCTTGGCGAGCTGCAGGTCGTTTTTTGAGAAGATCAAAGAGCTCGGCGCGCCAAGGACTCAAAGGCGGATCTGGAACTGAAACCCACCACGACGGAGACGCTGGACGGCGCCAAGGAGCGGAAACGGGCTCTTGGAGAAGATCAAGGCCAGCGAGGAGCTGTTGGCGAATGCATGACTGCCTGGATACTCTCGAGAGATAGCATAATGCATTTGGATGTAAGGTCTTGTGGACACTTTGCCGCCGCCATCCACAATGAGCTGATGGAGTGGGGATGGTGGATCTTGGGTACTCCACCGACGAGAACCTCCAACCCAGCGTCAAGCTCAGCCTGTTCTTCAAGGGCGTGTTGGCGGGTCTCCGGTGACCGGGAGGAGATCCCAAAGCAGTGGTCGACGAAGTCGCGCCAAGTCTGCGCCGAGGCTCTCCGAAGGTGCCGATGAAGGTTGCCTTCCGCAATCCAGCGTCGGCCATGCCAACGCCCTCAAGTCCTCGCCTCCATCTGCCGACGTTGAAGCACTTAAGGCCCTTGTCGCACCCATCGTGGACAGGGTGAGCGGAGTCAAGAGGCTCGATGGCGACCGCGTGGACTAGGCCGCCAAGTTTATCTTTTCCTTGTCGCTGCAGATCATGTTTAGTAGGACAATTTATTAGATTTGCGACAAGTTATTTTGTAATATACTCTATCTTAGGCATCGATCGCAATGTTATTTCCTTTACTTGATTCCTTCCCTTGTATGTTTGTGCCCTACGCTTTTAGGGAACTTGTCGGTGCGAGCATCTTTGTTTGCGGCGCTGAAAAGCGGAACATCGCCAGCTTCGCTGGTGATGCTGCCTCCGACAAGCAACCTTGTCGCAACTAGTTGCAGCACACTTAAGTTGTTGAGCGGACTCGAAACAAAGTAAGGGCGCAAGCTAGCCGCGAGTTGGTTCCTCCGCGCACAGGTTTTCCATACAAAGTACTATCGTTCGAGGAAGATAACTTGAAAATTTAAAAGCTGATTGCTTAAACTTAGTAACTTAGCTTTTCTGTCGTTTGCTTTCCGGCAAGGCGATACTTCCTCGAGCGACACTTGGTGGCCCACACCATTATCTTCTCCTTCCCCCTCCCCCCCGGTTAACTTGTGGGTGGATGAACCTTCCTCTTTTTTGAGAAGAAAGAAGAGAAAACAAAGTTATGGAGCCTAGTGGCTCGTTATTGCTTACCGGGTATGGGTGCTGCACGAAATGTCAAATAATACATGCAAAATAATGATGAAAGCATGAAATTGACAAATTGTGCGCAACACACAAGCTTTACTGATGCACGGGGTCTGCGCCCGGCTTTGTACAAAGGATTACATGCAACAGCGCAAGACTTGTACAAAAGGGTGGTTGCCGGAACGGGTTCCGACAACCGCGCCTTATGGGTAAAACTTACGAAGATGCTCTATATTCCGTGAGTTGCTCACCGAACGCCATCTTGGTCTCAAAGCGGACATCGCCAGCCTAGTGACTTCGTTTCACGGATAAGGGCCTTCCCACTTGGCGTCAACTTGTTGGAATTCTTGGCGGATTGAGCGCGAAGAACAAGGTCGCCTTCCTCGAAGCTTCGGCATTAACTGCGGCTATGGTAGCGGCGCAAAGCTTCTTGGTAACGAGCAGCTCGTCTGACAGAGCTCAAGACGATCCTCCTCGAGGAGCAGCGTCATCTTGTCGCTGCTGCTCTTGCTCAAGCTCATCATAGCGAGTACTCGAGGTGACCCGTATCTGAGTTCCGTGGGGAGAACTGCCTCTGCTCCATAGACTAGAGCAAAAGGTGTCGGCGATGGCTCGGTTTGGCGTCGTCTGATCGACCAAAGAACCACCGGCAGCTCCTCAATCCAGTTTCTTCCGCACTTGTGCAGCCTGTCAAAAGTTCGGTCTTGAGTCCTCGCAGCACTTCAGCGTTTGCCCTCTCTCGCTTGACCGTTGCTTCTCGGGTGAGCAATGAAGCAAAGCAGACCTTGGCGCCAAGATCTTGGACGTCTTGCATGAAGGTGCGACTTCGTGAATTGGGTGCCGTTATCGGTGATGATCGGTTAGGTATCCCAAAGCGGCAAACAATTGACTGAAGAACTTGATCGCTTGTTGTCTTGTCACCTTCCTCATCGCTTCCACTTCCGGCCACTTTGTGAACTTGTCGATTCGGACGCACAAGTACTCAAAGCCCCGACGGCTCGAGGAAAGGGCCGAGGATATCGAGCCCCGGACCGAAAATGGCGGGACAAAGGGATCGTCTGGAGAGCTTGAGCTGGCTGGTGTATCTGTTTTGAATGGAACTGCACGCTTCACACTTGGTTACTTGTGTCGTTGCATCCGGAGGGCTTCGGCGAAAAAAACCTTGCCGGAAAGCTTTGCGGCAAGTGCTCTTCTTGCCAATGTGGTGACCACATATGCCTCCGTGTATCTCTGCCAACAGCTTCATCCATCTTCCGGCAAATACACTTCAATTTCACTCCGTTGAGTCTTCTTACAGATAGGATGTTGTCAACAAACTGGTACATACTTGACTGCCGGGCTACTCTTTCTGCTTCTTCTTGCTCTTCGGGAAGTTCTCATGTCTGAAGGAAATGGACGATCTGCTGTGCCCATGCTGGAGCTTGTGGCTCGACAACAAGGACTAAAGGCACATCTGCCGCTGCGGGAACATCAGCTTCCACGGCAAGAACCTGCGGCTCGGCCGGAGCTTGATGATCCCCGACAAGCTTGCCGGAGCAAAACTTGTCGGGAACGTCTGCTTCAACGAAACAAACCCTTAGGTTTGTCAGAGCAGACTGTTCCTCAGCGATATTTGCGTTGATTTTGGGGACCTTCTTGGCGGCGGCTTCAGGGAGCTCTGCCGGAAAGTAGTCACTGGAAACCAACTTCCTCTTCTTGCTTTGTCCAGTTGATGGCGTTACGGTTGGCTGAGTCAGCTTGAGCACGAAAATCCCTGGTTCCACAGGTAACTTGAGTGCGGTGCACTTTGACAGGCCATCAGCAATATCATTCTGAGCTCTTGGAACATGTTCCATTTGCAGGCCTTCAAAGTGCTCTTCTAGCTTTCTCACTTCATCAACATAGGCTTCCATCAACGGACTCTGATAATCTTTGTTTACTTGGCGGACGACAAGCGTGAGTCACCCCGACAATAAGCTTTACGATCCCAAGGTCCACTGCAATTCTGAGTCCGGCAAGCAAACCTTCATACTCTGCAGTATTATTTGTTGCTTGCTCCTTGGGAAAATGCATTTGGACTATGTACTTGAGGTGCTCTCCGGTGGGTGCTATAAGCAGCACGCCGGCACCGGCGCCTTGCAGCGAGAAGGCACCATCAAAGTACATCAGCCACTCTTTACTTGCTTCCTTGACGGGGATGCTCGTCTCTGGTATTTCTTCATCTTGCGTTGGCGTCCATTCTGCTATAAATTCTGCCAATGCTCTGCTTTGGATAGTTGAAGTGCTTTCAAACTTGAGGCCAAAGCTTGACAGTTCCAGTGCCCACTCGACAATCCTGCCTGTTGCTTCTGGATTTTGCAATATCCTCTTCAGCGGAAAGCGAGTGACAACTGTTATCTCATGTGCTTGGAAGTAATGGCGCAGCTTTCTCGAGGCCATGAGGAGGCCGAAAAGCAGTTTCTGCACACCAGAATACCTTGACCTAGCTCCCTGCAGAAGGGAACTGACAAAGTAGACTGGGCGCTGCACCATCCTTTTCTGCGTCTTGTCGCAATCCTGCGCAGATCCGTCCTTGTCGGGACCAGAGCTTGACGGTGAAGCCCCCTGCTCGTCGCTAGATGCATCTGCCTCGGTTGCCGGCTCATCATCCACCTCCCTCTCCGCTACTAACGCAGCACTAATCACTTGATTGGTTGCCGCTATATATAGCAGCAACTTCTCTTGTGGCCTAGGTGCGACAAGTATTGGAGTGGAGGACAGGTACCTTTTTAAGTCCTGCAGCATAGCCTCCGCTTCGGGAGTCCATTTCATTGGACCTGCCTTTTTCAAAATTTTGAAAAATGGCAAAGCGCTCAGGTGACCTAGAGATAAACTCTCTTTGAGAGCAGCCACGCAACCGCAAGCCTTCTTACATCCTTGACGCGCTTTGGTGCTTCAATCTGCTCAATGGCCTTGATCTTGTCGGGATTGGCTTCAATTCCCTTTGAGACACGAAGAACCGAGAAGCTTGCGGAGGAACTCCAAACACGCACTTCTCGGGTTGAGCTTGAGGTTGATCTTGCGCAGATTTGCAAAGGTCTCATCTAAATCTTGAACCAGAGTTGCTTTGTCCTTGCTCTTGACCACTATGTCATCCATGTAGCTTCTACATTTACGTGCATTTGTGGCTCAAAGGCATCATGGACTACTCTTGCAAGCGTTGAACCAGCATTCTTCAAACCGAAAGGCATCCGTATGAAACGATCGTGCCACATGGTGTAATGAATGCGGTTTCTCTTCATCCTCTTCTGCCATGAAGATCTGATGATATCCTGAATATCGTCAAGAAATGAAAGCAAATCACATCCAGTATGGAGTCAACAATCTGGTCTATCTGGCGGCAAGGGAAATGGGTCTTTGGGACAAGCTTTATTAACATCTGTAAAGTCGATACAGAGTCTCCATTTCCCATTTGCCTTTCGTACAACTACCGGATTGGCCAACCACGTGGGATGGAGTACCCCTCTGACAAGGCCTGCTGCTTCCAACTTCTTGATCTCTTACGCTATGAATTCTTGGTGCTCCTTTGCACCTTCGACTTTTTGCTTGACGGGCGCGCGAGGGACAGACAGCTAAGTGGTGCTCAATTACTTTCACAGGAACACGGGGATGTCGGATGGTTGCCATGCAAACACATCGACATTCGCCCATGAGAAAACAACGAGCTCGCCTTCCTATTTAGGGTCAAGCGTGGCAATCGATGGTTAAGGTACCACCAGTGCCGTCCTCCTTAGCGGACACCTTCTTGGTCTTGGCGGAGCAGCCATCATCTTCTTGCACTTGCGGTGGAGCTCGATGGTGCGTCCTCGACGGTAGCGCAGCACTCCAAAGAGGTGCGCTTGCCGGAGTGGGCATCAGAGCTCTTGCCGGACTTGGTCTTCTTCTTCCCCCCGGGAGCTTCAGCGGCAAGTGGTTTGCTATCTGTCGCAGCTGCTGCATCCCGGTAAATCTTGTCGGCGCAGATAAGTGCATCCTTCTTGTCGCCATGGACAGAGATGACGCTTATCGGGCCGGGCATCTTGAGTAAGTTGTAGGCGTAATGAGAGGCTGCCATGAACTTGGCGAGTGCTGGACGGCCAAGTATCCCATTGTAGGGCAATGGGAAATCAGCAACGTCGAATGTGACTCTCTCAGTCCTGAAATTTAACTCGCTGCCAAATGTTACTGGCAGTGTGATCTTCCCTTTCGGCTTGCTCCTTCCTGGGTTGATTCCTCGAAAGTGCCGATCTCTTGAGCTTCATTGTCGGGGATCCGAAGCTTCGGAGCACCGCAGAGGAGATCGATTCAGGCCGGCCCGCCGTCAACCAACATCTTTGTAACCTTGAGGTTGCGGATAGTTGGTGATACCAACATCGGCAAGCACCCGACCGCGAGTTATGCGATCGGTGGTCCTCAATGTCAAAGATGATGGGCGTCTTGGACCACTTGAGGCTGCGCGACTCTCACGGACGGTTCTCGCTGCATTAACCTCACGCATCCATTGCTTGAGTTGGCGGTGCGAGGTATGCAGAGAAGCACCGCCGTCAACGCAAAGGACCTCCGTTGCCTTCTGAAACTCCTGCTCATCAGCTTCATCATCTTCCATGTCTTCGTCGTCGTCATCTTCGTCTTCTTCCTTGTCGCGGCCGCGGGGAGGTCTGTCTCCTTCCCGCTGCTTTGCCTTGTCGCGGCGTCCCCCCCGGCCGGGTCTCTTCTTGCTAGCTGTCGCAGCACCTTCCTGGGCCTTCTCCTTGTCTCGCCGCTCGTACTCAGCTCTCTGCTGTTCAACAAGCTGCTCGACTTTCTTGCAGCTTTGGAGGTCGTGGCCCTTGGTGCGGTGAATCTTGCGATGCGCTTGTTGGAGCTGTCACCTTGTCGGCGGCCGCCACACTTGGCGGTCGGTCACGTGGCAACCTCCTTGCCGGAGCCGCTAGCCTTGGCCTTGTTGGCGGCACCATCCTTGCCGGACTGCTCGACAACTAGTACTTCTGGCTCTTCTTCTTTACATTGTTCCGCCACGGCTCTTCTTTGCCGGGGCGGTCTCACCGCTGTCAAATCCTGCTCCAACATTCTCTCCTGGGAGTCTTCTTCCCTCCTCAGCGCGTGCACACTTATCGGCCAGGGCATATAGCTCACTGACGTCCTTAACTTTGCACATCGCCATTTCCTCCCTCATCCTGCGGTTCCGCACATTCTGATGAAATGCGCTGATTACCGCGGCAGGGTGGACATCTGGGATGTTGTAATGCACACGGCTGAATCTCTGGATGAACTTGCGCAGGGACTCTCCTTCCTTCTGGGCGAGCAGGTTAAGGTCACTCTCTTGGCCATGAGGCTTGTGGCCGCCTGTGAAGGCGCCGACAAACTGATGGCACAAATCTGCCCAAGAAGAAATGGAACTGTCCGGCAAGTGCATGAGCCAAGACCTGACGTTTGGCTTGAGCACCAGAGGGAAGTAGTTGGCGAGGATCTTGTCATCTCGTCCCCCCGCAGCCTGCACCGCGATGGTGTAGATGCTGAGGAACTCCGATGGGTGCATCCTGCCATCATACTTCTACGCACATCGGCTTGAAGTTTTTCTTGTCAGACCATCGGACTTGCCGCAGCTCACGGGTGAGCGCAGGGCAACCTACGCGTCTGACAAGTCACCTGGTTCCCCTGGCGCATGCATGTCAACAGCGGGCCCTGCGCGTTGGTCAAATTGACGCCGCGCTTCTCTTCGGTGCTCAATGCGGGTTCGAGCGTCTTCTTCTTGCCGTTCTCGAAGAACTTGGCGCTGGTCGCGACGAGCTCGCGGATCCGACGACGCTGTGGAGTCGCTGTCGAGGTGGATCCGGCGAGTCGGCGATCTTGGCCTTCGGGAAGGGGAGTGCACGGTGGCTGCACCCCCGCAGGTCTCGTCACCACCGGCTCGTGCCTTGTCGCCTTGCCGCGGCTCCGAAGTGCTTGGTTGCCGCGGGACGTCGCCGTTGGCAAAGCCGATGAGACTCTGGATGGTGGCCCTCCACTCGTCGACCTTGTCGGCCGTTGGAGGGTAGTCTAGGAGCAGTTGGGCTCTCGCCAAGGCTTCCGCTGGAGTGGAGGGTGGCAACGGCGTACGGAGCGAAGAACGGGATGTGCTCGGACTCCTAACCAAGTTAGGAGGAGCATCACCCCGTCCAAGCGACCGCACCCCACTCGTACCAGCATGCTGGCGTGCATGCGGGTCTCGAGGGCCTCGGGATC
Organism: Aegilops longissima; assembly: GCA_021605205.1. Lineage (NCBI taxonomy): Eukaryota > Viridiplantae > Streptophyta > Magnoliopsida > Poales > Poaceae > Aegilops > Aegilops longissima. The sequence goes on along the minus strand of CM038680.1, from coordinate 190,278,951 downwards.
CTCCAGCTTGGCCTTGATCTATCGAACGTATGGTGCTGCGAGCACCATGACGCTGTCGTTCCCGCGCCTCTTGAGAAGGACGCGGTGTGGATTCGGACGCCGAAGCTTGCGCCGCCTTGTCCTTGGACCTGGCGGCGTCGTGGGCTCTCTCGACGACGCCCGTTCCTCCGCCGGCGTCTTCCCCACCACTCGTCAGCTCCGGTGGTGGTGGGTTTGACGCGGACGGCTCTGCTGCCGCCGAAGACTTCTTCTTCGATGGCATGTTGGTGAAGACGATGAAGATTGCTACTCGTGTGCACGCGGATTGGGTTCACACAGCCTCGACGCCCCCTACCTGGCGCGCCAAAGATGTCGGGGAAGCTGATCGTGTCCCACGAACACCTATGGGACCTAGTCCCTTGTGGTTCGGAGGGGGGCGGAGAATGCACAAAGAGCGGATCGAGGCGATGCACACGAGCAGATTTACCCAGCTTCGGAGCTCTCCGGAGAGATAACACTCCTACTGCTGCTTGGTTGATTCTATTGTGTTCTTGCTAGGGAGCAATGAGAGCTACAAAACCTAGCCAGAGCGAGTGTGGTCTTGTATGAGTCGAGTGAATCAAACGAGCCGAACCCTTTCTACGTTGCACATGGGCCTCCTTTTATAGTCTCAAAGGGGTCACCACAGGTGGCAACGCAGATGAGGGCAAAAATGGGAAAACAGTAGTTGGTACACCAACTTGTACAGTGTACAGTGATCTATACCTAACTCTGACAGCAAGGGACAAGAGTAATAAATGCCCGTCCCCGTCGCCCGAACAATGCAACAGGGACTGTCAAGTGCGCCTCCGTTCGCCACGATGGTAGCTTGTCAGCGCCGCTTATCGCTGCTCCCCGCTGGCTGCACAGCCCTTCGACACGCGTGCCTGGAATAGCCCCGTGGCGACACATTGGCGGATGAGCTGGAGCGGAGATGAAGAGAGGTTGCCTGCCGCGGCTGAATCCTTGTCGCGCTTGGGAGCTTGTCGATCACCAAGCCTTCCCGGCGAGCTCCTCTTGCCGGGGTCTTGTTTCCTTCGTGCCTTGAGTGGCCTTCCCGGCAAGCTCCTTTTGTCGGGGCCTTGATTACTTTGTTCTTGAATGGCTCCAAAGGAGCCGTGGAGGATCTTGACGGTCACCGTGCCAGCCACGCTGGGTGCTGCAATGCCCGCAGCGAGTTCGGGTACTAGGGTACCCCTACTCTAGTACACCGACAATTTGCGTGGTACGATGGTCAAAACCTTCGGGAGATTATATAATGAATTTTTACCGAGCATAAGAAGTATCATGCAATAAAATGGAGTCCGGAGGGCACACGAGGTGGCCAGAAGGTCGGGGGCGCCCAGGGGGTTAGGGCGCGCCCTCCACCCTGGTGGTGGCCTCGTGTCTCTTTCGGACTACTTTTAATTTTCCTAATTTTTTAAATATTCCAAAACGGAGAAAATTTATCATTGGGAACGTTTATGAGTCGGTTTACTTACCGTACGACATGCCTATTCCTTTTCGGAGTCTAAACGTTCTGGAAAGTATCCCTTATGTACTTCTCCGGGGTTACGGTATCAATTATATTGGTCTCAACATTTATGGGAGTACCTGAGATATAATATTTGAGTCTTTGACCGTTTACCACCTTCAGATTTTTGCCTTCATCGTTATTATTTTTTATGGCACCGCAACGATAGACCTCCTCGATAATGTAAGGGCCTTCCCATTTAGAGAGAAGCTTTCCTGCAGAAAATCTTAATTGAGAGTTGTATAGCAAAACATAATCACTTACATTAAAATCACCCTTTTGTATCCTTTTATCATGCCATCTTTTAACTTTTTCTTTAAACAACTTGGCATTCTCATAAGCTTGGGTTCTCCATTCGTCATGTGAGCTAATGTCGAATATCCTCTTCTCACTGGCAAGTTTGAAATCATAATTGAGCTCTTTAATAGCCCAGTATGCCTTATCTTCTAGCTCAAGAGGTAAGTGACATGCTTTTCCATAAACCATTTTATACAGAGACATGCCCATAGGATTCTTATAAGCAGTTCTATAAGCCCATAAAGCATCATCAAGTTTCTTAGACCAATTCTTTCTAGATCTATTAACAGTCTTTTGCAAAATTAATTTAATCTCTCTATTGCTTAATTCTACTTGACCACTAGACTGAGGATGATATGGAGGTGCAATTCTATGATTAACATCATACTTAGCAAGCATTTTACGGAAAGCACCATGAATAAAATGTGAACCACCTTCAGTCATTAAATACCTAGGGACTCGAAACCTCGGAAAAATAAATTCTTTAAGCATCTTAATAGAAGTGTTATGATCAGCACTACTAGTTGGAATAGCTTCTAGCCACTTAGTAATGTAATCAACAACAACTAAAATATGTGTATACCCATTAGAGGAAGGAAAAGGTCCCATATAATCAAAGCCCCATACATCAATAACAAGTGAATAATTCATAGGCATTTCTTGATGTCTACTAATATTACCAATTCTTTGACATTGATCAAAGACAAGACAAACTTAGAAGAATCCTTGAAGTGAGTGGGCCAATAGAAACCGAATTGCAATACCTTATGTGCAGTTCTATCTCTAGCGTGGTGTCCTCCATAAGACTCGGAGTGGCACTTGCGTAGCATCTGTTCTTGTTCATGCTCAGGTACACAACGTCTAATAACACCATCTACTCCTTCTTTATAAAGGTGTGGGTCATCCCAAAAGTAATGTCTTAAATCATAGAAAAACTTTTTCTTTTTCTAGTATGTGAAACTAGGTGGAATAAATTTAGCAACAATGTAATTAGCATAATCAGCATACCATGGAGTATTATGAGAGGCATTTATGACATTTAATTGTTCATCGGGAAAGCTATCATCAATAGGCAATGGATCATCAAGAACATTTTCTAACCTAGACAAGTTGTCTGCAATGGGGTTCTCAGCTCCCTTTCTATCAATAATATGCAAATCAAATTCTTGTAACAAGAGAACCCATCTAATAAGTCTAGGTTTAGCATCTTTCTTTTCCATAAGGTATTTAATAGCAGCCTGATAAGTGTGAATAGTTACTTTGGAATCAACAATATAAGGTCTGAACTTATCACATGCAAATACAACTGCTAGAAATTCTTTTTCAGTGGTAGCATAATTTTTCTAGGCACTGTCTAGAGTTTTACTAGCATATTGAATAACATTTAATTTCTTATCAACTCTTTGTCCTAGAACAGCACCGACAGCATAATCACTAGCATCACACATAATTTCAAAGGGTAAATTCCAATCACGGCTGAATAATAGGTGCAGTAATCAAGGCTTTCTTAAGTATCTCAAATGCTTCTACACAATCATCATCAAAAACAAAAGGAACATCTTTTTATAAGAGATTAGTGACAGGCCTAGAAATTTTAGAGAGGTCTTTAATAAACCTCCTATAGAAAACAGCATGGCCAAGGAAACTTCTTATACCTTTGATATCTTTAGGGCACGGCACCTTTTCAATAGCATCTACTTTAGCTTTATCAACTTCAATACCTCTTTCAGAAATTTTATGCCCCAAGACAATACCTTCATTAACCATAAAGTGGCACTTCTCCCAATTCATGACAAGATTAGTATCCTCACATCTCTGCAAAACTCGATCAAGGTTGCTTAAGCAATCATCAAAGGAAGTTTCGTAAACGGAGAAATCATCCATGAAAACCTCAATAATGTTTTCACAAAAAACAGAGAATATAGCAGTCATACATCTTTGAAAGGTAGCAGGCACATTGCATAAACCAAAAGGCATACGTCTATAAAAGGGCAAGTAAAAGTGGTTTTCTCTTGATCCTCTTTCGCGACAGGTATTTGAGAGAAACCGGAATAACCATCTAGAAAGCAAAAATGTGTATGTTTGGATAATCTTTCTAGCATTTGATCAATAAAAGGTAGAGGGTAATGATCTTTTCTAGTAGCTTTATTTAATTTGCGAAAATCAATTACCATTCTATAACCTGTAACAATTCTTTGAGGAATCAATTCATTCTTATCATGAGGAACAAAAGTAATGGCTCCCTTCTTAGGGATGCAATGAACAGGACTTACCCATTGACTATCAGCAATAGGATAAACTATACCTGCCTCCAGAAGCTTTAGTATTTCATTTCTTACCACTTCTTTCATCTTAGGATTTAACAACCGTTGATGATCAACAACCGGTTTAGCATCTTTCTCCAATTTAATTTTGTGTTGACATAGAGTGGGACTAATGCCCTTAAGATCATCAAGAGTATATCCAATAGCGGCACGGTGCTTCTTCAGAGTTTTCAATAATCTATTTTCTTCATGCTCTGAAAGGTTAGCACTAATAATAATAGGATATATATTCTTTTCATCAAGATAAGCATATTTCGAAGTATCAGGTAATGGTTTAAGCTCAAACACGGGATCTTCCTTAGGTGGAGGAGGATCCCCAAGGATTTCAACAAGCAAATTGTGTTTCAAAATAGTTCCCTGATTGAAGAATACTTCATCTATTCCCCTCCTTTCATTCATAAACACATAATTTTCAAAGTCTAGCAAATATTGTTCTAAAGGATCGGCTGGAGGCACATCAATAGAAGCAAGACCAATAATTTCATCTTAGCTAGGCAATTCTTTATCATGGGGTTGTCTATGAAATTTAGAGAAATTAAAAGCATGAGACATATCCCCTAAACCAATAGTAACAATGTCTTTCTCGCAGTCTATCTTAGCATTAACAGTATTGAAGAAGGGTCTACCAAATATAATGGGACAAAAATTATCTTGTGGGGAACCAAGAACAAGAAAATCAGTATGATATTTAATTTTCCAACACAGGAGTTCAACATCTCTGACAATCCCAAATGATAATATAGTATCTCTATTAGCAAGCTTAATAGTAACATCAATATCTTCTATCTCAACAGGTGCAATATCATTCATGACTTCTTTATATAAGGTATAAGGAATTACACTCACACTAGCACCCACATCACATAAGTCATGATAACAATGATCTCCTATTTTAACAGAAACAACAGGCATGCCAACAACAGGTCTATGTTTATCTTTCATATCGGGTTTAGCAATTCTAGCAGCTTCATCACAGAAATAAATAACATGTGCATCAATATTATCAACCAAGAGATAGTTAACCGTAGAAAACTAGGTTCAACTTTAATCTATTAAGAGGGTGTATGTGTTTTAGTCTTACTTTTATTGACGACAGTTGAAGCTTTAGCATGATCCTTTATTCTAACCGGAAAAGGTGGTTTCTCAATGTAAGCAGTAGGAATAATAGGATCAACATTATAAATATTAGTTTCTTCTTAAACTTTAATAGGTTCAGCTACTTTAACTTCAATGGGAGGATGATATTTAAACCACTTCTCCCTAGGGAGATCAACATGAGTAGCAAAAGATGCACAAAAAGAAGCTACTATCTCATAGTCAAGTCCATATTTAGTGCTAAAATCACGAAAATTATCGGTATCCATAAAGGATTTAACACAATCAAACTTAAGGTTTATACCTGACTCCTTACCTTCATCGAGATCCCAACCTTTAGAGTTGCTTTTAAATTTTTTCCAATAAATCCCATTTGAATTCAGTATCCTTCTTCATATAAGAACCAGTTTTAAGAAGTATCGAGCATGGATCGATCATTATGAGAAGCCGAGCATAAAAATTTTTGAATGATAATTTCTCTTGAGAGCTCATGATTGGGGCATGAATATAGCATTGACTTAAGCCTCCCCCAAGCTTGAGTGATACTTTCTCCTTCACGGGGCCAAAAATTACATATATAATTCCGATCACGATAAAGCAGATGCATAGGATAAAACTTCTGATGAAATTACAATTTCAATCGGTTGTAGTTCCATGATCCAATATCATCCAATAGCCTATACCATGTAAATGACTTTCCCTTAAAAGATAAAGGGAAGACCTTGTTCTTGAGAACATCTCGGGCATACCTGCAAGCTTAAATAATCCACAAACTTCATCCACATAGATTAGGTGAAAATCAGGATGTAATGTTCCATCTCCTGCATAAGGATTAGCTAGCAGTTTCTCTACCATACCCGAAGGAATTTCACAATAAATAATTTCAGTAGGTGTAGTAGGTTGAGGAGAAACTAATTGTGGTTCCGGTCGAGGTGAAGATACCCCGAACAAACCCCTCAAAGGATTATTTTCCATAGTAACAAGTGACAGTAAATTTCAGCACACTATATAAATGTTTCCTTACCAAATTCCACTTACCAAAGGTGCTTCACTCCCCGGCAACGGCACCAAAAAAGAGTCTTGATGACCCACAAGTATAGGGGATCTATCGTAGTCCTTTCAATAAGTAGGAGTGTCGAACCCAACGAGGAGTAGAAGGAAACGAGGAGCAAGGTATTCTTTGCAAGCACTGAAATTATCGGTAACAGATAGTTTTGTGATAAGATAATTCGTAACGGGTAACAAGTAAATAAAGTAACTAAGGTGAAGCAAGGTGGCCCAATCCTTTTTGTAGCAAAGGACAAGCCTGGACAAACTCTTATATAAAGCAAAGCGCTCCCGAGGACACATGGGAATTGTTGTCAAGCTAGTTTTCATCATGCTCATATGATTTGCGTTCGTTACTTTGATAATTTCATATGTGGGTGGACCGGTGCTTGGGTGCTGCCCTTCCTTGGACAAGCCTCCCATTTATGATTAACCCCTCTTGCAAGCATCCGCAACTACAAAACAAGTATTAAGGTAAACCTAACCATAGCATGAAACATATGGATCCAAATCAGGCCCTTACGAAGCAACGCATAAACTAGGGTTTAAGCTTCTGTCACTCTAGCAAACCATCATCTACTTATACTTCCCAATGCCTTCCCCTAGGCCCAAATAATGGTGAAGTGTCATGTAGTCGAAGTTCGCATAACACCACTAGAGGAGAGACAACATACATCTCATCAAAATATCGAACGAATACCAAATTCACATGATTACTTATAACAAGACTTCTCCCATGTCCTCGGGAACAAACGTAACTACTCACAAAGCATATTCATAATCATAATCAGAGGAGTATTAATTATCATTAAGGATCTAAAAATATAATCATAATCATAATCAGCAGAATAGTTATTTGGATCACAAAGCGCCTATATAGGGCCCGATGAGGTTTTCCTGAACCCATTAAAAAAGCCTGAGCCTACCCCGATCCTCTCTCCTTCCCACCTCCCCCGACCGATGCGCACCACCCACGCCAGATCCACTCGCCGCCCCCATGCCGCCTGCCCCCTGCCCCAACAGTGTCGCCGGCCCCGCGTCGCCCGCACCCCGCCCCAACTGACGTCGCCGCCACCATGCCGCCCACCCCGCGCGGCCCCAACATCATTCCCCGCCACCACCCACCACCTTCCTCCTGCCGCCACACCAGGCCCCCACAATCGCCTCACCTTCTTCTAACCGCCGCCATGGAACACCACCTCTGCCTCGATCCACCTTGGTCCTGTGCGCCGCCGCCGAACGTTGATACCGAGCGACGCCTCCTGTCTTTAGATCGCACCCGCCGTCGCCGGGGTCCCCGACTGAAGACGAGCAAGCCGTGAATCCCAAGCGCCGCCGCCTACCTCTGATCCCACCGGCCATTGACGGGGTCCCCGACTGAAGATGAGCAACCTCGCTGCCCACCTCCTCACGGAGCCTCCTCCCTTGTGGGGACACACCCATCGCCGTCGTGCTCAGGCCGTTCACCATGACCAGCTCCGGCCGTTCAGCCACACTGAGCTCTCGGATGTTCACCGCTTTAGTGCCCAAAGCCCAGCCATCCAGGGATATCAGCCAAACTCCATGCCTCGCCGCCCCCTGCATCACCTCCTCTGCCCTGAAGAACTGCCCCCGTCCTCCCTCCTGCTCACAGTCGTGCGCTCGGCCGCCAGACTGCACCCAGTCGCCAACACGAACTGCTCTGACTACTTCAGCTCCGGAAAATTACATCTACGGGCTCCGCCTACGCGAGTGTTGATTTTGGAATGCTTGATCAAACCACCACAGAGCAACGGGTATGTGCAAAGTTAAGTGTCGGTGTCAAAATCGGCGGATCTTGGGTAGGGGGTCCCGAACTATGCGTCTAAAGCGGATGGTAACAGGAGGCAGGGGACACGATGTTTACCCAGGTTTGGGCCCTCTCCATGGAGGTAATACCCTACTTCCTGCTTGATTGATCTTGATGATATGAGTATTACAAGAGTTGATCTACCATGAGATCGTAGAGGCTAGACCCTACAAGCTAGCCAATGGTATGATTGTTGTTGTCCTACGGACTAAACCTTCCGGTTTATATAGACACCGGAGGGGGTTAGGGTTACACAGATTCGGTTACAAGGGAGGAGATCTACATATCCGTATTGCCAAGCTTGCCTTCCACGCCAAGGAGAGTCCAATCTGGACATGGGACGAAGTCTTCAATCTTGTATCTTCATAGTCCAACAGTCCGCCTGTCCGAGGACCCCCTAATCCAGGACTCCCTCAGTAGCCCCTGAACCAGGCTTCAATGACGACGAGTCCGGCGCGCAGATTGTCTTCGGCATTGCAAGGCGGGTTCCTCCTCTGAATACTCCATAGAAGATTTTGAACACAAGGATAGTGTCCGGCTCTGCAAAACAAATTCCACATACCACTGTAGAGAGAATAATATTTCCACAAATCTAATCTGCTGACGCATTTTGCAGCATGACACCACACCACGGCTCGGTCATTATTCGAACCGTTTTTCACAACCAGCCACCGCACATATCGCGAGGTGGTTTCCTTGGCACGTCTAGTCGAAGCAGAGATCGTGTCCCCTTATCACAGGATTCTCATCAATACGTGAGTGGGTAACACAATCGCGCCATCAATTACGGCGCTTGGGGAATAAGAGGTTTTACCGGGTGAGTGGGGAGGCGCATCGCCTCTTCCGCCCTTATAAAGGGACAAGGATTCACTCTTTTCACCCACACCTTCTCCCCGATTCATTCCCTTCTGCTCAAGCTCCAGCGCCCAAGCGTTCATCTTCTCTGCCCACTAAAGGTCTTCCGAAGATGTCCGGATCCAGAGCAGGAGGCAAATGGATGGCCTCTACCGTCCGAGAGAAGGATATCAAAAAGCTTCGGGAGGCCGGGTACTTGGCCAAGAAAATCAGCCACCGTCTCCCGAAGGCGGGACAGATCGTCCCTACTCCGGAACCCCACGAGAGGGTTGTATTCCTCCCTCACTTTGTCCGCGGGCTAGGGTTTCCCCTCCACCCGTTCGTTCACGGCATCATGTATTATTATGGGATCGATCTTCATGATCTATCCCCTAATTCCTTCCTCAACATCTCAACATTCATCGTCGTGTGCGAGGCTTTTCTCCGCATTTCACCGCACTTCGGTTTATGGCTGAAGATCTTTAATGTGAAGCCCAAGGTGGTGGGCGGCGAGCACGCCGAGTGCGGGGGCGCCATGGTGAGCAAGATGCCCAACGTCATATGGCAAACAGGAACATTTAATGATTCTGTCAAGGAGTGGCAACAACAGTGGTTTTATATCACTGAGCCGCGCGGCACAGAGTGGGCCGCCTCCCGAAGTTCGATCCGACACCCCACAGCTTACATCCAGGTCAAGAAAGGCCTGGACTAGTCTCGTCCGACGATCTGCCGGTGCTCGAACGCTGTTGAAGATATGGGAGACAAGAACATTGAACTTGTCAATGTGGTCCAGGTGATGTTAGTTCGCCGGATCTTGCCTTGTCAGCACCGGACTTCCAATTTATGGGAATTTGATCTGGCCAGGCACCAAACCTTGCGAGAGCTTTTTGGCTCTAAGGGAGTCCTGGATTAGGGGGTATCCGGACTGCCGGACTGTGTACAACGTCCGGACTATTGAAGCTGAAGATACAAGACTCAAGACTTCGGCCCACGTCCGGATGGGACTTTCCTTGGCGTGGAAGGCAAGCTTGGCGATCCGGATATTATATTTCCTTCCTTGTAACCGACTCCATGTAAACCCTAGCCCTCTCCGGCGTCTATATAAACCGGAGAGGTTGGTCCTTAGAAGGCCGATGACAATTACAATCATACCATCATAGGCTAGCTCTTAGGGTTTAGCCTCTATGATCTCGTGGTAGATCTACTCTTGTACTACCCATATCATCAATATTAATCAAGCAGGAAGTAGGGTTTTACCTCCATCGAGAGGGCCCGAACCTAGGTAAACATCTGTGCCCCTTGCTTCCTGTTACCATCATTCTTGACGCACAAATCGGGACCCCCTACCCGAGATCCGCCGGTTTTGACACCGGCATTGGTGCTTTCATCGAGAGTCCCTCTGTGTCGTCACCGTCAGGCTCGATGGCTCGTCTCATTGTCAAAGACGACATTACCTCGGAGGGGGCTCTGGCTGTAGGCTAGACGCTCCGGCTCAGCGGCTTTATCATGGCCGCCCCATCAGCGGTAGCGCCGATGATGACTTCTCGGGTCATCGATCATAACCTTCGCGTTAGTTTGGAACTTGCCGAATAGATGGATCCAATGGAGCTCTCCTCCCTTAACAAACTCTTGGATCGCATCGCCGCTCTGGGAGTCGCTATAGACTACGACCGGATTGGGC